>JAVJGG010000050.1:17321973-17374292 GCA_035590195.1 Aviceda cuculoides | reverse complement strand
CCCCCCCGCCCCCCCCCCCCCCCCCCCCCCCGCCCCGCGGGAGGGGTGAATTTAAAACACAGGAACAAGATTTCCAGTCATAAGTAATGATTTTCAGGGACCCAGACTGAAATACACTGAAAAACACCTGCCTTCCTGATAACTGATTCGCTTTAGGATATGTCAAACCGGACTGCCTGGAACAGATTCACCTACAGTGAAATTTTTCACTTTGGAAAAAAAATGTTAGCTCCCAGATTTTCCATTAAAATAACATCAATCTTTTTTATCCCTAACAGAGTCACAAAGCCTTTCAGAACCAGGGCACAAGGGAACCTCTATGCTCAAGCGAAGCCCAGCTGCCCCTGGGGGGACCAGCAGCAGCTGTTGACCACCACCCAGCAACGCTGCGCAGCCCCTCGAGCAGATCGGAGCATTTCAGCCACGTGGAAACGCAGGCAAAAAACTGAGAACGTGGAACACCGTTAACTAGCAGAAAGTTTCACCGGCATGACAGGTCCAGTACCCACACCCATGAAAAGGTTTATAAGCTCTTCACTGACCACATGGTTCATGCTTCCCTCCATTAAAGTAACCCCTCCAAGCCTCCCACCCACAGCCACGCTGGAGCAGCCAGCACCGGTTCAACCGATCCTCTTTCTAGAGACGGATCGACACGGTCTATGAGGTAAAACCTACTGGGAGACCAACACTTCAGCGTTCTGCAAGAGCTAGCGCTGCTGGGAGACACGAGCGCTCCAGTGAACCTCGTACGCGCCAACCGCTGCTCGCCCGCCACCTTCTACCCCTTAGCGAGCTCTTCGCCATACGATATAACACGACTAACGGAACGCCAACTACGGCTATACCCGAGGAAATCAGTGCAGGCAGCACCACGACAACAAACCAAACCTAAGCATTTTTTTTCCATTCAGGTTTATAGGAGTATTCACCTTCTCAATCAGGAGCTAAATACGTAAATTGGAGGTGACAAACGACAAAATCTGGAGAACACAACCAAAAGCTATTGCACAGTTAAAGAAATTCACTGAGCTACGGCCTGAAGGATTTTCTGTACACAATGTTTCTGTCCAAGACTAAGAGGCAGCGAGTTGGTTTTTAGACAGAATAAAAAAGAAAAATAACATTCTTAGAAGTTTCAGTGCTCTAGAAGCTCATTTGTCATGCGACACATGATAACTGACTTGAAGAAACGCAGGCACTGGCTAAAAAAAAAATCATTAATTTTTAAGCTTGTGTTCAGAGGTCATAAGCCTGAGGTTGAAAGGTAGTGGAAGAACATTAACACACGCAAACAGGGAGGGAAAGATTCTGATCTTTCTTACGGCAATACAAAGCTAGAATGATTCCTCTGATTCTGATCTTTCTTATGGCAATACAAAGCTAGAATGATTCCTCTGATAATTTAGCAGCATGTAATGTCTTTTACATGGTTCTCTTTATGAAAGCTGTTTCAAAACTTCAGAAGTTGCAGGCCTCAGCTGGGACCATTGGCAACCACACCTTGAAAATGTCTCATTCACAGGACACTGGAATTTTTTTTTCCTCCCCCCCCCCAAACACCAGTGAAAATTATGCATCTAATTCTACAGCTGAAAGAAGCAGATCTGGAATGGAAATTCCTACTAGTTTGAGAGGGGACAATGATTGTTTTCATTATTTTTTAAGGAAGTTTCATTTGCAGTAAACAGTCTATCTTATTAAGGTTGAAGGACATTAATAAGCTAGTACCAAATCCAAAATGAACCTGAGGTTTTTGCAATTATTTTTGCATTGAAGTCTTCCTTTAAAAAAGTTTTCAGTACCTGACCTTTTTGCAACTGAAGTTTAGATTTTGACAAAATTGCTTCTTCTAAACATAAAACAATTCCATCAAAAATTGATTACATCCCCCAACCACAATCAGCTTGCAGTGTAGTCTGCACCTCCAAGCCTTCTATGCTGCAGCAGTAGCAGCATATGGCACCTCCTCATATTAGACAGATATTTCCTGTTACCATGAGAAATTACCTTCTACTAAATAACTCAGTTTCCCTTACAAGTTTCCTTTTTTCTTAAGAAGTTCATTTGTTTTGAAAATATGTGCTTCAAAATTGCAGTCACTGAGGGAAGTGAATATCACTGATTTTCAGGAGAGTACAGCTTTCAAAATGACACCAAAATCATCACTACTTAAAAATCATTATTAACATTCCTGCCTATGTTACAAGCCTAATCATTAGTAACTTCTTTACATGGAAAAGCTATGCTAGCATAAGTCAACGGATGACTCTTAATAATTACACTAATATAAATCTCCCCATGGAATCTGTTCTTCCAGTATGAGTCTTTTATGGATCTTCTAGGAGTGTACATGCAAAGAAATTGCACCTGTCTAGCTGTAGTGGTAAAAATTTTCTAACAGAAAAGATTCATGTTTAATTAAGTCAAATCATATAAATTCACTCTTGTGTGGAGACGGTAAGCATGAGAAAAGTACATCAGTAACATACTACCACGTCCTCTTTTAAAGGAGATTGTAACATAAACCTGGAATGTCCGTAGAAGTGGATTAGACTTCAAGGAGTCCAGCAGCTTATTTGGAAAAGCCTACAAAACAGTGGAACCTAGACATCATTTAAGATTTTTGCATTTTATCGCAGTCATCATTTCTATACAGCAATGTAACTTTCCAGTTAGTTCTCCCATCCCCACTTTCCCCAGTCACAAAATCCACAGTAGGAATGCTCAGCAACCGCAAGAAAAACCAAATCCCGTCAGTGCATTTTCAGAGCAAAGGCAGTAATTCAAGGGAAGACAGATATTTAAGCAAGGCCACTGGTTGGGGATAGCCTGATATAGCCATAAAAAAAAGCTGGACAGCATTTCCACAATCCTGAACAGCCAGATGAAATGATAAACCTATGGAGTATTATTTTATGTCTGGCATTACACGGTGCCTCACTGATCTTCCTTGCCCTGCCTATGCCAACCCTGCTTTTGCCAGGATAATACCTTCCCAGGTACTCCAACAGCCTTTGCTTGATCCAAAGATAATAGTATATGGAAAAGAAAGAGTAGAGATCATCCCCTCTTCTTTTCATAGTCATAAACAGGAAGTGTCTTTTATAATCTGATGTATTGTCTTACTTAGATAATAGAAAGGATGTGCATTTTCCCCTTTTCTTTCTAGAAACACAAGTTAACTATCTGCCAGAATGCTGCATTTTATACAACGTCTAATAAAAAGGTGTTGGGTTTCCTTTTTGTTTTTTTTTTAATACGAAGGTTATTTTAAGATATTTTTCTGAAGAGAAACTGTCTCTTTAGCTACCCAGCCTGCTGTTTGTGGGGAAGTCCTGCATGTTTTTCAGAATTACATGGTAAGCATGATTTAAAACCAGAAAACTTCTCAGAAAACAGCAAGTTTATTTGGACAAAGGGCCCCACTTAGCTCCTTTAGCCCTATCTCCCAGTTAAGCAAGGTTGTTTTCTAAAAAGAACAAAACACCAGTACTAATTTTTACTGCAACCACTAAGGTTTAGACTTCCAGTTGCATTCATTTTATTAGGAACTGGCTGATCAAATTCCTTGGGCAGCGTGGGACATTCTGAAAGCAACATTTTCACTGAATTATAACCAGAATAAAAATCCCAGTTGGTGAAAGTAAAATACTTGTAAAGAACATGTCACCTCCTCAGCTGCAGTGGTTGGCTGAAATGGTCTTTAAAAGCTCACTTCCGCAGCCAGTTAACAAAACGACACCTTCAGCACACGATTCACAGAAGTCTGTCTTGGTGCTGAAGTCTACGGTTCAACTTCTGCCAACCACCTGCTAGAGTGGTTTCTTTTCACAAGAACTCTCTGATTGTTAGGTTTGTTAGTCTAGGGGCAAATTTATGACCCAGGGCCTTTATTATGCACCACTGTTCATCAAGTTTCATTTCGTAAGGTTAAAGCTAATAGTCAAAGTATTGAACCATGAGACAGACTAGGATCAGGTCCTAAACATGTATGTTTTCATTTAATTTGAATAAAACAATGCTCAGCTCTGGTAAAAATCTCTTTCTTCTGTAGATTTGAAAGCAGCATGTAGGACAGACGTCCCGTCTCTATGTCATAGACAGGGAAATGGAGGCAGAGAACAGCACAATGACCTGTCCAAAGTGATATAGGAAACTTGTAAAGCAGAAGTAGATCCTGACAGATCTACGTTCCAGTTCTCTCCACCAGCTCCAGTGTTTAAAGTCTGGAGTATCATAAATACACAGATGAAATGGTAGTCGCACTGCACCAAGAGCCGAACAAGCACTGGGAGAGAGTGTCCTTGTCCTGAAAAACAAGCCTCCAAACAAACAGAGAGGAAAGAGGGAAACACAGGGAGATAAAATGGGGGCGGGGGGAGACTTGGTCAACAGGAGATAGGGAACAGAAATAAACCTCCTCTACCCGCTGCTTCATCAAAATGGAAGCAATGCAGTCTCAGGTCCACCTGACTCGCTAAGGGTGAGTCAAAAAAGAAAGAAAAAAAACCCCGAATACCCCCCCCCCCAAACTCTCTGAAACAATAGACAGTTCAAAAAACACCCACCAAACCCCCTCTAAATGAGCCATGACAGAGCCCTCGCTAGTGATGGTGTGAACAGTGCGGCTGTCCCAGCGACGGCGTAGACCTCCCACACCTGACGTGTTGCAGAGCTCACAAACGCTCCCCGAGGCTCCCGGGAGACTGCAAATCATGACGCCAGCAGCGCTTCGCCCGACGGGAGTAAGCCCCCCAACATGCCACTAACAGTATGAAATTAGAACACAAGCCTTGATTTATGGAGGCTGGATGATTCCACGTCACTCACTCACTGTAAATCGATTAGGAGACAGCGAGGTCCTATTAGAGAGATGTCATATTCATGCAGTATTTATTGCCTGATCTCGCAGAAGCACGCAGAGAGACCATTAATCGGGATCAGCCTGCCCAGGGACAAGAAGCCCCCCGCGCAATGGAGTCACCACAACTCCTGAGCAGGGGGATGGGACACATGGAAGAGATCCGCACCGAGGTGGGCCCTACAGACAGGAGGACTTGGGTACCACAAGACACTTTAGATCTCGTTGGTAATTAGCAACAAGGTTCTAATTGCCTTCAGTAGACTTTGAATCAGGCTGAGTGGGTAGATGGCTGGCAGTTCCCTAGAGCCAAAAACCTGAAATAGTCACTGCAAGGTGGATTCACAGCATGGGTAGTACATTTCTGCTTATGGGGAGAAGCGTTTCAAACCATCCTGCATTTCCCATGTGTTCCACCTATTTACCAATGTGCGCGAGGACCAAGACGAGCCGCACAGGGCTTTTCATCTTCAAAGAATTTTGCAAACCTGCATGTCTTTGCCACTGCTACAGAAGGATAATTACCGTAAAGCAGACAGCATGGATTTGTTTAAGCGAGAGAAGATTCTCAGTCTAATTTTAGGGATTTGAACAGAAGGCGACACTCCAGCTGGGAGAAGATTTCCACCGAAAAGAATTTTTTGATGAAAACCAGAGGGCGAGGAAGGAGTTTCACAACATTATTTCCCTCCTTTTCCTAACCTGCTCAGTGTAATACACATGGGACACTCATTGGTAACAGCCATTATCACTGAGGGAACTGTGATAGTCCCTGTAAAGGCTGTCAACAGAATCTGAACCAGGGACCTTCTGGAACAAATAGAGATCTCTGCTGAGGAGTTTAAAAGGAATCTAGTGGGCTAGTCGGTACGGTGAGACAGGAGACACTGCGCGAGTTGATTACGTGAGTGGATCAACACGGTGGCCTCAAAGAAGGGCACTCTTTGGGATACTGAACACAACCTTAGCCCTCAACAATTTCTTTCATATTTGTGAGTAACCCAGCACAGTGCAGCTGGGAGTTGCTGTTGCCTTAACCTGAGGCGAAAAGAAAAGGTTCTCAATCTGCTGAAATATGTATCCTTCCCTTCCTCCAAAGGAACAAGACTAAAAGAATCTACCTGAGATTTCTGGCTGGGGTTTTGTTTGGTTTTGGTTTTTTAAGGGAAGGCAAATATTTGGCAGAAATTCTCACTTAGTCAAAAACGCAATTTTCTGAGAAAAAGAGTTAAAAAGCAGGGTGGTTTTGATCGACCTTGGTTTTAATTCACCTGCCCCACAAATAATGAGAAATTTCATCCCTCTAAGGACAACAAAAAGGTAGAAAATTCTCTAGCCAAGGCAGGACATCTATTCATTTTAAATCACAAAAGTCAGATCTCTCTGGAATGCACATTTAAACCACACATGCAAAAAAAAAAAAAAAAAGTCACTGAAGGTTTGCAAAATATTTCAAAACTCAGGGTTACTCTTAGAATTGATCTTCTAGGAATAACTAAACTAGCAGGAAATGCACAGAGGAAAGGCTGGACAGAATTCTCCCCCTCCCTTTTATACATACTACAGCAACACCCCCCTACCCCCCCGCCATGTGCTCTGTTCTCCCTCTTTGGAATGCACACCAAGAAGAAACGAGACAATGGACCTGGGGCTAATGTCCCCTGGTGCCCATCCAGCTCTGTTCCAACTCAAAAAAAAAAAAAAAGCATTTGAGTTGCTCAAGAAACCCAAATGAGTATTTATAACTTCCTGACAGACTGGATTGCATGAAGCTTTAAGATCACTGTAAAGTCTGCCTTCCCTCCTTTCTCTCCCTCTCTCTTTCTAGACAATAAAACCTGTAACTCTTCAGGGACAGCCATTTCTCCCCCAGATCCAGAATCAATGCCTGGTATCCGAAGACACCCCTCACTTTTAACACCGCGTTGTTGTCAGCATCTCAAGCTTTCAACCCACCCTCTCCCCCTCCCGTGGCCAGCTCAAGGCTCTGTTCCATTAGTGAGTGTTTCTTGAGCAGCCCTGATTTAGAAGATAATGGAAGGCACAAGAGGAAAGCCTTCCAAGTGGTAGGTTTAAGTGATAGAATAAGCATGAATCCTGGCAAAAGCCATGGTGGGACTGCCAAGAAATTCTATATGATGCAGGTGCAAATAGTTTTTTTTAATTCAGACTCATTAAAATATGTATTTTGCAAAACGAATTAAATTAAAACATCTGGGAACTAGGAGAAAAGGCTAGGGGCTTGAGAGGAGGGCAGAGCTACGCATGTGCATACATACACACACAATTACTTTGTTTCCAGTTAAAAAGTGGATTTGAAGGCCCCGGACTTCATCAGGATCCATAATTGTGGGAAAGTAACCTGAAGATGCCAAACAACAGGAAATTACCAGAAGAATCTGTCAGCACAATCAGCTGCTATTTTCATTGTTCTTTGGCAAATTTATACACAGTCGGGAACACCTGGGCTGGCACGCAGCCCGGGTTTGACTAATTGCCAGGGGAGAGGAGCAGTCATTTGTCTTCAGTGGGGTTTCCTACGCTCGCTCCTCAAAACATGTGGTTTCACTTTTCCCCTCTCTCTGCAGGAAATGGCAGGACAGTGAAACGCAGAATAAATGAGTTCGATTCCAAGAGGTTGCCTCCTCAGAGGCTACTCCAAAAATAACTGTCTTGTGAGAGGCTGTTAATAACCAAGATTCTATATACTGTCTTCAGCAAACAACATTTCAAAGGCACAGTGTTCCTTTTCTCCCCAGACCCTACGTACATTAAAAACATTGTGGGGGGAAGAAAAGGAAGGGAGGGAGAGAAGGAAGAACCTTGGCAGTTAAGAGTCCTGTATATTTTTGTGGGGAATTCACACTCTCTTCAAACTGCCTTGCAAAATCCAACTCACCTCAAGGAAGTTGCCTGGATTTTCCTTCAAGGCTGAGCAAACTATTGCTACATTTTCCCAACATTAACAAATACTTGCTTGCTCATCCTGAAATAAACAGCTCTGTCAACTTCTGTGGTCATTCGTTGAGGCATTCTCCTTAATTTTATGTTCAGGATGTCTCTCTCTCTCCCTCTCGTGCCTCCCATACCCTTTGAGAACTTGGCATACCCGATCTCACTGGGATCACACCCATTTACAACAGACAATTGTTTATTCCCAAGAAATTAAGGCACAGTCCCACCACCAGTTGCCAGCACGGAGTTAGTCTTTTGCTTGCACAGAATAACAAGGGTTATTCTAAGATTTGTAAAAGCAAGGCCATAGTTTCTATGCACTGCATTTCAAGGATCCATTTCTAACTTGCAAACTATTTGAAACAGGTATTTGGTGCATGTGTCTTATATTAAAAAAGCAAGTCCCTTTCCAAATGCAAGTTTTGAAACAGATTTTAAAGCTATGTGACAGATAACAGAAGAGTCCCAGCAATCACCTGCATTATAGCTTTATCTCTTCCGAGACGTTGTTTTTGACATTGTAAGACTGCACTTTAAAAGATCACCTCTTTACAAGAACCACCTGTCTAAAGCGACAGCTTTTTCCTTTAACCTCAGAACATATTTTTAAGGTTAACATACCACTAAAAAAAAAAAAAATTTTTGCCCCCTCCTCCCATTACCACCGATTCTTAGCAACTCTAGGCTATGATGTCCCCTCCATGTAGCAAAAGTGTGTTTTATGTATTTCTTTTTCAACCTTCTAATTTAAATTGCATAGTATTTTACCATTTTATATGGTGTTATGTCACAGCAGCAGCAGCATGTTTTATATTGAAGTGTACATCCGCATTTGGTTTATTTTCACTTGCCTCTTGTCCAAATCCTACAATGATTTAGCATCTTGGCACTCTCACAGCAAAGAATCAACTAAAAAAAACCCAACAAAAAACCCAAACCCTAAAAAACATTTAAAACATACAGCAGATGATCATTAGGTTGGGTGAAGGAGCTAAAGGAACATTTGGGTTTCATTTGGTTTCAGTTGCAGACTCCTTAGCAGGGTAGAACTAAACTGTAATTCTAAACTGACCCACCTTTTTCTTTCCTTTCCTCAACAAAAGGTGAAAAATGTGATAGAACATTTTACAATATGCAGCACATCGGTTATACTGCAGCACTGATAGAGTTCAGACTTGGCTTATTTTCTCTACGACTGAGATGTTTTGACATGTTTATTTGTTTAATTTGTTTATTTTGACTAGCTCTGATTATAATTGGCAGCAATAAGCAGAATTAACATTAGACAGTGTCTTAGACTTGTCGGTTACAATAATCCAAAAGGCATGTGAAGACAAATTCTCCAAAGAAGTGACAATAGCTAGAGTGTGGTTCAGCTGCATCGTGGCTTTGCTAATGCATGGAGAACAAGTGACAGAATAGTACTGGAACTACATGCTTCCCACTGATTTCAATGACACCGGATCAGACCCTTAAACACTTGAAAACACAACATCTCTTAAAATCGTAAAATTTCTTGCTAGTCACTCAGAAAGCAACAATCTAACTCATGCTGAAATAAATGGAATATCCTCAAAACAAACAGGTTTTGAACCAGAACCTCTACACGAGTATTGCAGTATATGCATAGTGCATTTACACTTAGATGTAAGGTACACTTGCACTCATTTGAGTGTTACTGACAGTAAAGAAAGGGCTCATGGTCTTACAGAACCAGACTCTTATTATTTGGGGTTCATTCCCAACACAGAAGGAATACTCTCGTCAACTTCACTTTGGCAAGAGCTTCATCACCATTGCTACTTTCTTGCACTAGACCAATGTTTTTTAGAGTAACCAACTTTTCTAGGTTCATCTTGGGTTTTTTGTTCTCAATTGTAGTCACTGAAATCTAACAGGAGATAGGAAGGAGGGAGGAATCTATTCAAGACAGGTGCTGTAAAGCATTTTCTTCAAGCTATAGTAATCTAAATGTTTTGCTTCAGTTTTAAACAGCATGTATTTAAACTGACAAAACCAAGAATATTTTCTGAGCTGCTGCATCTTTCACACAGGCTACTCTGCCACGATATTGCAGCCCATATGTTCCACAATATCACACTTCTCAGCGCTACCTAGGTAAATGATAATGCTAACAAATTCCCTTCTGTGCATGTAGACAATACAGCATGTGGGTGATAAATCTGGACGCAATTGACAGAGTTTACTTTTGATGTCTTAAGGTGCTTTGCATAGGTGAGGACATCTTATCCCCTGTAAGTTACTCTCCTGCTCGCCACCCCAAAACACTGTTTCAGGCCTCAGGTCACAGCCACATTTTAGCGTCAGAAGATACTCAAATGAAAACGCTGTCAGAACACTACACTGCTACACTACTGAGCAACTAAAGCGTTCCCTGAACTACCGAACCTTAAAACACCATCCTTAACCTCTACCAGTTAAAAACCAAGACCAAACATTCAATCCAGACCCCTCCCATGATTCCAAAAAAAACCCCCACAGGCTCCAGCTGCAAAATCCAGATTCTAATACACTTTTCCAAGAGCCTGACAGTTTTTAATTCAGAGTACAAACATCTTTACAGTGCAATAGGTATCCAGGTCAGATGTCAATTTCTCCCTCCTTCTCAAAAGGAACATTCAGATCTGAGATTTTCAGAGAGAAACTTAGGACACTTCACCTGCAAATCCCAGAGACCTTTAAAAGGGAAGGGAAAAGAAAATAATCCCAGTTTTTCAAGATGAGAATCTGAGGCACAAAGGAAAAAACCATGATGTCAAACATAAGAAAGGACCAGAGAATTCAACTGTATGTTTCTTAGTTTTTATTAGATTCTTTTTCTAGAAATAGGCATTACCACTAGGCAAGGTTGCTGATGCCTAGTGGTAATACAAAGCCTAGTGGTGAATATAAATATAAAGGACAACTACTAGTCAAATAACCAAGCTGTTTAAATGTGAAGACAACAATCCATGGCCCAAAGATTGTGGTAACTGCACAGACAAGATAAAGCAAATGAAAGCTTTAAGCAAGTGACCAGATTACGTCTGTATTCACCATATTAAACCAAGGTAGTTTTTATGCAAAACCTCTCCAAGAAAAGCAAATCCTCTACATATTCCACCACTAATTATCCAGGAAAAGCAAAGATGCTGCTTTACTCATATTTTCAACAAAATATTTTCTCAGTGTGCAGCATGTCACATTATTATGTGTGAGACCATATGTGTGGCAGTGCAGGGGGCCAAGTTAAGGTTCTCACGTTCACACCAAGTGCTACAGAGAGTTCACCGCATTGAAAGGGTTTGCTTTTGATACCTTTGCTCACTTGCTTTGTATTTTTTCATTATTTAAAAGCGATTTGAACATGTGTCCCCTCCGCCAAGCCCTGTCTTCAGTCTTGAGGTCTCTCCAACAATTGTCTAAAGTACCAACAACACCTGGAACTATACCAAAGCAGCGTGCATGGTTGTGCTCATTTATACTGACTTACTCTCGGACTCAGTGCCATAGCAGTTGCAGCAGAAGGCAACAGACACAAATGCAACCAAAAAGTAAAATCAAAGCACATTAGACTCAAAAGCCAAAACCTGCAAAAATACCAAGAATTTCTTTTCATATTAATAAGATAGAAAAATCAGGCCTTACTAAGGACATGTCCTTCTTTTTAATTTTTTTCAATGGAATTGTATGCATTTGCAGTAAAAGAAACAAAATGTACTAAAGCTTATCACAATTTTTGTGTGTTTTTATGATATTCACGTTTTTCTTGCAGAAATTCTTGTTCCTGATGGTCGGCTTTTTAGATATTAGATGTAAAATATACTTTACAGAAAAAAAATACCCAATGAACTTCTGCATATAATCTACCAGCTTAAAGGGAATTTAATAAGTGCATAGCTCTCAAGGGCAGTTCTTTGCAGTGGGGGCTGTTTCATCATAACAGTGACACAGAACACTTCAGTTATGAAGTCAATCTTGCATCATTTGTACTGCACTGGTACTATCAGTGCATTTATCAACCACAAAAGGAGTTGTTCCTCTCTTAGAGCATAATGCCCGTGGTACTTATGGAGGGCACAGATTACAAACATACACTGAATGCAGCAAGAAGAACATGAAAATGAAAATTTGTACTTAAAAAAAAGAAAAACAAAAACAAAAACCAACCTCAAACTTTGACAAGTAAACACACTGCAGAATTTGAAGACTAGTAGAGTGAAATAATTCATCCTGGCACATTATTTGTAAGGGATACTAATTGCCCAGGAGCACATTATCAATGCTTACATAGTAAAGAAATCTAACTGGCTTCAAACAAGATAGAAATCTTATTTTATTGATCTCACAGAACACATTGGCGTATAGTGGTTAATAGTGAATAGCATCACAACGAAAAACTGTACAACTACATGGCAGCTAGGCTTCTTATTCAACAATTATCACTAGTTCATACAACTGGAAGGTAAACTATAGTAGAAAACAAGATACTATTATACCTTTGATCTCATATCTAATACACATGTCACTAGAACACCAACAAAAGGACATGTATATTTATGTGAAGATCATGCTCACTCATAAAGTTAATGTAACTATACAGTCTCAGAGTGTATAGTTACCATGAACCTCCACTCATTTCAGCATATGTACAAACACTTCATGGACAGTGTAATTGTAATGGTGGAAACCATCTGTTAAGAGCCCTGAAGGCACAGTATTTTTCTTTAGGCGTAGAGGAGGTAGCTTCCCTTACTCAGCCTGTGAACAGAACACTATTTTTTTCTGAAAGCATTTCTAAGGCAGAAAAGTCAAGAAAACCATGTTCATCCATTCCCGGATCTCCAGCAAGAGCTCTGTAGAGATTAACACTGAAGCAGACATGCCATCTACATAGGTCTGGACTGAGCCCTACCAAGGCATCACCTACATAAGCACACTGTTTGAAACTGAAAACACAGCTAAAGATTCTCAGTGCCTCGTACATCAGTTACCTGACGTAAACAGATCTGCCTGATTTTAAGGCTGCCTTCTTTCCTTGTTTTGGAGATTAAGCTTTTTTAAGGGTCTCAGATTCAGTACCTATCATCAAGGGTTACTGTTGAAAATCTTGGCCTATGGTCTCTGGCTAGAGTATAACTATTGCTACTAAAAGACTTAAGAGTCCCTCAAAATCTCTGACCGCTGCAGTCCCCTAACTGGACAGATTTAATCAAGTAACTGACATTCTGATATCAAGATGATTCATGTGTAAGTGGATATATGGTTAAAACCACTGTGTGGACCAAACTCTCTACAGCATGTTTGTCTGCCAGTCAGTAGGACTTTTCTGAATAAGGTGAGCAGGTTTTGGCCTCGTGGTGAAGAACAAGATCACCAGCTGTGTGCATTCAGTTTAAATATTCAGCCCATCTTTCAGTGAAGATTCATTTGTCATGTCCCTTGGCACTTTCTAGTCTAATTATTGAAGGCTATACATATCCCCCCTCCCCCCCCAAGAGTCTATTGTTTTTAAAGTGATAGCATACAGCTCAATCTAAATAAAGAAAAATCACAACATGATCTCAGTTGGAAATAATTGCAGAAATAGGCAGAATTTTCCATTTCTAGTCTGCAATTCTGTAGATTAGGGGATAAGAGATAATGGCCCCAGGCCTACACAGAAGATGTATCGCACAGACAGCTTTTGCTCTCTAGCGGACAGTGCTGAAGTCCACCTGAAGACAAAATTGGGAATACCCTCATGACAGAACAGCTTGGAAGATGTGCATGCCTCAGTAGAGATACTCCTTCCAGGGTTGTTGCAGGAAAGGTATTTCTCACATTGTTCATGCTTTTGATTCTCAAACGTACACTATGTTACTTTGCCACCACACAGCATCTTTCAACAAGCTATGCTTTTCAACTCCCTTCTCATATGACCCTCTGAAAAAACAAGCAAACACACAAACAAAAACCCCAGCATATGCTCAGTCATCTTACTCATGTAGCAACAATACAGTCCAGGTTTTCTACAGATTTTTCACAAAAATGAGTCATGAGCATCCCCATTTTACAGGTGGTAAACTGAGGCTGGGCAAAGAGACAGGTGAGCAAAGAGACACCCCCCAAGGTCATATCTTAAATTGCTGATGAATTGGAAATGCATCTTTTCCCTCAACACATGAAATTACAGTCTTTTCCAAACAATTCTACATGTGCAAAGGGGATAAAATACCTATAAGAAAATTTGTTCTACTGGTGAGCTTCCCAGGGGGGTTTGAAATGACAGAGCGTACACCACCTTGACAGTGTCTAGTTAAACAAAGGAAGCACATTGTACATGTCTCAGACATTTCTCCATAGAGTTCAAGGCAGCAAAGGTCACTGTATGCTATACCTTTAAATAAAGTAACCAAGGTAAAGGGGAGAAACCTAGCCTAGAGACTGCGGGTTGTGAGAAGAGAGGGCTCTGTCGGTAGCTGTCTGTTGCCATCTAGTGGAAAAAAAAATATGCCAAAATCAGAGCAGTAAGTAAGGGTCCAGAGTCCCCTTCTCAAGAAAATGCAGTATCTTTACTTTTGGATTGTTTTTGAACTCCTATTCCACTATGTTATCAGCTCCTTGTTGTTTGCTTTTAAGATAAAGAGAATTTTTTCTTGTTGACTGAAAAATCCAGTCAAAGAACAGCTTGGATCACATCTAGAGTTCCTTTAATTAGTTTGAAAGACAGGCTGAGAGGAAGGGGGAGGGATGAAAGAGAATGGGAAAGCAGACGAACTCTTTCGCCAAATGGCAAACAAAGGGTTTGCTTTGCAATTTCATGGATCAAGCAGTGGTCAAGGGGTGAAAACCCTAACTGAAAAATTTTAAATGGCACTAAATTAACATACATTGGGAAGCCAACTAAAAGTTTTCTTTTGTCATTAACAGTCACGATTCAAGTTACCTCCTGGCTCTTCTTCTCCTCTTACAGTTTACCCAGGGATGAAAGTGTTTAGCGTAATTTATACAATGCCAAGCCATGGGACTATGTTGACTAATTCTGTAAAACAGGAGCTTTTTATGTCTGGCAGCCCTTTTCAAGTCACCAGTTCACAAGAGCGACAAGCAAGAGAGGGAAGCAGGAACTCTGCTTGTAGGATTTGTTATTCCTAATCCCACCCTTTTGAGATTTATGCGTATTGGCTTAGATCACAAGATCAGACCAGCTCAGCAGTCTGCCAATAAAAACAGCTAATACATTTACATCACTTGCCATATAATCCAGAAAAAGTCTCCCTGCCTCAGTTTCTCCACAAAAGAAATTGCAACTGATACCTGATCTTGATTTACTAAACCTTTTGAACTTTGTAAGCGCGGAGTCCTACTAAAAGTTAACTATTACTAACATGCTATCTTTTGTAAAGATCCTCTAAACTTTGGTACTAACATGAGGTCAAAGAGAGGATAATATCAGTGATAGTATCCACATTAAAAAAATAAGGAATGAGGAAGATAGAAGGAAGATGCCACAAGTCAGGCACTGATAAAAATCCAGCAGAGACTATACATATTTAGGCAGCCAAAGAAGGGACGCCCTAAAGCCATAGGCCATTTTTGACCATTTGGGTCAATCACATAGAAATCCAGCTGCAAAAGGTATGTTTTCAAGTGCATGCGAGGGAGAACAAGGAGATTATCCAAGTTAATATCAAATCAAGGTAGTATCCATACATGACATAGCTCTAAGCAAAAATTTTAACTATCAAAAATGGGTACTAACATAGTTCCATACCCAAGTCTGGAACATTACCATATAGATGCAATAATATACTAAAGTAAGTGCGATCTTCACTGACTGGGAATATCTGTCCCACATACCCATGGATCAGAATACAAATGTACAGAACTCCTAAATCTCACCTGGCAGTACTAACCAGGGCTTGCTCATACAGTTTATTTGGTACTTCTAAAGCACTTCTGGCATAAAAACAGGGGAAGCCCTTCCTAAGGGCATCACTACCCTCAATTGACATGCTGGGAGCACACAATACTATATCGTTTAAAGAAAAAACTTCATCTGAAATGACCAGATCACTACCAATTAGCCAAATATCGAACACCCACAGATCTCTGAGAATAAGCATATTGATGTTTAACACTGTTTGTCCTTTAAACAGAATGTCAATTAAATAAATTAATGTCCAATGGACAGTATTTAAGGAGTGGGGAAAACGTTTCCCCATTATATTATGTCTCCAGGCAATGGAGATGATAATTTTCTACCCTACTAGGAAGGGCATAACACCGTTAAATTGTGACAAATTAGTTTTCGGTTATGTGCTTTACTAGTCCCACATGGTAACTAAAACTTCTACGTTATTTGACTTCAAAGCAAATCAGAAACGGTTCTGAGTATACAGTGAGACAGACTCAGAGAACAGTGATTACTCCTTGCTCATTGCTGAACCAGAATCAAGCCTCAAAATGGCTTACACAAGAACATCCTTGCTTACCTTAGGGCCTTACTCTGCAAACACGCCATCAGGTTCAAAGGGAGTACTCACCAAAGAACATGCTATTCAGCAGAATCTGGTTTTTATTCACCTTCCTTTGCTACCTGGCCTCTCAACTAGCTGAAAGCATCTGAAAAGGCCTCGTACAACAGATAAAACACCAGAGCGGAAGCTTATGGAACTGTGTTCTTTTCTTGGCTTTGCTGTATGATCTTAGGAAAAAAAGAAATACAACATTCTTTGTGTTTCCCCGTGTCCTCTGTAACATTTCTTGAGGTGCTAAGCTGTTTGGGGAAGAAATGCTTCTTATCGTACGTACAAAACAACACTTTGCTTGTTCAAATGCAGACTCATTATGAGGCAGTGAACTACCCTGAAGAAGCCAACTGTAGAACTGGAAATGGAAAAATGGCCTTGCTGTACTACAGCTGAATGTGTTCCACGGAAAAACTTGGGCTGACACCTCAGATGAACTTGCTGTGGTAACCTGGATAAATAACCAAAATCTTTGTTCGTACTCATTTGTCTTTCAGCTGGTACTATTTGTGTGGCAACCTAGGCTCTACCTTCTGAAAAGGGCTCCTGACCTCAGATCTAGTTCTAGGTTTTACTGTAGAGATCTCCAAGTACTCACAGAGCAGCTGTTGAACCAATGTAGTTTTCAGCTCAAAGTATTAATATAAACTAGCACTGATTTTGGATTACCCTAATACCTAAGATTAGACAGTTTGAAAAGGGAACTATCACAGCTATTTCAACTTAAATTCACCAGTCTGAATCCTCACTTTGCCAGAATGGACTGGATTCCTGGCATGCTTATTTCCATGTGATTTAAATGCCCAGAAACATTTTCAGCTGGTAAATCAGCAAGGCTTTCGCTATTCCCCCAGAGCTCAGGGAGTTCTGTTACCTTCAGTCTAAGCTGACACAGGAGTAGGAACCCAGCTGCACAGCATCTCAAGGGAACGGACCAGTAAAGTATAATGTCCTAAGGGAAATGTTTTTTGGTGACCCTAGCGAGTTCCTTGTTGATGATGCATTCAATCTGTGTACATACAGGGGTCAAGCGCACAACTGGATCCATCAGCATCAAATGAAACAGCCCTCTTTAATCAGGTAGCTCCATTTACACCACTGCAGGACATAAACCTCAAACCTTTTACGCAGTATTTGCACGCACCAAAGAGCACTTCAGCAGTGGATGGTGGCAGTAAGTTCCACCCGTTGACTTCCCACATGCTGGGAAGTACAAGAAATCTAATAAGTAAACTACTGTGGCAAGATCTCCAATTCAATTTCTGCAGATGTCCTGATAAATATCCAAACATTTAGGCAGTTCTCCAAACTTATGCTGAATTACAAACCTTCTCAAGACCTGGTCCATTTTATTCTTCAAAATTCCATCCAATTTGGACAGTTAGGCATTTAAGACTATTTTTTAAAAGTGCAAAGTGAGTGAAAGGAAGGGGGAACAAAAAGTTAGCAACCCACCCTGCTGTATTTATTCTGTTTTGTATCATTTAAAAAATGAGCGCTAAAAGGCTGAGTGGAGCTCACCCGACTTTTTTTAATGTACTGTAATTTCTCAGGAAAACACTTTGTGAAAAGTAAGCAATATATCCTAGCGTATAAGTATGTAACCATAGTTTCCCCCACCATGCAAAACATCTGTGACCTTGCACAGAGGTCATCACTGCAGTAGTGTTTCTCTTTACTTTTAAAGAAATGTCAGGCCATTTTTTACACAAGACTTATGACAGGGTGCTGTTTATTGTATCACAAAGCCACTATAACTCCAGCACAAGGAAACTGCTATTATTTGGAGAGTATATATCTTCCTGACTAGCAGGAAAGATGAAAATAAGAAGGGTCCTTTTCAGAGAGTAAAAGTCACAGAGTCTCCCGTAATGACACCAGCATCTTCTCCCTGACTAAAAACTGAACCATTACTGGATTGCTCCATCTGATTAAGGCTCAACTTTTATGCTGGGATTTTCTATTAGGTCACACAGTGTTTGTGCTCATCTTCCACCGGAAATGGTCCCAAATTCCCAGTTTTTTGCGGTCTCTCATGTGACCATACAATCACTTTAGCCACTAGACTTAAAATTTCAGCTCCCTTCAGTAGAGATGTGCTTCCCTCCCCACACCACTTTACATTGAATCAAATTTTTTGTTTCACGTGGAAAGTGTTGGAGAAAATGCCAAGGACAATTTGGGGCAGAACAAAAGTCATTCCCAGTCATCTCTGTTTCCTTTTTACTTTTATAATGGAAAATTGCTTGTGGCTTTTTCTGGTAGCTCGGTTCAGTCCTGAACGAGTACACTGTGGGGGCACCAGGCTGTGAGGGCTGCATCTTTTAAATCGGAAGTCTAACTGAGATCCTAACTAGTTGTGTTCATTGAAGGTCCCTTGGTACTTTTCGCAAGACTAACCTCTGTATCCTGGCCAAATTCCAGCTCAAGTAATTACAATCTACTTTCCCAAACACCCCTCTTCTTTCCCTGCAGCACTTTCAATTGCATATGAAATTATTCTATTATCTAATTATAATAGTGCCCACAGATTCCTGTCAAGCTTGGGGATTCTGTGAGGTGCTACAGAAAGCACAGATGCATACACAGTCCTCTGGTTCCCAGCAGCATGCTGTGCAAGTGTTGAGACCTGCGACTACCTCGCCACAACTCAGAAAGGCCAGACATAAGAACGGGGTTCAATTTGAAATGCAGTACAGTAAATTAGGATAAGAAAGAGAAGTGAAAGAAAGAAATATGTAAGCTTGAGAAAGAAAGCAAAAGAAGGACAGGTCCCTGCTGCTGGTGTTTTAGGCTGACTGTGTGCTATTTCATCAGTACCACCCCCTGCAGTAGTTGAAAACAAAGCTGCTTAGTGTACATCTATACTGTTTAACAAAGCACTCTACAGCAATGTCCCAGCTAGCACCACGCATGCTGAAAGAGCCACCCAAAGTTTCATCATGTAACAGGTCTGTCCTGTAAGTGGAGCATCCATGCTGGCTATAAATCACAGATAGAGTGCTTTTGATTCAGCCGTAATTGCATGGTGTAATCTGTACTCCACACACTTCATACAGCTGAGATTATGCCTTTCACAAGCAGGTATGAGCTTGCTTTGCCTGTGCTTCAGACAGACCACATGCCAAGCACTGCTCATACAGTTCCAAGTTCAAGCTAAGAAGTGTTGCCAAGAGGCAGGATATATCAGATTGGTCTTAACACCATGGGAATGTAACTACATGCCTAGGTGCTTCACTGAATTAGGAAGCCTTTGATTGCTGGAGCGAAGGGAGAGGTGGATTGGAACGAATCACCTTTCCTCACTACATATTAGCACAAGCAAACAGTAGTGAAGCCATTAAAGGGGAAAGACTGGACTTTTTAGGAACTCCATTCCCACTTAAGCAGCCCAATTTTAAAACCCAAGCAAACGCAAATGGAAAAACGTGTAAGAAGTTTGAAATGTCTTTTCCAGCATATTCAGTGAAGTCAACTGCTCACAAATATTACACAGCTTAAATTCAGAGAGATGAAATTTAGGGGTATGGAATTAGATAGGACAGCAAGTCCTTTTCCCAACCATTTTAGGAAATTATCTTTGAGATGTTTAACACAGAACTGTCCACAGAACAATCATTCACTACAAATCGCATTCCAGCACCCAGTAACATGAACAGCAGAGTAAAATAAAGTGATCAGAAAAATGTCATCAGCTCTTTTGAAATGTTTGTGGTTCACTGTCATTAATTGGAAAAAAATATTTGTGGTTCTTTGGGGAGAAGAATCATTTGTTCACTTTTTTTCTGCTATCCATCATAAGTCTTATATTTACGTAAGAGCTATGAAGACATTTCAGTTTAGATTGTTGTTGCCTTTGTACCTTTAAGCATAGGTTTTGAAGTGTGTTTCCTTATAATGCTATAATTTAACTTCAACATTTTTAAACGAAAATGGCAGCAGGATGCAGCCAGCATATGCTACATAGTCCACAGAGGGCAATTATTAATTTCCCAGTGGATACCTTTTCTTATGGTGACTGGCAGTGGAGTTTTTTGTTTGCTTTTTTATATTATTATTATTATTATTACTCATGTCTTTTATTTAAAACATTGCTAGATGTCTGTATCTCAATACACCTGCTGTGCCAGTGATTACACTGTGTTTAATGGCATGTCTATCTTGGGAGAGCATAGTTGAGTGTAAGAGGGGACTGGGAAGGACAATAGAACAGCTGTTGAATTTGTACATCCCTACGCTCCATGTGAGGAGCTGTCACCAACCTGCCTGGGCCTGGCAAAGGCCTTGGTAGTATCTGAGCTCCAGCCCTGGTTCTGACACTAACAAACTGTTAGCTGTAGTGGTCTTGCTCAAACCTGTAACTATCAAGCAGGCTTATAGCTAAACACTAAAATGGTGCAGGAAAGAAACGAACATGAGGTTTTCCAGAAGTGTCTGGTACTGACCTAATTTTTCTTCTGCTGAAGATAATAATTGACATGAGGATAATGAAACTCCAGTAATAATAGCACCATCAGTGCAAATGGAAACATTTCATTCAACAACGAATTTCCAAAACACACCTTGAAGATCTTCCCTAAAAATGTAAATCATCAGTACAGGCCAAACTCAATGGACAAATTTCACACCTAATCACAGACTCTGACAATCTGTCAACTTGGACTAGGAAAAGACATGCACAATGGTAAACCAAATACGTAACTAACTTCAGGTCTACAAGAATGGAACTAACCACACTTAGTCCAAGCTTGACATTTTGATTTTGTTCCTTACCTCAAAAAGGTCAAGTGTGGAGTTGGATTTTTTGCTTGTTCCAAACATAAACTCTCCAGTCCTCTGTAGCTAGATATTCAGCAGATAGCAGCACGGTAAAAATATCATGCAGATAGTACCAAGATCTGTGCTTTAAAAAAAAAAAAAAAAGAAAGAAAAATCAACCAAACTCATTTTAAATGAAGTATGAACGGGTCAATGACTCTGCAATACCAAACCACTGTTACCCAAAGTGCTATCCCACTTCCTGCATTTCTAACAGCTTCTCATCTGCAGGCAACAGAAAAATGCCAGCAGAAATTCTGCTTTTTTCTAGAATGAAGCCTCAACTCTGCAGCGAGATGCACATGAGTGGATCCTTGTGCCTATTCAGAGCCCCATTAATTTTAACAGACAGTAAGTGAGACAAAAGAAACCACTTCTGCAGATTCACACAGATTTTTTTCTTATAAAGCTGCTCTTGAAAAGAGTAACTCCAAAAGGAGGTCCAAGTTCAAATACAGCATGCCAATATAGTGATAAATAAAAAAAAAAACAAAACAGGGAAGTTTCACAGACTACTCAACATGTGTCATCAGATCTGGGAGATAAGTTACATGTTACAGATACCAGCCAAAGAATTGATGGGAATAGAGATTTGATTCTCATAATACTTGGACAACTCTTTATTAAAAAAAAAAAAAAAAAAAAAAAGTATTCCATTAACTGCATCGTTTCTAAGTGTCCTCTTGTCATACTTGAAGCTGAAGTAGTTACTGAAGAAAGATCAAGGGTTAAGCTGCACACTGCACAACAGCACAAGACTTTAAAAGAAATAATAAAAAAAAGCCTCATCCAATTTTTTTTCCAAATTAAATCAAGAACATTCATAATTAGTTTTTACACCGGAGACATCTAGTGGGAAATGAAAGAACTGAAAGAGCCATAAGCTGCCTTCGCCCTTTCATTAATATTTGCTCCCAAATGCAGGTCAAATAAATCTAACTCACAGTTTGAAATGAGTAGCTTTAAAACTGATGTATTACTTTCTGCTCGGATTTATGCCACCCATTTTGGATAATTACTCCCAATGCTTTTTCCCTATTGTATTCAAAGCTTCTTCATAAGAATGAAACGAAGTTGGGTTCCTTGAGATCTCTTCTGCTTTTAATAACTTTCCATTCCCCTCCACCCCTCCCCATCCTCAAAGATTACTTCCACCTTTGCAATTTAAGGCAACTGGATTTGTGCTGGCAGACACCTTGCACTCATTTATGTATGTGTTTTGTTCCCTGCTATGATAAATTGCACTGTGCAGGCACACAGTAAAAGACCATCCTGCCCTGTATCCAAGGCCCTGATCCTGTGAAAACTTATCCATGTGCTTGAGTTTATACACTGAATAAATTTACTGAAACACATGTGTAAGCCCTATTTTTGCAAGATTTATGCGCATCAATAGGGTTATGCACAGTGCATAAAGTTAAGCACGTGTTTAAGTCATTATGAGACTAGGAACGAAACATGCAAAGGGTGAAAGGGAAAATAGATGGACAGAAAGGTGAATTAACTTGCCCTATGTCATGGTAGTCACATCCACATGGCACAATGCAACAACTGTCCAGAGATACCTGAACTAGTTCTAAAAACCTTGCTGTTACAGGAAGCAATTTAGTCCCACTAGCAAACCACGCTGCTCAGGCTAATATACCTACTTGGCAGAAAGTCTAATTAGTCTGAGCAGAGCATCAGGCCAACACAGCTCTACAGCTTTTAGAAGCTCAGCTAAAACACATATCACTGAACAGCATTATGAGTTCCCAGAGAAAGCCAGTAGAGATGGAACTGCATCTCTAGTGCTTCTACTTAGTGTTTTATTTTTTGGCTATTTTGCTACATCAATACAACTGGATGGAAGCTATTCTACTGAAACCACTGCAGGAGTGCATCTGTGCCTCGGTGCAATGCAAGAAAAAGGAACCAAAGGGAAGTAGCTACCAACTTTATTCAAAACATTTTGATGTAGAGAGAAACAAAGGTAAGAAGTGGACAACTGTAAGAAAACACAGCACGACTTCACACCTTACTCAGGGTGTGATGCTGCAAACGGGACAAGAAAATGTGTCCGCATGAGTTCTCTAAGCCCATGTAGAAGAGGCAAAATACCCACAGAAGTCTTTCCCTACAGATCTGGAAGCAACACTGATGCCTTCGCAGTTGATCCATTAGAGACTTCTAAGTTTCCATTTCATTACAAATCAACATGGGAAATAAAGCCTTCTCTGCTTTCTCTACTTTGATATCTGTAGGCTTTTAGATGTTTCATCAATATTGTACAGTGACATAGTTAAATCATTCTCATTCCACAAAAGGCAGTTCCTGTTTATTAGTATCTGGCTCCTGCATATGCAGAGGATTAAGGACACGTACATGCTACCAACTGTTCACAGGCTATATTTAATGTTAACAATTGCATAATGTTGGATCAGCTTAGTGCTTAGCCTTCTATTTCATTATTTTCACTTCCTAGATACATATAATTGCTTAGTTATAGCAATACTTTTCTAGAAAAGTTGTTCTCTGTAAGATGTGTATCTGCTTGCTTCCCTCCCCCTCAAAACACCAAGTACCCAGGTGTCTTAAATCTGAAGTAATAGACCCCTTTTGCAGCTGGTGATTTGCAGCACAAAAGGTGGAGGAGGGGATAGAAAGACAAGATGGTTGCCTGAATTCAGCTTACCTCAAACCCAGCAGTGTGCAGAGAAAATAATGTTGCCTAATTTTCCCAGGTCTTATGCTAAAACCCAAACCAAAACCAGGCCTCTCCTTTTGCTCTTTTACAGATAACATGCACCACAGAAGCAAAAATATGCCCTCTAAGACCTTCAAAGCTCAAATTCATGTTTCTAATTCATTCAGAGCCCAATGTCATGTTTGACTTGCATCTTTGCTGACCAAACACCCCAATACCCTGCTGTCCTAATTGCAAACAGACTGAAATGAGACCTCAGACTGAAATTTGGAGAGAATCTGAAAGCGGACCTGGTGACTTACTCTGGAAGCAGACAGCTTCCAGCAAAAGAGACTTGTGAACCCAAGGGGACTTAAACTGGAGCAAAATCACTGGAGACAAATCAAGGTACTACTGAGAGACACCCCATAGCTTATCATGACTGTGGATAGTATCTAAGAGCATTTTGCACTGGAGTTTTTCCACTTCGTGGCCAGCAAATCTTCATAGTTTCTCTACAACCCTCCAAGAAGGAAATAAGCCTAAGCAGCCTGGTGAAACCAAATGAAACTCAAAGCAGGGTAAGGGTAACCCTGCTATCAGAGCTGGAATCCTTTCTTTATTTCAGGCATTATTTAGTCGGGAAAAACACTTCAAGGAACAGACTTCATGAAAAGCCAAAGAGCCACACCGTTCAGACCAATTCCAGCACCCACTAAGTTGAACCATTGTGGGGAAGAAGACAAGCATTATCACTATTATCTAAAACTACAGCTTGCTTCACACACAAAGCAACACCATATCCCATTCACCAAGGGTAAAGCAGGAATTGCTCTGAACCAGCTCCAGGGTGAACAGTTTGTCCCCAAACAACAGAAAGCCTACAGCTTCTCCCTCCTGCTTTCAGGTATCAAAACTACACTCATTAAGTCACAGAAATGGGGAAAAGATAAATAGAAAAAGTAATTTAAGAGAAAAATCCTCTCAGAGAACTTACCCTCTGCAAAGCCCCGTGTCACCAGACCCAGTGCTGAGGAGGAGACTGCAATTAGGGGTAATCAAAGGCACCTGAGCCCAGCCTGCTCCACAGGTGACTCATCAGGTCACAGCACACCTGCCCTGTCTTGAATTTCCTTCTGGCTTCACCATTCCTCTCCTTTGGGATAAAGGGTGGGTTTGGCTGGGAAAAGCATCTGCAAGGCCCTATTGCCACAAAATTCAAGCAGAAAAAAGGAGAAAATAAGAATATAGTATTTTGCTTTCTGAATTTTAGCATATCTGGAGTTACAGCCACCTCTGTTGTGAAAGGGGGAGTTAAAAAATAGTGAAAATTTTTAATCTGTTTTGGTTTCATTACAGTCATTTAATCATTACATTATTCAGTTCTATGCATGTGTATACGTTTCTCTGCGTGCATTGCTCTTTGACTTTGTTAAATCTATCTGAAAGGCAGAGGCCAGCATGTCCCAACGTTCTTTTTCTCTGTGCATAGTAACTGCTAAATCTTTAAGAAGCTTTTGCCTGCAGAGATTTACTGTTTTGAGGTGTGGCTTTCATGAAGCACATCACAGAGGAAGTGCACACCCTTGGCAATCATGAAAGTTTGATTTCTGTACTTGTTTATTTCTTTGCTTCCCTTCAGCACATTCAGTAAGTAATTGTGAAGGGAAAACTTGTCCTCTCCCAGAATTAGAAGCTCTAGGATCTTTGAAACACTATAAAGACAAAGCAAAAAAAATTGCATTTGCTAACTTCTCTGAAGAGATTAACTGAAGTCCTGCCAGCTAAAAGAAAAATACCTAAAGAGTAAGAAGAGGCTACACAGAGGAGATGATAGGAACATACACTTTATTCAGGCAGGCAGACTTGTTCCACCTGCTGAAGAGAGGAAATGAAATTAATCCCTCTTTGTTTTGTTTCTTCCCCCTTTATAGTAGAGCTAACATCTTGTGTTCCCTGTCCCCACCTGCTGGTAACAAAGAATTACCTACTTGCTAGGCTGGATCATAAAAGAAAATGCTTAAAATGAAAAAACAAATTGTATGGTGATGGGAAGAAATGGGGAATTTGAGAAAGACAGAGATATGAAGCACTTTGCTGAAGTAAAGCTTTGGCTGAAGCAGGTAAGACGCATGTGGCAATTGGGCTTAAACGTGAGTCAAACTGGCCATTTTCCGCAGGCCAGTGTGACTTGCAGCTGCCCTGAATGAAAGCAGGAAATTGCATTTTTGCTATTTATAAACTGTGAGAGTGAAATAACATGAATACTGTATGCCTCTCCCAATCCCCAACTGTGGGGTTTTAAGTATCTTATAACCCCCAATAGGTTGTGCTTCTCAGATCTTATAAGGGCATTCTCATCATACCAACCCATAACATGGTTCAGCATAATTGCACTGTTGTCTTCCATTATATTAAGCTGGAGAAATTAGCTTTCGGGTCATAGCTCCTGTACAGCTTAAGCTAAAGTGGCTCTCTTTATTTCAAGTAGTAGGAGCCAGTGCTTTCAGAACAAGATGGCCGTTTTATCTGCATTGACTTTGTCACCACATGGCTCGTTGAATAACAGTCATAAAATCCTAACAGGGCTACAAGCTTGTTTACAGGGCTTATTTTCTCCTGGACTCATTCACACTTTGTACCTTCATGTGTATCAGAAACACAACATAAAGAACAAAGCATACAGTCTCAGGCAAAGTCAGCCTAACACTGCAAGGATTCTCTCTAAATCAATCCAGTTTGTATGTAGCCTAATGCAAAAACATCTCAGAAAGAAAATCTATCTGACACCGCAATATGTATGTTGCCGCAATAAAAATGAGTGGGTCTGCTTCCACTGTAAATGTGGGGGTACTTCACCAGCTAAAGATTAGTAACACATATCACTTCATGCTGCAAACAAACATTAAGCTTAGGCTGGCATTACAGTAAAATGTATACATACAGATCCTATACCTTGTAAAGGGGTAGCTCAAGTTGCAAGCAAAACCTTTTATTCTGTAGCATTTCTGTTCATTGCAATTTCCCAGATGAGTCACTTATGAGAGTTTACAACGAAGCACTAACTTACCCAAGTGAGTTGTTCAAACAGATTACGGCTTGTAAAATTTCCCCAAGTAGAGCACTGTTAACTAGAGACTCTGGTCCTGCACTACTTACCAGCTGGGAAAAAAATTTAGTTTCTACTAGATATTGTGAAGTTCAGCTTTTCAGGGCAGAGAAATTCCCACAGGGACAGGAAAAGCTACAGCTGATGAGCACATCCATAAAAATAATAAAAAAGGCACTCATGATTGTACCAAGATAATGACAGGAAATAAAAAGATTTCATGCACTGAACACTCCAGTATATTTAATCAAAATGCTCCTCCAACGTGGACTCCTAACTAAAAACTTGCTCTGGCATTTTGGAGCTTCTGATATCCCTCCTGTCACTGTCATATTTGGTAATCAACCCTATAACCTATGTAAGTCTCAAGTCCTTCCATGTCAAGATACTTTTCTCCTGTCTACAGGAGGCTTATTAACACTCATGTCTACGAAGCAATTGGAAAAGGGACAATGCAGTTTCAGAGAAGTGCTAGCTATCACTTCTTTTCAAAAGACTTTATCCTTAGACCTCACTAAACATGCTACTGTGCTTTGCAAAGCAAGTGAAGAGACTACTATCACTTAAACAGACTGTAAGCTAAACTCACACTTTTCATAAATTGAGCAAAATGTGAGAAAAGGACGAAGGAAAGGAGTTACAAAAAGATAATGTTTCATGGCACAAAAAGCACAAGCAAAACTCCCTATCAGCTGCGTAGCTGAAAATACAGTCCCAAGAGTGTCAGCTGATCTAACCACCACGATAGAGTCCTTTCCCAGAACTTGCTCATAAGCAAGAGCCCATCACCTGACTTCTGTCCTTTTCATTCTGAAGAAATTCTCCTAAGAGAAACCTAAAGGTGTCTACAGTCTCTTTATCTTAGAAAAGATGTAAATTCCTCTATCTGGCAGCATCCAGTTTCAAACTGTATGGCCATTTAGCAGAAAAGACCCAGAAAACTTTCATCCTAGGACTCTCAAACTCTGCCTAACAGAACAATGCAGAGGGCCATCAGGCTGTGGTTGAGCATGTTTGATGCACCTTTAAATGGGTTAGATCAAATTAGAGTCCAAAAAGAAATTATTACCTCCCTTCACTTAAACATCTATTCTTTCTTAATAAAGTATCCCAAGCATTGAATTTCAGGCACAGTGTTTTCAGGGATATACGGGTTATTTCCAAGCCGAGCTATTACCAGTGAATGCGGTGACATTAATATGAGTAAATGCAGGAAAAAGGATGAAATAAAACATATCCTATTGAAGGAAATGAGAGCTCCTTAAGAAAGAAAAACACACATAGGAAAGACGTGGGCATATCAGGATACAAATGGGACACTGGGGAGTGCCGGATTCCACAAGCATGATGTTATTGAAGTGTTTGATACCAGAGTAAGCACCTGCAGATATGAATTACATCCTTGTTCAGACCACTAACATCGGAGTACTGACATCTCAGGAAGTGCTTATGTTATATTTCAAATCCCACTGCCAACTGCATAAATATCAAATAAATCAATCATAGATATAAAAGACATTATCTTAAGGACTTTAAAAAGCTGAACAAGCCACCTCTCTTCTAAAAGTAGTACCACCCTTAAATCATTTGGGCTTTTTCTGTCCGTTGCACCTGAACAGCAATAACTTTAATGCTCTTGACCATCAGACATGAAACGCTTCACCTCTGTACAGAAATAGTTAAAAACAGTAATAGCTCAGTGATTGTGTCAAAGGTTTTGCACACTGTAAATATACTTTCCACTGCCTTCAAGAGGTGGACATCTTATTTTACACATGTAGAAACTGAGGCAGCAAACCATGGAAGGACTTGTGCCATATCAAGAGAGCTCTAGATTGTCATGAGCAAAACAAGCTCAGGACTAGGAGTCCCTGTAATGTTTATTAGACCATGCAGTCTTCATTTTCAGTGTATTTTGAGAAGCTATTCCTGACCAAGACAGACGATGCAATTTAGAAATTAAATGTTCTTGTGATAGAAAGTAATTTTGTCATCTGCATGTATCAGGTAAAAAGACTATTAAAAATAGACTATGACCATAGTTCATCTCATTTTAAAAAAATCTTGCGATTTAACTGCATCTATTCTGTGTTGAAAAATTCAGGTCTTAAGCTTCTGCTACATTTCAATAATTTTTAAAAGGAAAAGTTACAAATATCAAAATACAAAACCAAATAAAACAAAAATGTGGATTTTAATAATTCTGTGAGCTTTAATAAACTAAGATTTTACTAGTGTCACAGAATTTTGGGTTTTAAGAACACTTTTCAGTTTAAGAGTTTCCCCATAAGCTCTTATTAGATTAATTTGTTATTTTTCCGTGCTTGCCATGGGAGTCTTAATTACTATTTCTCCAAATACAGCTACCATCCATCTTAATCAGGCAGGGACTATTTGGCCATACTGCTAAATCATCTGGTGTAATCAGTTTTAAAAAGTTTGTTCTGCAGTGAAAAAATGGCTGAGAAAGGAAGCAAAAATAAATATATCTTTTTACATTTTGTTAGCAGCAACAGGAAGATTAAGTAGCTATTCTAATAAATATTCATAAGAGTTCAGAATTTTTAAGCAGAAGTGTATTGAGCCACATATTCTGGGAGAGATGAAAAAAAAAAAACGGTCTGCTGTGAAGGACAATTTTGAATTGGAATGAGTTTGTGAATTAAAATAAAAGTGGCGGTGGAATCTAAACTTCATTGCTGGTGATAATTTCACTCGAACCCCGAAGAGCATAAATTGTCCAAAACTTGGTAATTTCCATAGTGGAAACATTTGCAGGACTACTATCTTGCATGGAGTACAGAGGGAAGTGTGGTAGAAGTTCTGGTCCAGCCTCATAGCTGGTTATGCTGTGCAGATGACCGAGCTTTATTTTCAGAGAAGCACCAACAATAAAGAACACTAACATGACTTGTCACTTGCTCTGAAGATGGCATAAGTATTGCAAACCAAGCAGCCCATCTGCTGCATTAGAGGCTTCAGAAGCCCTGGGAATTGCCAGTGTCAGAAGTCTGCACTGTTACTGACTTCGCTGTATTTGTTCTACGGCAGAAATGAAACCTCTGAAGAGCTGGTTGCATCAGGGTTCTGGACAACAGGTCCTAGTGCTGATCGTAGAGCCATGGCTTTTCCCCCCAGTGGAATAATGTAGTACCCATCTAGAAGCCACTACAGCCAACATGAGTATTTCCACTGATTTCAGTATGCTTCAGAACAGTCTCTCTCTTCTTACAATCTTGCATTATCTACTATACGCTTCATTATTGAATGATTTCATAATCTGAATGTAGCAATAATATGCACAGTGTAATTAGTGTGTATTTAATATGATTACATAATTTAAATATGTTTTGGCAGAAGTCTTTTACAATCCCGTGCCAATATCCAGTCACCAATTACAGTGCCAGTCCCTCAGCAGCTGGACCAGTTTAATGGTCCTTCTTGTTATGAACAGTTAAAGTCTGCCTGTGATTTTTTTCTTTTAAAACCCTCACCTTTTAGAAACATTAGATATCAAATAGGAATAGAGAAAGCAGCTGTAGGGCTTGACCTTCTCTTCAGCCTCTTATGATTGTGGCATATCAAACCCTTTGAGTGAGAAAAACAAATTCAATTAAGCTTTTGCTTGTTTTTGTTTTTCTAAGGAGTGTTTGAAGGTGCCAAACAAAAGATTTGGGATACAAAAATCCTCTCTTTGCCCATCAAACAGACCTGGGGCAGAAGTACATGGTTTGTCCAAAATACTGATGGAAGCATGACTCAGAAGTATCACAGGAGGCTCCTTTCTAATTCATCTCCATGGTCCAATTCAAGCCACTCAGGAACCACTAAGTGTCCCACGCTGGGACATGTTTGTCCAGAAAGTTATTCTTCTGAGTTTTATTACATTGGTATTTATTTTCATTTATATCCTGTAAGGTAATTGTGTGACCTCAAGATGAACAATTCAAAACTTTCCAAATCCAACTTGCACCTGGAAGATCTTTTAGGTCCTTAACTGTCTACAAAACAAAATGTGGACCTCTGTGAAATCGCAAGCTTATCAGCTTTCAAAGAATAATTCTACCATATTTAAAAAAAAAAAAAAAAAATCTGTAGATCTGCACTACTAAATTTAAAGGAGTATATTATTCTTTGTTCTGAGGTTTTCATTTGATATAGGAAACCATATCAAGTGCCTCCATCTTTGATGGGGAACCAGTCCATACACAAGAGGAAACACAATACTGTTACAGCTCAGACATTGTTCATATGGCTGATGTCCCATTAATCCACCCAAATCCCTCCCATCCTCTGGTCTTCTCAGAGGTTCCTCTCGTTTTAATCCTCAAAAAAACCCCCAAATTCAGAGTTTCCTAGGAAGCTTTCATAATTAAGGTTTCATTAGCAGTTTGCATACAAAACAAATGCATCTTTATGCAGCATTACTGTCAAAAATGAGACATTCCATTACCAGAGTTCAGTTCACAAGATGCAATAAGAGCAGGGGAAAAATGTAATGACAAAAACAAAGAAGGTTCAAGTTTCCTTAAAAAAGTCTAACCACCCCCCTGTTCCCTCTGTTCAGCTGCAGTAAGGTGAAAGGCTAAATGTGGACAGAATGGTAATATGTAAGCGGTTTCTAAGCTTTCTGGTGGGAATACTTAACAGCATAAGTATGTTTCCCCTGGAGACCTTCTCCACCATTTGGTCCAATTTCTTACTCCAAGAACTGAACCAATTCATGATGTAATGCTCCAGGGAAAACATTCCTCTCGAAAAAGAGTATCTTCCTAGGGAGAAGTTTGAAGAAAACATCTTAATATTGTTTAAACAGCTTTTGGCACGGTCATACTAGTTGCGCTGCATTCAATACTGAAAGCAGAAGAAAAGCAGGCTAAAAATATGGAAACGGAAAGTTTTAGGATTTAGTTTAAGACTTCTCCGCAACTACCATCCCAAGTCCCTAGCCCTTGCTGATCCTTAGTGGAATGAGGAAAGAAATTTTCAGAAGCAGAGATTTTCTTTGCTAATAAAAGAGGAACAATTTAAGGCTTTGGCTATTCTGTGTGTCAGTACAAAACCACATATTTAATTCCGCCTATAGCCTTATCATTTTCTTTAACTCTAATACAAAGGTGCAATGCCAAGGCACTTAACACCACAGATCTGGCTGTGACTAAGGCTTTTTGTGCCTCTACTAAGAGGCACTATGCCAAGCATTAGAAAAAGTTCCTGGCAGCAGTGCTTTAATTTGCTTAACTCGCAATATCTTGCATATGCGTACATTCATTCTCTGTGCTACCAACTGCTTTACTTCCCTTTTGCATCATCACTCTGTGAACCAACTTGTCATTTTTGTGACTGGCAAGAGCCGGACATCAGCGTATTAAGCAAGAGGAGGAAGCGTTGGGAAGACAGAAGCAAGGTAAGTGAGGCAGACCAGAAGGCAGCATACTCCAAACCCGAGGCAGTGGAACACAGTGATGCAGGAGAACTCAGCAAGGTACAACAGACCTCTGTCTACTGTGAGAAGCAAGCAGTGGGAGAGACTCGGAAGACAAATGTGAAGTGAACATTTGAGGCTTATATTCCATAGCTTGTATTATGTAATGCTTAACATTAAGATAAGCTACATCTACATTACCTACTCCTTATATAAATCTTGCAAAGCTTTCCTTGCAAAACACACCACGGGTACTTAAGATTTTTTCTTGAGAGTAAAATGACCTTTTTATTCATCGTTAGTATTTGTACCCACACAATTACTTTTTCCTCAATAGCACACGTGAGGATACTCAACATATCCAAGTCAGTTCAAACACGAATTCCCTTATAACCTTAATAGATTTGCATTAGTGAATATTATTTACTACCAAAACTCAGCATTACTGACCTTCTGAACATGGACCTAAGTGCATTTGTTTGTCCAAACATTTGTATGACAAAGGCAGGTTATTTATGACAGAGTGAAACATGGCTTCAAAAATATCTTCAGTATAACTCAGTTGATTTAGTAGTTGGTGATACTATATCCATATTTTTCACTCTGATGTTACAAGTGCTGGCAAATAAAGACAAAGAGCAAGGAAACTGAGTAACAATTCAAGAACGGCACAAAACCAAACCCATACCACAGAGGGAACAAAGCACCCAATTTTCTGATTCCTAGCTTGTTTAGTTTACTACATCATTAGGGCTTTCAAGCAGTGATCACTATATCTTCTTGCAACTTCTCCTCAGACTTTGAGATACCTTGTTTGTAATCTTTAATGACTGAATCACAATGATTTAAAAAATATGATGCTCATTTATCTACTTAAAAACATTAAGAGTTTTGCATGTTATTTGTTCAAAGGGATCTTTACTTGTAGGTTGGGATTGCGAGGAATAAAAGATTTGTTGGCAGGGTAGGGGTTGTACAGGCATGGGGTCTGCTTTGATAACTTAGTTTTAGTCCTTCATTGTTAAAATAGTTGGATGCCTCTGGGCATCGCTGACTAAATTAAAAGTTACTATTAATAAATATGGTTGTTCAGACTATAAAACATGTTGCACAACACGAATTATCTCAGTTATACAGTGCAAGGTCTTCACTGAACTGATTGGCAATGCTAAAAAAACAGCAGTAAGCCTGCACCATAAAGAGGGTATTTAAAATAAACTTTAGTGGAGCTGGAAGCCAGTCCATAGCAGGCTTCTGTCAAGAGGTTTTACTGCTAGTTTGCTGGGTCTTATGTTTGTAGAATTTTCAGTTTCTTGGTAGACCCTAAACTTTTAAAGCCTTGAATCACAACTATTTATCACCCATCAGGGAGCTACATAAAATGTATTTTCCTTCAGAATGACTATTCTCATAAAAATACCCTAATTTAAAAACAAACAACAAAAAAAACCAAACAAAAAAACCCCCAAGACAATTAAGAATATTTTAAAAAAATCTACAACATAGACCAACTAACAGGGATTCTTAAAACAAAATACTATGAACCACAAAAATTAATGCCACCTGCAAGCTGTAAATACGTGCATTATTTAATTTTTTTTCCAAGTATTTTCTTTGGCTGTTACATTCAGCTGAACGAGGCCTAAAAATTGTCAAACTAAATTCTTGTTTAAGAGTAGAGCTCTAACTACTGCCAGTTTGAGTGAAACACACATCCAGGTTTAGGGAATATATTCTGTTTATTTTGGCTGCAGCACAGGGTAGAACATTTTCCATCCCATCCGAATGCAGTCAAAAAGGTTTTGAAATATTGCACAATAAAAGCCATTCATTATATCTGTCTCCTCTCCCTTCCAAAAACAAAAATGGCTGACCAGTTCCAAATCTGTGCAGGGGGCAGGAAGATGGGAGTCAAGGGGTCACTGGAAATAACCCAAGACTAACACCAGGTTTTTCAGGTTTGAGTTAGGGAATATGTTCCATGCCCTCATTCCCAGTGCACACAGGTTTTTCTTCTTTCGCCTCCAAAGCTTGGTTAAAGTAGTTAATTGCTCTGTTATGCACAATTTACAGGACTTAATTACAAAACTAATACATTAGCCTTCTTGTCTATAACTCACAGGCACAACTTCATCTTTTCCACTGGGATGCAGTGAAATTAGACCTTACCTTATTTCAAGTTAAAACATTTTGATTTGCACTGTTTACCTCCTAATTTTAAAAACATGCAATTTGAAGGAATACCCAACTACACCTTACAGTTTGTTTTTAGATTTATTTCCATTGCTTACCTACCTGTTAGAAGCTTGAAAATGAAGTTTCTTTCACTGCCCACTCCTGTTCCTGTGTGCTTAAGCTACACTTGGCATACTTCAATGGCTTTTTTTTTTTTCCTCTCTTCATTTCCTTGTACATAGATCTAACAATGCTTTTCTGTTTGCTTCCTTGTGCATAGGTCAGTTCATCACTAAAGTCTTCCCAAGTCTAAGTAAACTATAAGAGTGCTAGAGGATTCAGTGAGAAGGAGGAAGAGTAGAGCACAAACGTTTTAGTGCATTTCTAAACAGCAGCTAGACTAGATGAACACGCAATAGTGAAATTAATATGCACACTTAGGTGTTTCAGTAGCCCCTTCTATTGCCCAACTAGAAGCAAGTAGAGAAAAATAAGCTGTAAACTAGAGGAAGTTTAATTTACAACAGATTATTTTAAAGTTTAAAAAAAAAAAAAAAAGCATATACTATTCTTGTTATTTTCTTTCCCCTGCTTACCACAAGTGTCAGGTTGAGCAACTTTTACTTCTGTTAACTCGTATGTGAGAAAACTTGGTCATGTCGTCTCCACTTTTGTAACTTATGTGCATCTTAATTATGGCAAAATATTGGCATAATTCCTGGAAAACACTAACACTTTCCCTTTAAAACTTCCTAAAGAATTCAAGTGTAAGTATTGTTGTTCTTTGTACCTTCAGCCCACTAACATTAAGCAGATTTAAGCTAAGACCATTCTAATTGTGAAATAGTCCTTACTGCTAGTTGTCAGATATTCAGCTATCTGAAAATAGATCAACACTTCACCTCATAGGATAGTGCAAGCAGAAGTGATACATAATTACTCTTACTTATTAACAACATCATAATTACAGATTGGCAAAATAATCAGTCTTCCTAAGACCCACCACTTGTCCTCTATGTCAGTCAGAGCATGATAATTACATGACAATCTGCTAAATGCAATTATTTGGCAATATACGCTTAGCGTTAGCTACTACCATACTTGAAGCCATTTAAAGTCTATACAATACAGCAATTAACGTTAGTGAAGTACTTTTAAAAACAAAGTAATTTTTATAACAACTCTCTGAAGAGAGAAAAAGCCTCTCTTTAGAAGAGCAGGGAGAGTAAATGAGAGGTGAAAGAGACTGGCCAACACCACAGATTTATTTAGATGCCACTATAATGCTGACTGACATGGAGCTCAGTACTGCACAAAAAAAAGAAGTCAAAACAGTGACTTAAATTGAAGGCTATAAAGGCTAGCCTTCACAATGGGAGACTGCACCAGCCAGCTCCTCAGTCTAACACACTGTGTAGTGATGCTTCACTGATCAAACCAAAACGACTCATTTTTACACTTCTGACTTCACTGCAAATAAAACTGTGGGTTGTATTAGTGACTAAGGTAACTAATGTGACAGAATACCACTAAAATCTATTGGAGATAGTGCTGCAATTAACAGCTGAAGACTAGAACCACAAACTCAAAACATCTTGACTCTTGAGAGTCTGCATTTACACGCAATATACCTTAATTTTAATTCCTACACTCCCCCCATGGCAATGAAGACAAGAGACCACTTCAGAAAGTTCTTCTTTTGATTGAAAAGGGATAATAACATTAACCTTTGAATGACCAGCAACTTTAACTCCATTTTAGAAAAGCAAATCTGAAAGTGGAACAGCATTGTTCACTTTACTGTTCACACTTCCTGCATAACAGCATAACCAAGTTGTAGGTTACGCTATTTCAGGAGTCTATAGAGATACTCTTCTGCAGAAGAACACTAGACACATGAGTTCTGAAGTACTAAGACCATTTTGTTAGCCTTGCATGAAGAGCTCTCTCTCAAATTCCCCAGTTCCTTTCCATGCTAAACAGCCCCCAGTGTTAGCAATGCTCCAGCTCTCTATTCCATGACAGATTCTATCTCAGGTCTTAACTATTAGGCAAGTCCCAAACCACCTCTTGCAACCCTAATCTCTAGCAATCAGAAAACACAGCCAGAAAAGACCTCAAGAGGCTATCCAGGCCCTATCCTTACCCCTAGGAAGGATCATATGTCATTCCTGACAGATATTTGTTTAATCTGTTCCTAAAAGCCTCTACTGATGGAGATTCCACAACTTCCCAAGGCAATGTATTCCCGTGCTCAACTATCTCTGCTGCTGGCAGGTTTTTTTAATGTTTAACACAGACATTTTTCTCTAATTAAACACATTATTTCTTGTCCCATTCAGTACAGATACAGAGAACAGATTATTACATCCCCACTTACAACAACCTTCTGCATAATGGAAGACTTGTTTCCTCTCAAGTCCTCTCCAGATTAAGCCCCGTTAACTACAACCTCTTTACCTCTCTGCAGGTTCCAACCTCACCCTCACAAAAGCCATGCAAACTGCCATCAAGCATCTACATATAATTCCTAACAATCCTTTTCAACCAAGCTGTGCCAGGAGGAAAATCCAAGCTTTGTTTTCTTCTCCTTACCCTTGCTCTTCTATTTCTGACTTTACTTACGCTTCACTTCACATCTAAAGTGCACTTAGCCTATCCACTCAAGAAACCTCTAGGGAGAATATGCTTCTAGTGCTGCTGTGACTGATGCATAGGACAGCAACATCACAAAAAGCACATTCTAGGCAGCAGTTTAGATTAAGCCCTCTAGTATCATACATACTAGTTTATTGCCTCTTCCTCCAGGACAACTCTTTACTTGACCTGATTATTCATGTCTGGTATTCAGTATCCGATACCTACCATCTTCAAAGGTTTCATTCACTGCTAGATTTGGTATCTAAAAGCTGTTAGGCAAACCCTAACATCTCATCTCAATTGTAGTGCTCTACTGTGTTTAAGAATGCAATGTCATTTCCATATAGAAAGCCATACCTGAATGCAGTGCATAAGCATTTCATTTTTTCCAGATTAATGTCAGCGCGTAGTTCAGTTGCTGGTTTGATCCTTTTTTGAATGTTAGAAGTAGCAGCTATTATTAATCTCAAAGAGTTTTAGATTTTAACCTTAGCTAGTATCTCTTCAAAGGTTTTGTACATTATGATATTATTTTCAAATTCAGTTACAACCATAAAAACTCATGTCAGACTGCCCTCTCCTGGTAAACCAACATACTGCTGTCACAACAAGATTCAGCCCAAGTAACTATTGCCATTCTGTTTCCAAACCTAAAACTTTTCACAAAAGCAAACCCCAAAATAAAACGTCAAGGAAACTGTTCTGATAACTTCAGTAATGTTTCTAAAGCAGCATAAGATGAACAGCATTTAAGTAGTGAAGTTTCTTTCAAAATGCCTTAGGAGTTCTTGTCTTGGGAAAAACTGATGATGTCTGTAGAGAAAAGTAAAACATGCATAAAAATGAAAACTGTTCTGTTTGCTTTTAAGCTTTATAAAAGCAGCCAAGTACATAAAGTATTTTATTCCACATCAATAATGTTAAAAACAAGGTCACAGAAGAGATCATTTTCAACAGAAAGCTATTTCCTTCAAGCTGGCACAGGTATTTGACTAGGGCTGAAACAGAACAGTATGAAAAATGAAAGCAACAGCAAATACTTAAGTAGACCACCTACAGTCATCACTTTTTATTACATTGTTCAAACTAGAAAAATGAAAACAGTAAGATGACAGGTCAACTACTGAATAATATGCACTGTATTTAGTATACACACACCAAACATTGGAAATGTCCAGAAATGAAGTACAGCTTTATTTTATGATGAATGTTTCACTTTCCTTGGCCAATTTAATTTTTTAAAATTAATGTTATATACAATAAAGATTTAAAAGCCCCCCCTCTTTTTTTTTTAAGTGATCAACCTTCACAGCAGAGAAGCAGAATTCATTAACTCTTTCCAACACAAAATTTAGTCTTATGTATAGGAACTCTACCCCCACTCGTGCCCAGAAGGTAAAGCAAAGCCTTTTCAGAAGATGGTAACAGCTTCCCCGCCTTCTACTCCTCCCCTTCAAGGCAGAAGTGAGTTCTTCCTTATTTGCAGAGAATCTCAAGAGGTTTTTTAGGACATTTTTGAAATCTGGAAGAAAATTCATGCAGATTTCAAAAGAAATTTATAAGGAATGATCAGGCACATGGGAAACATCAACACTTCAAGGAATTCTAGCTGAAAGGGTAACTTTACGACATCGTGGTTTATCTACTAAAATCAAATTCACGTTTTATCTGCTTCAATTAAAGCTCAAAAATATAACAAAATCTTAAGCTTGAATTCTGCTCTTTCAAAAAAAGGAAAGAGCCTTATCAGCAAAATATGGATTAGTAACAACTCCCAATCATGTAAAAAGTTACTTGTCACTACAGACCGTATTTTTGAACTATCGAATTTGTTCCTCTTTACTTAAAACAGCTGAGAGTCATACATGTTTGCTGACATGTCTCCATTTAGCAACTGCATATATTGATTGTGCATTTGCAAGCAGAGCAAGTATAGCAAGATGGTCAAATAAACACATCCAGTCTAACAATCACGACTAAGTTTCAAGGGCAAAAATCCCACACTAATGTGCAGGTACCACAACTGTAAACATTTATCTAAACACAAGAAAATCCCAGACTGTGATAACATCCCTACAAATGCATGCAAAAACATTATTTAAATTTTGTATCTTGTCTTGCTGCTGTATCTTGCAACAAAATTCACTAGCCCCTAGAAGCAATCCTTTCAGCTCAGAAAAATTGTCTTTGCCTTCTTGAAATGACTGAACCTGGTGTTGCAAAGAAAGTCAGTTATTTGTCGAGTTTTTTTATAGTATTAGCAATGTTTAATTGCTATTGCTCTATAGACAGCACTAAAGTATGAAAAAACATAAGCAAGGATGTAACTACAATAAAGAGGTGATAGCAAATTCAGTTCATCATGGGAGAAAAATTTTTTATCCTCTTGATTACCTGCCATGACTGTCTACCAGACCAATGCTTTGAGCCAAGCTAGGTCTTCCACGCAGTTCTGATCTTCAACCATTTTAGGCATCAAGATAAAGAAAATAACTTCTAAGTTATCCAGAAAATGAATAAGGAAATAATAAGTAAGGAAATATAAGTGGGAGAGAGAAGAAAACAGCACTTAAGGGAGAGAACATAAGAATCTAATACTGACCTTCAATTTAGAAAATCAGAGGTAGCTGAAACCTCACTAAATGTTATTTTCAAGAGGTATTTCTACTTCTTCATAGTGTTTTGGGTTCCTTCTGACCTTCCTATATACAGAATTTGTTATGCTCCTTTTCCGGGTTTGAGACCAAGTGGTTGTTTCTTGAGGCATGGATACATGCATGCTTTTCCTCTTCCATCTTTTGCAAGGACCATCAGCAGGATTAACAGAGTCATTGTTCTCCTTCCCTGGTGCTGAAAACTGGATGAGATTTTGTTCTCTATGGTGAATATTCTCAGATTCTGTAAGGATGGATGTGCTTATTGTTCTCCTGGTTTTGCAAGAAGCTAGCAGGGGAGGGTTCTTTTGAATCTCATTGGTTACTTGAATCCATGCAAGTCCTTCAATTTCTGCATCTTTATGTAATCTCATGCTGCGCCTCACTCTTCTTTCGCCATTGTCATCACTCTTTCTTCTAAAAGGCTCTAAGGAGTCATTTTTTAGCTGAGGAGCAGATAAGACTTCTTCCACATTAAAAGAAGAAACTGGAAAATAATTTCCAGTTATTTCCAATTTTTCAACAGGAGGAAAATAGATGGCACTACTACTTCTTCTTCTCCTTGGTGGACTACCTCTTATAGAATCTTTTGGTGGACACCGAGTTCTTTGGGCATGTTCAGGTACACTAGTGTCCTCTTGTTCCAGAAAATCTAGCCCACTTAGCCGCTCTGCCTTATTTAGGAGATCTCCTTGTAATTCCTCATTTTCCATTAAGGAACCACTTTCTTTCTCCTCTTTTACACATGCAGTCTCTTTACCTTGTTGGAAATAGTCAGATGTATCAAACCCACACTTTGCATCTGGCACAATGTTTGAAAACTGGAAAAAAGAAAAAAAAAAAAAAAAGAAAAAAATTATTATTTTTTTTTAAATACAGGCAAAAGGTAATCCACAAAAAACCTGTTTTCAAACAGCTGACAACTAAACAACTGCTACCATCTTCCTCACCAAGTCTAGTTATTCTCAGAAAACCCCAACGAACACATAGAATCCTGTATAATTGCAGTCTGCTCCAATGTGTGGCCAAACTTAAGCTGCTTGAGGCCTTGTTCAGTTGAGTTCTGAATACCTACTTCCAAGGATGGATATTCCTTGGCCTCTCCAGGCAGCCTGTTCCAATGTTTAATCACTCTTATGTTTTTTCTTCCCCAAAACATTACTTTTTTGATTCAACAACATCAAGCACAATTCTGACTTACTTTCTAGCAGTATCATGAAGCGTATCAGTTACCTTATGATCAATGCCAGAAACAGACTTCAGATCACCATCTGACACCTGAAACACTGCATTATTGGAACTGCTGGCTTCTGCAATGTCCAGATCCTCAGAGCTTGAATACATATGAACTGCACAGATGTTTCTCCCTCTCATTCTTTCAACAGCTGCCTTCTGTTGAACATCCTTGTGAGCATTCCCGGATTTGGTATCATCTAAAAATATGTCCTCTGAATTGGAATAAACACGTGGTTACTTGACTCTACTTGTGAATGTACAAAACTTTTTTTTTTTAAATATTGCAATAAAAGCTTTATAGCATTTTACTTACATAAAAGTAACCTATGCAACCATTCCAGATAGCTAGGGTAAAAAACAAACAAACAAACAAAAAACCAAACAGAAAGCTACTGCACATCACTTAACTATTCATACCCAACTTACCAGTTTTAAAGACTATGAAAACATCAGTATCCAGTCAAAGAACAGAGAGGCTTTGGTTTGGGGGTTTTTTGGTGTTTGTTTGTTTGTTTGTTTGTGGGTTTTTTTGTCAGCTCTACACTGGAGTCCAACAAGAGTTAAATGTATCCAGTTGGAGATGGAGATTATTAATCTGTTAGATCCTCTGGACTCTACTATTACAGAGGCAATTAAAAGTAAAAAATGTATACTGGGCTCTTTACCTATGCACAGAACTCAAGATAACTATCAGCTGCTGACATAAAAAATTAGAAGCAACAGAAAGAGCAAGGCAAAACAAAACTAAAAGCCACATTACCTGAAAAAAATACATTTGCCTTTGGTGAGTTTGGAGATGAGGCAAAAGAGAAAAACTCTGGAATTTCAGGGATAGGGCTGAGAAGAGGTTTCTTAGAAGCCATCTCTCTTTCCCCATATAAAGATTTTTTTACTTTTTTCTTTCTTCTTTTCCCATAGCCTGTATTTTTTATTTTCTGAAAACAATTGAGAAGACTGAATAGAGCACAATGTAATTATAATGATCCTGTCAATATTTTCCAACAAGTAAGTGACACCATTACTGGATTTTGATAGATAACAATTGTTTCCCCTACAATGAAGGTTCTGCTCATTCTGCCATCTACGAATTAACCTAAAAACTCAAAGCAAAGGAGAATTACTTCTCAAACATGAGATCTGATTTTTTTTTCATTTAACCAAATCTAAAAGTCAGAGAAATTAGTCCATCAGCTCAAAACTACAGGTTCTTCATTCATGCTTAGTTCGAAAAGGAGTATGTGCTTTTCCCTCCAATACATGAAAACAAAAATATTTTATAAGTCTCACACCTTTACAATACTTAACCAGCATATAACAGAGTGAGTTCAAAGAACTTCTACTGCATACACTTGGTAAGAGAAGAACCATAATCTTGTTTTATGTCCCTGAAGTCTGAAGAGTGACACACAGCCCCCTTCACCTCCATGAAGTATCCTTTTTGTCCTACAAGTATTTAAATCCTTCTAGTCACCCTTAACAAGCAGTAAGAAAGAGAGGCAGGGCAGTAACTGTAGGAAAACAAGCTAAGCATGAAGAAGTATTGGCAGCAACAGGAGACTTAACGCCCTTTAAAAGATCTTTACTACAAAGATCAAAATAATCACGTAAAACACACATGAGACTTAGCATTCACCAACTGCAGTGGGCTGTCACTTACTGGTGTCTTTTTGGCAGCAGATGTGGTTATATTCTTTTGGTTTTGAAACTTGTTCTTTCTTGGATTTTTAGTATCTTTAACATTCTTAGTATTTGTGGCTCTTAAGATGCTAAAATCAGTCCCCTCTGAAATGGTGCTAGGCTGTTGAGGAACACGAATTTTTAAGTTGTTGGGGTGCATGTGTATGTGCACATGCATAAGCTTGCTTTTTTTAAAAATACATCACAGTCCAACAGTCATAAGAATCACATTGTAATTAGTCTGTGTAACTTCATATATGAGGTCATAAAAGCTAGACACTCATAACTGGAAATTAAGATTTATAGAGCTAGTCTCTTCACACAGTACAATATAGTCCTATTTGTACAAAAAGGACATTCTAATGAGAAAATAGCACATTTTCATCTTCAGCTATTCCTTTCAGAGGAAAGCACACTAGAACTGTAGAACACTGAAGTCTGAAGCACTTCTTACAGAAATTGTTGTACAATAAATTCTATGCACCTTAAAATTCCAGCAACTAGAAGAGATACATGTATCACATGCTGTCTGCCTTTTGGCTAGCACACAAAAAGGTTAACAAGACTGAAAATCTTTAGCACTGGACTTGGGAACACAATCACATTTTCAGTAATACCAAAAATTCATCACAGGTTACAGAATAAATTTGACTTTATTAGCCTTTATCTCATGTTCCTATGTCTCCAAGAAATTAAACCAAATAGAAAAGTTAGACAGAAAACTTTGTTTCCATTCTCCTCAGTTTTCTGTGATTATAAGTATTTAGAGTCCCATGAGCGAAGCCCCTGACCCTATGAATGAAAGTCTATGCATAAATCTCTTCCAAATTTTGTCAGACTGTTTGGGAAAGTTCCTGGAAAATTCAATAGAAATAGTAAATTTAAGTATCAGGCTATAACCAAAAATGTTCTTAATAACTGGAAAACCACTTTCACTCAAAAATGACATTTCCTTAAGACAATTACCTGCACTAACATGAGATATTTCCATATACCTTTATATATACAATCCTCATACCTGAAGCTGTAAAAACTCTTACAAGCATCAGGAGGTATATAAGATAACAGTTCTGCCTGAAGTCATTAAAAAAAACAAAACAAACCAAACCTCACCCCTAAAGAAACTTACCTTCCTTTTAGTAGAAGAACGAGTTTTTATCATGTCAGATTTGTCAGTTTCTGCTGTTATATATGAAGAAAATAAGAATATTGATTCAGTTTCAACACAAAAAGTTAATCACATTTTGAGGAGATTAGCCACATAATTTCTAACATTGTGCACAGCATGTTTAGTCATCTTAGTCTTCAGTAACTAGTAACTTAGTCTTGAGGACTATCAAATGTGGCAAAATAAAAAAAACAGCTTGCTTTACAAAACAGAGGAAAACAAAACTTGTGAGGATTTGGTAACAAAATAATTAGCATTTACACAACTTTCATACCGACACATACATACACATGCACAACCCCCTTTCAAATTTTTTTTTTGTTGTCTTGCTTGCTATTTTAAAAACATCAAAATTGCAATATCAGAAACAAGACAGTAAGCATCAGACACTTTCACAGAAAAATACCACAAGGTCAAATAACATCCAGATAACCTGAACAACAGGTAAACACTGCAGCAAAGATCTTTAGAAGAAAGCAAGAGCATTTAAATTTTAGCACAATTGAAATAACCCCTGTATAAAACCACACAAAACCTTGTGTCATCTCTCAGTTTTCAGATACAGAAAGACACAGTATCTAAAGGCAAAAATACAAGTTGGGGTTACCTTCTGCATTTTCAACAGGTAAGAGGTCTTCTGCAGCAACAGGACCCTCCACTAACTCTTGAAGAGGCTCAAGACATTCCTTTAAACAAAAAAAGTTAATTTTTTTGCAATATACTATACCAGATATATACTGAAAAACACCTGGTCCATTAATGTTTGGAACAGCCAGGCAATTTTTTTTTTTTTTTTACCTTAAGAATGCAGCAGCTCATTTGCTATATATGGCAAAAAGAAATACAGTATCAAAAGTATATGAATAAGCCAAGGCAAAAACATTTCACGTGCTACCAATACTCAACTTTAAGAACAGCTCTACAGGCCAAAATGCTATTTAGAATTCATAAAGCAAAAGTTCTCAATGTCATTTTAAAGCTTCAAGCAGACTGTATTTTAATTTTTTAGCAATTTCTTTTCAAAACCAAGCAGACTGAGGAAAAAATTAAACAAGAATTGAACATTCACAGAGACTAAGAGGCTGTTTTTATAGTTAAGAAACCCAAACCACACCAACAAGAAACTTACATCATCGCAATCAAAGTTCGGCTGGGATAATGGTTCTTCAATGAGACTTGACCTTGCAAAAGGGCTATTACTTTGTAATCCTGGATGACGGACTGGCGTTGCTCCTTTGCGCAATGGAGTATTTGCAGGCAAAGTTTCATCAAATATTTCTGGGCTTAGAACTTCTCCAAAAGTAACCCTTTTCTTCTTTGGCTTTTCAGAGCTATGTCTTTCAGTTTTCTCTACTGTAATGAAATACATAGACTGCTTGGTGAATTTAAACCAGCACTTTCATAGAGCAGAGACTTTTCAAGGTCTTTTTATGAGTCTTAACATTCTCTTTAAAAAGTCACACATTCCCCAAGCAAACAGCAGAATACCACCTTTACCTGTCCTGTGGATTCAACCAGAATTTTCACTACAGCTTTAATACAGTACCAAGAATTAAGGAAGAAAAAAAAAAAAAAGGTTACTAGAAATGCCTAACTGTTCCCCAAGTTTCAGTTGACAAATGTAAAATTTCTTGAAAAACAGGTGATTCTATTCTGGTATTAGAGGCTTTCTGAAGTTTTGGGGTGGGATTTTTAATAGACATTACTTTTCTTGGCAACTTTATTTTCATACAGTAGGATGTCACACATGAGCTACTTCAGTGGTGGTTAATGCATATCATTCTTCACGTTTACCAAAGAGGAAAAACCTTATGATCCCACACAATAGTCTGCCTATTTAAAAAACAAAAGGAGAATCTGACCTGTTTGCAATGCTTCAAAGATTTTTGCACAACTGGAGATGGCGAGAGATTCACCTCCTCCTCCGTCAACTGCATCGTCCAAGTGTTCCTATCAAATTTAAGTGACACGATCATCTATTCAATACCATTTAATTAAAATATTGTCCTTGTTCAAATCAAAAGTGAAAATAACTTCTGTAAGCAACATTTAATAATCCCTCCTATTGTTTAAAAAAACCTACTTGTTTTCTAAATTAATAAAACTCAACAACACACATATGGATCTTCTCATAACATTAAAGCTTCAAACAAAGCTTCCAAGATGACCAAAGAGCGAATAGATATCCATTGACAGCATTAAATTATTTCCAATGCATGTCAATTAGTCAAAAAATATCTTTAACCATGATTCAACTTCTGCTAGTTCAATAACGACTGCAGAAGTTCATCTTTTGTATTAGTACCTCCACATAAGTCAGCTAACCAACCTTCATGCTATCCATTAGCTGCTTCACTGGTGTTTTCTTCAATACAGATCGCAGATGGGAGCCACTCTGTGTATGTTCATTTAATGAAGTATTTCCTGTTTGTAGTGGTGTGATAGGTGGCGTGATAGGTGGCTTGCTTTCATCAAATATTTCCAGGCTCAGTTCTTCTGCAAAACTAACTTTCTTTCTGCTTAGATCTGATACAACATTACTTCTAACGTCTTCAGTGATGTAGTCAGAACTGAAATCTTTAGAGCAAATAGATGACAATTAAAGACTGGAGTAAAATTGAGAGACTTTAGTATTAGCAACATGAACTATAAATGTACACATCTCCATAGATTCTGTGCATCAACATCACAAAAAAATCCATTTGTTTCTAAATTTCCACTATTATTGTGCCACATGTACATTTCATATTTTGAGGAATTTACAAAACATACAAAAGTAAAATGGGAGCATTGCATGAAGGAAAAGACATTTTGCATAAGGATTTATCTCTCATCCATGTAAAGTGGGGGGCGGGGCGGGGGGGGGAGTATTCTCTAACGTACATGGAGGCACTCCGTACATTAACATTCCTCTCTCCTTCACAACTATACTTTTCCCTAAAAATGGCCTGACTAGCAAAATTAAGGAAAACTCTAAACAATTATTCCCAGCCTGTGTCTCAGTTTGAGCTTGCTTTTTCTATCAGAATCAAACTGCCAACATACCACCCCAGAGGCCCTACCCCACCTTCCAAATATTTCAGCTTCTCTCATAAAAGCTGTTTCCTTCCTATGAATGGCCCGTAAGTAAAAACACGTTTAATGCTATGCTGTACTGAACAAGCTCTGAATTCAGTTTTTAACCTGGGACTTGAGCTTTCTCTGCAGCAGCACTTGAATAAATCATTATTTGCAGTGCCTTTTTCCCCACCCCATCAGCCTTTATGTCAAAGTTATATCAGGTTAATACTGCATTATAAATTGTAGACAAGATGACAGACATGGGATAACTGCTTGTGAAACATTTCCTTTGAAGTTTTCCAAGTATTTTTACTTTCTAATAAGAATATTACAACAGTTATAATAGTGATGAATCCTCTTACCATGGCCTGTTTCTAAGATATCTCTAATTAGAACAGCCTCCGATGACTCAATAGAATTGTGTTGCTCATAAACCCATTTCTAGAGAAAAAGTTACAAGATTTTTTATATATATATACATACACACACATATTTGTATGTAGCATCTATTTATATACACACCAACACAACATGATAAAGAAATAAAAAGCTGCTTGCAAATGCTGCCTTTTAAAATAGCATGAACTATGGCATTTTTTAATCCCCATAGACAAGGATTTCAGAGTTTTCTCAATCATCCACTACTTTAGTTGAATTTATTTTCCCAAAACACCAAGGCTAAATGCTTAAAAGGATTAGACATCAGAAATGAAAAAAGATGGAATGAAATAACTGTATATTTTAGTCACTAGCTTAGGAAGTTTCTTCCTAACCCCCACACAAGTGTTACATTATCACAGCTGTTTTACAACTCAGAAGCTGCTAGGTCCAGCAGCATCAGAGGACACACCTAGCAAAATGGACCCCATCGTCACTGTTTTTATACGACACTAATAAAAATATCACTAGTCATACTTATTTAGACAAAGTAACTTCTCCGTCTGCATACAAGGTACATCCTTTTTTTGGCATGGAATATCAAATAACTGCTGAACAGATAGAAGATGAAGATTAAAAATTGCTTTCAAAGTCATCCCAATGATCAATAAAGTTGGTTTTGACATCTGGAAAAAGCTGTATTTGCCGGATCTGTGTATGTGACATCTCACATAGTTACAGCTGCAGATTCAAAAGAATTAGGACATATTTAAATTTTATTAATAGAATAAAATAAGCTTTTCCATGTGATTATCAGAAAAGAATATAATCTTATTGACTAGAACAGCTTATAGCATCCACATTTAACACTTGCATGTAAAAGAAAACTGAGCACAGCCTCAGAAGAGCCAGCAGCAACTATCTGAGGTTAGGCTATATTCACTGTCAGTCCAAACAGATCAGTGTCCATGTGAGACTTTGCTTCCTTTGACTTGTCATAATAAGATGTAAATTCTTACAAAGGAGATTTGCTGTGCAATTTGTTTTCTCCATGCTCTTTTCCCACACTTACGTAAGTACCTTTGAAACAGCAGCAGCAGATTCAGTGACAGCCATGTCTTGGCACAAAGACAAGATGGTGCAGGTCCTGGTATCAGACTTACTGCTGTTGGTCAAATTTTGTCTTAAGTTTTCTTTCAAATCAGCTCCACTGTTGTCTGACATGAACTTTTCACTCCATTGATCCAGGTCCTGCTCTTTTGTATAAGATACTTTGTTTGGAGCTGCATCAATTAAAAACAAAACAGAACAAAAACCAAACAACAAACCACAAAGACAAACTTCAGCATTTTCAATGAATGCTCCTCTTGTGTTTCTTCACCAAAAGGATGGTGAAATTCAGAAAGCTAGGTAATTTTCTAGTCAGGAAAAAGACAACACATGCATGTTTTAGTTCTACTTTGAAAATAACATTACCAAATCTTCAAAACAAAGCAAGTTACTCTTTTCATATAAATGTTATTAAGACCACCAACACCAGAGAAGTAAAGCATGGTCATAAACACTATCATCTTCTCACAGTTACCACAGCATTGCTTTGACTTGTTTTTGCAATACTTATTATTTTTCTTAAGAAATAAGGATGTTAACACCACAGTAATGTAATGTGATTTCTAAAATTACTGCACTAAAACTAAATAACTAAAATAATAACTAAAAGTTATTAAACAAAAGTCTGCACATCACGATCAACAGAGGTAACAGTTACAACAGCTAAAACCAGCTGTCATAAAAACCACCCTCAGTTTCATGGAAAAAGTGTGAAAACACTAATGCTTAGTGAAAAGTCAATTAAAGGATATAAATTGAGAAAGGAAAACTAAGGAAAGAGTTGCAAAAAATGCTAGTTATCATTTTTCTGCAGGGGTTATTCTGAGAAACCACTAACCCAGGGTGCACTAAGAAATAAGATAGGTTTAAACAAACAAAAAAAACCCCTGTGCTAATCCTTAAAAAGGAAGATTTTTGGGGTTTATATTAAGTGTTTGTAGTTTCGTACTTTTTGGCCTAAAGGAAGACCTGATGTTTAAAATAAATCATTGACCAGAAATACAATCAAACTTACAACAGCCTGCTTCCTGGGAATCATCATCCACCTGTGACAGTCCAGAGAAGCCAGTCTCCCCTTCAGCTTCTTGTACTGATTTAAAAGATTGTTGAAATACATCTATCTTGTCCTTCAATGACCTGACATTTTCATGCTTAAAAGGACTAATCTGCCAAAACAAAGTAAACCTCATGAGACATTTTTTCTCCCCCCCAAGATGACATGGGCTTTATTATTTTGTATTTGTTCTTTGGCATAAAACAAACTCAAAGAAGCAAATCTTGTATTTAATCTGGCTGCAACTGTAGCTGTGTGGTAAAAATACGCAAAAAAGGAACTGTATCAAGAGATCTGTTAAGTTTTACTGCCTTTCATGATCTGTCCCTCTAGACCATATCCAGAATTTGTTTTCTGACAGTCTATGCTAGTAAGAGTTAAGAAAAAGCCTGATTAAAAAACAAGTCACTTATGCTAGTATTTACTTCACTTTGAACTATCAACACTTTAAGTAGCCAAAAATCAAGCATGGCAAACACAGGATAGTAAAGGTTATGGTAAACAAAAGTTAAAATATGTGAGCAAGCTAGACATGGAGAAAAGACTCTAGACTCTACACAAACAAAACCTCTAACACCTTGTTATTCTAAAGTAAGGTGTCCAAGGGAGGTCAAGAAAATTAAGGCCATGGTTACTCCTTCTACTGGCTTCTTCCTTGCCTTCTCTTTCTGCCTGTGTATGTTGACTGCTGGGGGGAACTAAACTGACATACTAGAGAAAAACTCTCACCTGTGTAAAAGCTGCTTTTTGCCTGTTGCTTCTCTGTTGGGCAAGGTATTGAATAAGGGTGTTATTTTCTGGTGATCCCCGTACTCCAATTGCTGATCTTCGTCTATATTTTAATGAAGTTGGAGACTTCCCTGAAATGAGGAGAGTAGAAGAGGGTGGAGGAAAAAAAAAAAAAAAAGTTTTTTTGGTAAGAATACCTAAAGCTCTAAAACGTTAATTTTTTTCTTTTGTTTTAAGAGTGATTTATGCTATTTATGAAAATATCCAAAGTTAGCTGCTCAGCTCAAGAAACCTTCCTGAGCAAAAGCAAATTAACTTCCTAAAAGCAAGTTAAACATTAACTAAACTATATAACAAGTGAGGAGCTGTCTTTCTTTTACTTTTTCAATTGCTAGTTAAGGAACTGTCTATCAATACTTGCAGAAATTGTCTTACCACTCCCTTGTGAAACTCACTGACACCTAATCAACTGGACAGAAAAAAGTTAAATAGGGAATTACAGCAACATCATATCACAGTCCCATCCTTGGGCATATTCAAACTCAGCCAGACAATCTGAATCTGACCTAAACAGAAGCTTTTGATCAGAGGCTGGACTAGATGACCTCCAGATGTCCCTCTGAGAAGGACAACAGTTGTTAGTCAGTCCATCCTTACCTATAGATTGTTTAGTAAAATTTTCTTGAGTAATCCCAAATTCAGCAATTGTTACAGTTGTAAAATCAAAAGGTTTTTTCCTCTGTTTCTCTGATATGGCACAATTGGATTTTTCTTCTGCTTCATCTCTATTAGGTGTCAAGTAGCATTCAGCCCCCAAAGAAACAGGTCTACTTGAAAAATTTTCCTTACTGTTCAAAGGCAAGGTATGTTCACCAACCATATCCCCTTTTAGTGTATCAAAAAAGCATTCAGTAAACTGACAGCTAACAACATCCTCCTTGTGGTATGATTCCTTCTCGAGGCCTTTGGTGTATTTCAGGGTGCGTTTTTGCAACTGTGCCTGGTTCCCACCACGCAAATTCTCCTTCTTGGATGCCTTTGCAACTTTTGATTTAATCACTTTGCAAATCTTCTGGTCTTTTGACAGATCAGGGAAAGAGGCCTCTTCCTTCTCTTTAGTGTAGCTACTCTCATTTTCTTTCACTTCCAGGGGAGCATTTATATTCTTAGATCGTCTGTGCATTGTTAGTGATTTGTTTTAAGAAACATTTAGTCAGCCTTTGCTCTCCTGTAATTACAGGTACCTATCAAAAAGAAAAAGAGATTTTAACAGGTATTTGGTAAGAGCAAGAGTTTGCTACCATATTCAAACTTCTACACAGTCTAGGTTTTTCCTGGAACAAGGTGTTTTAACTTTATGGTGGAAAGGGAAAGTCTTATCTCCAGAGAGCTACTAGAAAAGGACTTGCACTATAAAGAAAAAACGTGCAGCAATATAAACCTGCAACAGAAGTGTTTCACGACTAAGGAAGTACAAGGCTATGCTTTCACTCTTTACCAAACTTAAACTTCGTGTTAGTATAAAATATGTTCGTGTTAGTATGAAATGTGTGAAGCACAACCACACTGTGATCGTTTTGCTGTAAGGGTTGCAACAAACATTATCAGTTTAACACTAACTGGAAAAATTTAAGACGCTAGTGTTTTTTGCATTGAGTTCCTTGGATTTTAAGTTAAGCACGTAGAATTCAATAACGTCAGTCTGAAACTTCGGTTCCACAAATACATGCATTTTGCGTAACACGAATTAAGCTGTTAAATACCGTGTGCGCGACTTTTTTTTTTAAGTCCACACCAAGAGTCGATGCCTACATCTACCCGCTTACACAAACGAGAGACCTGTTTGGGCGAGGGATCAGTGTCCCACATCGGCCGCTCCCCCCCGCCCCGCCACAGCCCGGGCACCCCAATCGCCTCAGCATTCACCCCCTGGTACCCCCACAGCGCACCCTCCCCTCAGGCCCCTCACTGTCCACGCCTCCCCCTCAGACACCCCACGCACCCCCTCAGACACCCTTTCAGCCTTCCCCCCCTCCTTTATATCCCCTCCCCGACGCACTCCACCTCCCCCCAGCCACCCCCTCTCCCC
>JAVJGG010000050.1:17240858-17321873 GCA_035590195.1 Aviceda cuculoides | reverse complement strand
CCACCCCCTCTCCCCGGCGAACCCCACCGTACCGCGAACCGTCCCCACCCCGCGTCCCCTCACCTCCGCCCTCACGCCCGCCCCGGCGCTTCCCCACAGCCACCAGAGCCGCACCCGCCTCCCGCATTCAAACCGGGCCGCATCACCGCGTACTCCTCCGCGCCTTCGCCCCTCGAGCCCACCCCCGGTCACCGGGCGTCCCGGCCAAAGGGGCGCAGGGAAGGAAAGCGGCTCGCCAGTGCCGGTCCCGTCCCGCCCGCCCCGGGCGAACGGCAGCGATTTCGGGGGGGACGGGGGGGGACTCTTTGGCTGGCTGCGCGCGGAGGGATCAAAAACCGTTGGTCACGCGCAGCGGTTCCATTTTGAAAAAAAAAAAAAAAAAAAAAAGCCAAACCACCGAGCCGGTCCATCAACGAACCCCGCCCACGTGACGGGCCGCACCAATCAAGAGCGACTCTACTTCAACTCCTGCTTTATGCTAATACGGGGCTTTATGTCTCCCTTGATTGGCTACCGCCACTGCCGGCCCGCCGCTCCGCCGCCGTTTCCCCGCCCAACCCTCCCACCCCTGCCTGCCCCGCCACTCCGGCGAAGCGCGTTTCTTATTGGGCGTCGGTCTCGGCCGCCCATTGGCCGTGGCTCATGTCGGTCAGCGATCGCTATCTTCCGGGTTCGGCAGAAGGAGCGGGCTGCCGCCGCCGCCGCCGCAGCATGAGGCGGGTCACGCTGTTCGTTAACGGCAGCCCCCGGAACGGGAAGGTGAGGGGCGGGGAGGGAGGAAGAGGAGGAAGAAGATGGGGGGGGGTCCCCGCCGCCCTCGGGGTACCGGTCCCCGGGCCGCCGAAGTGCCCGCAAACCTCGGCGGGCCCTGCGGGGAGGGTGTTCGCTCACCGGAAAATAGAGCTCAGCGGCTGCCGGCGTTTCTGCCGGTGAATGCTGAGGGGAGTCGCGGCGAGCCGAGAACTTTTCGCTGTTAAAAGTCGCCTTCCCGCCCTCGTTATTAATTCAGGTCCTGCTGTACCTGCCCTCGGTGGCGGTGGGAAGCAGGTAAATGAAATCCCGCAGGCTGTCAGGTCTCTGGATAACGCTGCGTGGGGCGCTTTCGGTTGGCTAGCCCATAAATAAAACTGTTTAAAACTCTGCTCGCTTGTTTAAACCCCGCGCAGTTATGTCTCCAGAGTGAAGATAAGTTTCTAGGCCCAGCCAGTGCACAGCTAGCATGGGAGCAGGCCCTGCGATGCACTTGGAAGGGCTGTCCATGATCCCTCCGTTTTCCCATCTGCATCTCTGGAGTGAAGGTGGCTAATGGGACAATAGCTTAACCTTCGGTTTTAGGGAGGGAAATAAATTCAGGAAAGACTTGGAACAGAACAAATACCACTATTTCGTAATATTCTTAATAGTACCAACAGTCATCCTTTCGCTGCTGCTGCCACCTCAGTTGGTTGAGTCTTGGGCGAGGGATGTGCGAGTCGCCCCGTTTTAAGGCAGCTACGTTTCTAACATCAAAGTTGGTCTGTTTGTTTCCTTTTTTAGTAAAGAACCACAGATGCCTTCCTCCCCCGGTAAGAAGATATTGGTAGTCCTGGTGCTAAGTATGAAGTGGCAGAAACCAGTGCCTATAGCTACCTCTCTCTTCCACAGGTTGTGGCTGTATATGGGACTTTATCAGATTTGCTGTCTGTGGCTAGTAATAAGCTTGGAATAAAAGCGACCAGTGTTTACAATGGAAAAGGTGGACTCATTGATGATATCGCTTTGATTAGGTAAGGCTTATCCAATAAAAGTCAAATCATGGATGCGGATTAAGAGACTTACTAGCCTATTAATCCTCTGACCTTAATCAATAACCAGCGCTTTCCTTAAAAACAGATATTATCATTGCCATCCAGTATGCCCAAAGGAACTTTCATGCCTCAAGGAAAAATAATACTGTCTTTTGAACTTCAGAGCATTTCTATCTTGATGAATCAGAACTTGATAGAAGCTGCATTTTATGCCTTTTAACAGCTTCCTGTGTTGATTCACAGTGCAATGCATGTACCAGGAAAATTGCGCTATTCTAGTCAGCACCCGAATGAGGATTTTGAAAAGGAGACAAACTCTAGCATTGCTTTGGCTTCATAGAATACTCCCTGAGCAGGGAGAAAAGCAACTCTTTTGTAAAACTAAACTGCTTGAATAACAGAAGTGATCCCTACCTGGTCGATACAGATGACATTTCTAGTGAAGTCATAGATAACATCTCTAGTGAAGTCAATCGTATTACAGTCCACTGGAACCTGCAAAATTAAGATAAAAATCAGATATTGAAGTTCTAACTAATGGCAACTGATTATCATTTACCTGAAACTAATCAGGATGGGTCCCCACTGTCAATTAGATGAACAAAAAATTATGATTAATTTTTTTTTTTTTTCCTCTCCTTCTCTTCTCCCTATCCCTTCTCCTTTCAGGGATGATGATGTTTTGTTTGTCTGTGAAGGGGAACCATTCATTGGTAAGTCTCTGTAATTCTTATGTTTAACCTTCTGTTTAATGGAAAGAGCTTGTGTTTTGCTTTAATGTAAATCTAAAATACTATTTTCTATTGTTTTTAGAAGATACCTCTTACTATGTGGAGGATTCAGAAATATTCACAAATTTTCTAATAATTACTGTGTCTTCCACATCTGTGTAGATCCTCAGACTGATGGGAGACCTCATGAAGAACTAACAGGGTCACACACCGATTGGTTAACACTCAATGTCGGAGGCCGATACTTCACCACTACACGGTAAAAATGCAGCTAGTTGGTTTTGTTCTTAAAGGGCTTGATTTCGGTAAAGTAGTTATGGCAGCTGGTAGTGTACATTGAGTGGGTGAGGCTTCAGATGCTCTTGCAAAAGAGCTAGAAAAATAACTTGCTGTGGAGTAGGAGGTCTTTGACTTCTGCAACTTTCTCTGTATTTTGTATTTGCTATCACAGTTTTGCAACAAATTAATTCTTAAACAGTTTACATATGATGTAAAACTGGCAAAAAGCCTGAACAGGCATGGGTTTCTCCTTGGAATATTTCAGTTAACTAAGTGCTTAGTATTTAAAATTCCTTTATGATACCTCAGGTCCAGAATATATTTTGTTATCACACTATATGAAATTAAATCAGTACAGTGCTGTAGCTGTTGGAATGCATATCACACACCAAGGGCAGAAAATACACTCCAACCAGCAAGTATGTCTCTTGAGGAAAACATTCCACGTAAAAATAAAATTGCACTGCCTTGTTTTCTAGGAGCACTTTGGTTAATAAAGAACCTGACAGTATGTTGGCTCACATGTTTAAAGATAAAGGTTAGTATATAGAAGTAAACTTTGTTTTTTAAGCTAACAAATTAGCAAAGTAGGCAAAAGGCACTATCAAGTTGAGACTCTTGTCCATATGTTAAAATATCAAAAGTATGTTAAAGGATCAAAGTAGAATGTGTAATCATTTTTTCAATAATTGTTTATTTTTCCGTTGCCCATGTAATGCTTATCATCTCACAAACTGAAAATATAACTTCTATCCATAGTTAATATTTTGGGGTCTTTGTAGATTTTCATCTTATTGGTGCATCTTGCTCAGTTTTGTCAATGGCATCAATGGGCAAACACTGTACAAGACAGCTTTTAGGAAACTAAAATCTTAATGCTGCTTTTATTCTAGCAATGTTTCTTACGTATGTGATAAAATGTTTTAGTTATTTATAGCAGGAGTGAGTTCATTTTAAGGTGATTTCCCCCGCCCCCCTCTTACTCTCTTTCCTTTTCTCCAAGAAACACCCTTTCAAGTGGAATGTTTCATAATCCAGTACCCTTTGGTAGTAAAAATCTGAAACTGAAGCAAATGCTCTTCTATTAATATATCAAATTTAATTATATATATGTTGTGGAAACAGATGCTTGGGGAAATAAGCAAGATCATAGAGGAGCATTCCTAATTGACCGCAGTCCAGAGTATTTTGAGCCAATTTTGAACTATTTGCGTCACGGACAGCTCATTGTAAATGATGGCATTAATTTGCTAGGTAGGTATTACCTGTATGACATCTCCTAAATTATTACTCTTTAGAAGTTAAACTTTGCCCTCAGGTAAACATGGCAAAGTCAGTGGGACTTCTGTATACTCATCTAAATGTTTGGGATTTTTCTTTGGTGAATTTACTCTCAAGCATTGCAATTCCACATGCTTGTTTTAATGAAGATACACTGTTCAAACTTATCTTGAGAGCATTAAAAATTCTCCCTACTGGATTAATATCTGTCTGTAATTCTGGATTTGGTATCTTTAACCTAATACTGGTATTGGAAACGTCCGTTTTGAGTTATTTTTTTCCTTTTAGCTGCAAGCAAGCTCACTTTTCCTCTATCCAGTTACATCTAATATAATGTATGTGGTTGTCAGTTTTATTAGTTTATGCATTTCTTTGAGACTCCTTAAACTTCAACAAGTGATCTATTCATCTTCGTTAGTGTAGCTAAAATGTATAAAAGGTATAACAAGTAGGGAAAGTCGATTGAATTGATGCTCCTCCAATAGTAAGAATGGATTAACCCAAAATTTCTGGCGTGATCTTGGTGTGGCTATACACTGCCTTCTCCAGTAAGGGAAGAAGAGTGCCCTGTTGTTTAACGACTCCCTGTAAATAACAAATACTGCTTTGTTTTGGTAGGTGTTTTGGAAGAAGCCAGGTTTTTTGGTATCGATTCTCTAATTGAACATCTAGAAATAGCTATTAAGGTAATCCGTTTTCTTTAATATGTGAATGCACATGTCCTGTTCTTCCAAGCAATATATAATTTAGTCCTATCTGTATTAGCTTTTAAACAACTCTCTCAACAGAATTCACAGCCAGCTGAGGATCATTCTCCTATCTCTCGAAAGGAGTTTGTCCGATTCCTACTGGCAACGCCAACCAAGTCTGAGCTGCGATGTCAGGTGCGAAAATGCAGACTTTGTCTTGCTCTGTAGTGTCAGTGTCTGGTGGTGAAATATCCTGCAGCATCATGTGACAAAATGAAATTCAAACAACATGTGCTCCCTCCCCTCCCAGGCTTTTTAATTGAGTTTTGATTCCAAGCTGCAGCAGAGTGACCTTAACATGAAATTCAAGCACGCTGTTTGGGCTGCTTTCCTTTTTTAGGTTGAAGGTTTCCTGGAGGAACAGTTTTTTAAGCTATTCTATTTAAATGTAAAACGCACTAGCATAACCAAGGACAATGCTTGATAGCTTTGCATTTACATTTCATTAGTCTTATGTAGTAGAATAGATGGTCTTGTGCGTGTGTATGTATCTGTATCTCTGTGTATATTTATATACACATGTACATATACATGATTCTCTTAACTGTTTTGTGTTCAGAGCTACACCTCATCTTCTGTAACTTTGGGGGGTTTATTGTTTTGCTTTTAGGGTCTCAATTTCAGTGGAGCAGATCTTTCACGCCTAGATCTTCGATACATAAACTTCAAGATGGCTAACCTAAGCCGTTGCAACCTAGCGCATGCCAACCTGTGCTGTGCAAACCTTGAAAGAGCTGACCTCTCTGGATCAGTGCTTGATGTAAGAATTGTTGCGTCTTGGAAGGTCTGGGCTATCCTTTAGTTACTTTAAGGGAAGAAGAATTGGAACAAGCAGATAAGTGTAAAATATGTAGTTCTTCAACATTTTCTGCAGTTGTTCTAGTTGGATGACTTCTAAGGCTTTTTGAAGCTATCTTAAATAAAAAAAAGGAAAAAAAGTGCAGTGGGGTGAGAACTACCCGCCTTCCTGATGATAGAGAAGTAATAGTATAGCAAGTTCTTACACTTCCTCACAGTAACAAGGCTGTTGTGCTTTAATAGGATTCCAAAAACAGAAATGAAAACTATACTCTAATCATTTTTGGTATTGTTCATCTTTGCACTTAGGAATCTCACTGACATGTCTATCTCTATTAGTGTGCAAACCTTCAAGGGGTAAAGATGCTGTGTTCCAATGCAGAAGGAGCATCTCTAAAAGGGTGCAATTTTGAAGATCCATCAGGCCTTAAAGCTAATTTGGAAGGTAGGAAGTTTTTGCCTGTTAGGTGCTCTGTGGAAACTGAACCATGTGTTTGTAAATCTATACAGCGTGTGAAAGGTTTAGCTGTGGTTTGTACAATCCATGTTTTCATGAGAAAAGGCCACAAACACCGACCTGAGTGTGTGACCGTATAATCATTAAATTCCAAGTTCTACCTTGACCTCTACCAATTTCAATGTCTCTGAAGAAGCATCGTTCTGGAGCTACTGTGTTTCTGACTGTATTTCCTCATAAGACTATTCTTTGTGTGTTTTAGGTGCTAACCTGAAAGGTGTTGACATGGAAGGCAGTCAAATGACAGGAATTAATCTAAGGGTTGCAACGCTGAAAAATGCAAAACTAAAAAACTGTAATCTTAGAGGAGCAACTTTGGCAGGAACCGATTTGGAAGTGAGTTATGAATCATTTTATACACTAACTAGTCAACTGATAAAATTTTGGGGATTGCTGGCTTTTGGCTGAGTTCTGCAGCTTCAAACTAGACAGAGTGAACTAGTCTTTTTTCAGTCTTAGTGAGCTATGGATGATCTACGGAACCACATCTCATTCTAGCCTCAGTTTGGAAGGTGAGTCTAAAGTCTTGGATTTGACAGCACCTCAAAGCCACAGGAATGGCTTGTATCATCTCAAAAGTGATGCATGGAAATATACTAAACTTAACTCTTTGTGTGAGATCATGCCATCATGGAAGAACTGAAGAGAAATGCAGTTGCCTGGGTTTGTGGGGTTTTTTTTTTTGATCCTGGGACATCATTTGTAGAATAGTGATGGAGTCTTACCTGACTGGTGTCATGTGATACACCGCAGTCTCCGTTAGTTAGAATGACAAACTAGCTCATTTTGCAAGCTGTGTACATGGCCATTCTTCCTCAAGTACTAGAGAAATATTCAGAGTAACGTCTGGTGAGATTGCAAGAGGTGGCTTCTTTCTAGCTTTGTTCAGCAAGCATTAGTAACTTCTGGAAGATAATTTGATGTAAAGAGAGTAAGTCTAACAACTTCAAAATAAATCCAGCTGTTACTGCGAAAAGGAGCTTGTGTCTAACAAGAAGTGACTAAAACTCTAAACTAGAGGGATAGACTAGAAATTTATGCTAAAATTTATGGAAGTATATGTGGTTTCTGTATAAATGTAGTTAAGGTAAAGTTTTGAACTAAGTTCTGGGTATATTAAGTTAACATTTATTTTTCTTTTCCCCTTTAGAATTGTGATCTATCAGGTTGTGATCTACAAGAAGCTAATTTGAGGGGATCTAATGTAAAAGGAGCTATCTTTGAAGAGATGCTGACACCTTTGCACATGTCTCAGAGCGTCAGATAGAAGAGGAAGGAATCCAAACATTTATTGTGACTGTCTCCACCTCCTCCCCTTATTAAGTTAGAAGTAACGGTTATTAGACAACTTACATTTGCAGTAGTGCCTAAGTAAACTCTTCTTTGATCACTTTTGGGGGAGGGAGCTTTTGTTTAAGAGGTAGAAACAGATGCTGTTTCTACCTTTGTGAACAGAGTGAGGAAGTGGGCTGGTTCTAGAACCAGAATGTGTGGCACGTTGAGGGGGGTGGAGGGGTAAATAGATTGATTGTTTAGCATTGCCTCACTTTGGAATGCATTTTAATTTATAAAGCACAATATATGCAAATCTATTTATTAAATCTGTAGCTGCAATATGAATAGAAAATGTTATTCCTGTATAGTAGCACCAATTTCAGGTTTACAGTTAGACTAGTGTATTTACAGTTAGTTTCTTCATTCACGCACAGTGTATTAAATGGCAGATGTGGTTTAGACAATGTCCACAGGATGTTTTCAGGTACTCTCTTCTTCTGGGGTGAAAACAGTAGTTAACTGTCATCATAGGCAATATATTGCCTTGTAGTAGTTTGAGTGCAGGTATAGAACAGCTTTATCATCTTCTAAAATGTGCAGTGGAAGCTGCTTCCACTGAAGGGATCTACCTACACAACAGACTTAGTTATAGGTAAAACATCCTTGTTCAGAAATTGGATGTCTTATTTAATCCTTTCCAAATCAGTGTGAAATTGCACTATCAATCACCGCTGGTAAGAAAAATTCTTTTGCTTTCAAATGTCGTAACCACTCCAAACTGGAGTACCTGTAGATTTTTCATTCTTTGTGAATTAAATGTACATAGGAAAATACAATACTGTCACCAAAGTAGAGATAGGCATTGGGGCCACAGCACGTGCTCCGTCCTCCCACCATTACTCTGGTATATGAATAAATGGCACCTGTTTCCCCTTAATGTACTATGCAAATACTCGTGTACACTGAATCCTTGAAAGCATGGGCATAATCCTTTTCCCAGCCAGATCTTAGTACTCTACTCTGGGCCTGCTTCAAGTGGCTGTAAAAGCATCTTGCGTAGGGCAAAGCGCCCTTTCCACAACTGCTTTACCTGTGAGCAAATAGGGAACTATGTGACTTCTGCAGTGCAGAAAGCCTCACAGCATCTCTTTAAGTGGTGGTGCACTTCATTTAATAAGCTGTTTCCACTGTAGTATCAATCTAGTTCTCATCTAACACAACATTTATTTTATACACAATCAAAAAGCACATGAAGAAACTATACCAAAAAAAAAAAAAAGGTGCATCAAGACCTCTTACCTCAGATGCTTACTTAAAACACCCCAAAGTTAAAACTAACCTTGAATCTAAGGAAGTACAGCTATTACTGGAAGTTAAGAACCAATGTATCCTAAAACTTAGAGAATGTGACACTGTTAGCAGTAGTTTGAGTTCCACAGTTACTTCAGTGGGTCGGTTGTTTTTTACTTGCAGTGCAGATTTCCTGCCCTCTGAACAGAAGTCTTGTTGTCTCAGTAGTTATGAAAATGCTGCTTTGCCGTCAATCTAGAAAGATCAGTTCAGGACCAGTATATGATTTGTTTGGGGGGAACTGCAGCATTCTCCCTTATTTTCAAGTTGGGTTGACTCAGGCATATGACATGAACTTCTGGGACTCAAAATCCCACAGCCATGTGGTTCAGAATTGGGATTTTATTTCCTCCAGATTCCCAGGCCTCTTGATCTGACTCTAGGACAATGCCATATCCTTGGTAAAATACACCTGTAGATTCAAGGGAAATATTTCAGCGTGACTTTGGAGTCCTTTCTCCCACCTCATCGCTTTCATTGAGAGTGATGTATATGTTGCAGTAGAAGAAGATTCCTAGAGCTAGAGAAATAAATGAATTATTTTTCTTTATCATATTTTGTAGCTGGCAGAAGTAAAATATTGTATGGAAAAAATCTATTTTCATAATCACTGTGTATACAATATATTTGAACTTTCACTGAAGCACTATGTTTTGAATAATCACAGCACGTGGCATCATTCATTCACAGATGAATTTAAGGTACCTCTTTTGCTATGACAAAGCTGTATGAATAGCCCAAAGTGGCCTATTCAGAAATTGCAGGTTCCAGCCTAATTGAAATTGCATTAATAAAAGTGTGAAATATGGAAATGGCTTGGTTGTCTTAATTTAGAAAAACAATCTCAATCTTACCTGACTTATATGGGAAGGACAGCAAGTGAGAACAGAATGCAACTTTTAACTTGATAGTTCCTTGTACAGAAACTTTAAAATATTGTAGCTAAAGTTGGTTTTGCTGTCCGTGAGACCTTGACTGTCACCTTAGCCTGGACTTGTATGTAACCAGTGCTTTCTCGAATGGACTACTTGTTGTAAACTAGCAGTTATCCACGCTTGAGTGCTTACTTTATGAGAAGACTGAGTTTTAGATGTCCTTCCTTCTGCATAGGCAATTTGTACTATGTCAGAAAGCAAAAAAAAAAAAATTGCTTTCAAGCATAAAGCTCAACTGCTAGATAAACAAGTAAGTGTACCTTGTGTTGAGAGGATTGCTGCAGTGTTTCTGATAGATGCAGTTTGAGAACTTTCACGGGTGTTTTTTTGACTTGTCATTCATCTGCAACACTTTTCAGCTTTTCTTTGTCCCCACCCTTCATATTTGCTTAATAAAATATTTGGAGGCAGAAGTCATTAACCACAATTTACATAGGTATGCACACTATTTAAAATGCTCCACAGTAGAGATTATCATTGCACAGCACAAGCAGCTAAACTGTGTCTTAATAAGAAAGTGCTAAAGCACTTTGGAGGAAAAAAACTCTCCTTGACTTCTTTGGTCTTTACTCATGATTTCAGTCTGATAAACTCTGTGGCACAACAGTGATAATACAAATACAGTGTAAGTGCTGTAGAGCACCCCGAGAACAAAACTGGAAAAAATCTTTCTTCAGTTTCTCACCTCAAGTACAATTCTTTGGATTAGGAATACTGTCTAAAAAGTCCAAGAGACTCAGTGGGCTGGGATACGCCTTTCCAACACTTCTGATAAAAGAGAGGTCTTGATTCCTGGAATGGGAATCCACAAACGCAGGTTTTCCCGACAAGTCCTTGACTTCCAGGTAGGTACTTAACAGCACTGGCAGGCATTAAGATTTCTCTCCCCAGAAGAGAAAAAACTAGTGCACTTACTTGAAGGTTAAACCACGACAGTCTGAAAACTAAAGAGAGGTGATGTGATAAAAACCCAGCTTCACACTTTGCCTTTTTCGAGAGCACAAAGCCGGCACCTGCCTGACGCCCCCAGTGAAGCACTCCCAGACCTCGGGTCACGCTTGCATTCAGGCTCTGCCGCTGCCAAAACCAGAGTAGTTTGTTGGTTTCTGTTACACGGGCCCATAAAAGTATTTGTGGGCAAACAAAATCAGCTGTAATCTTTTTTTTTTAACCTCCCGACTCCTTTAAGTAACTTACGACTTTGTCGCTATAACGGAAACCTGTGGAGAAACAGAGTTGTTGCGAGATGTTAAGGGTAGGCTGTCGTTAGACCTAGCTTAAAATGGTGGGTTAGTAAGAGGTGCAATTAATGGGCTAAGCAGGCCCCCTTCTCTCTTTAAATGTCATCCCTCAGGATGAACAAAATCTTCTATTTACCTTTAAATAACCTTAATTTTTGCTAGGCTCATCAGGGAAGAAAGGAGTCTTAAAACACTGTTACAGGAAAATCTCCCTTCTGATGTGCCTACGCGGAGGTAATGTTTCTCCCACCGAAACAAACTATTTTCACAGCTTGATCAGTTTATCAGCTGAAGTTAGATGTTGGCTACTCTTGCCATGAGTAGGAGGAGCATTAGAGCAGGAAGAATTGCTCTTTGCTAGAGTCACTAAATCCTCCTTAAATTATTTACTTATTACTTTTAAGCCATTAATCTCAAAAAGGTCATGGGAGCAGGAAGAGAGGATGTTTGAAGAACACTAAACACAATATATTCAATTGCACATAAAACAGTGCATAGTAAGTCAAAATAGCTGCCAGGTGGATTAAAAAAAATTAGATTTCTGTAGTCAAAATTACTGAATTTAACTCCTGCCTGCAAATAGCTGTCAACTTCTTTATAAAACTGCAGTGCATAAACTCTCAAGAATGAAGAACACGCACGTGTACACACACACACACATATACATAAAAAAATCCAAAATAATAGCAGTATCTGGAAGTCCTAGTCACAAACGAGACTCCCTTGTTACAAGGTCTGTTTACAATCGAATATACTTGTCCATTTGATCAGTTTAATGTCACTTTGCATTGTACAGAGCAAAGAATATCAATCAAGGCACTTCAATTTAAACATGAAGGAGGAGGACTTTGAAAGGAGCATGCAAAATGCTCTGTGCACTTGTGCAATCATAGGCTCTTGTTCATGCACCGAAGGACTGTTTCCTTCATGCCTGATATACAGAGAATAAGCTGAATTCCTCATCCATTTCAACTCCTGTAAGCCCCTCTCAACAAATTCAAACTCACCCAAGAACTTTTACTTAAAAACTATTAGTCACTGAAAAAAAAGGGTGTGTAGTTTCCACAGGGCAACAGCAGTCTGCTAGGTTTGAATGTCAGATTTATAGCCTCTTAAAAGAAAGGCTGTTACTTTTACGGCTCTTAGAGAAAGCAGCTGAATTTAATAGCTACACCAGGGGTGTTCCAATTATGTGCTTTACTTTTGCTGCATTACAGCAGTTTTAAGAACAAAATTGCAGCCTGTGAGATAGAATTAGATAAAGTTACCTGCTGTGAAAGGTTTAGTGTTGGGGTGGTTGTATATAAAAAGTGAGGTGACAAGTATACTTGCAGGACATTTTCAAACGGAGAAGAGTTGGAGTTATTCTGCGACCTCTCTCAGCAAGCAGGTAATGTGCCTGAACAACGTACCGTATTCCCTTTTTCCCTATTCAGTGCTTACAGATGCTTGTATTAGAAGAAATTTGCATTAGAAGAAATTTGCATTAGAAGAGACTGCAAAGAGTGCTCTGTAAGGAGCAGGGATATTAGAACAGAAACAGGCTAAACTGAACACATCTGTAAAATATCAACAGGGACTTTCATGGAACATTTGAGGTCTAGACGTTCCTAAAAAGCTGAAAGGGTGTTCAAAAATCCTAATTTAGCTCTTCACCCAAATTCTTCAGATGCTAAATCTCTTTATAATGAGCTAATCTACACTTTGAGAGGCTCAAAATCCAGCTGTGGCTCACATGTAGGCACAATGCCACTGGGGTGCAGAAGATCAGAATTGGAGATCCAAAAATGTAACATTTTCATAATTCTATAAGCTAAAAATGGAGCTGTAATGTCACTATGATCAGAAAGATGTTTTGTTCTCTCACAGGATGGAGAAGTCCAGGAAGATCTTTGTCAGTGTCCTTCTGTTTGTCATGGCTGTGGAAATCTGCTTGGCTCAACACTGGTCTTACGGCCTGCAACCAGGAGGAAAAAGGAACGCCGAAAACCTGGTAGAATCATTTCAAGAGGTAGGTTCTAGACTGTAACCCAACCCTGTTGTTTTAGCTAGGATCCCTTATCTGTAAAAGATGCAGGCAAAAAAGGGGTGACATAGGCTTTACTGTATATGCATAGCTCTCTTTCCCCTCAAACATACATACATACATACGTATACATACACGCACATTTTTTAAAAGTAGTAATTGGAAAGTAAATGGCATTAGGGCAAGATGACATTTGACAGCCTTGCATAAAGAACAGCGCTGTCTATTGCAGACAGAGAGCTTGGGCAGCCTGCTGTAAAGGAGAGATGAAGTTCTGAGTTCCAGGTTAAACGCGATTTCATCCTCTCCCGAAATTTCAGCCGATACTCTGGGGGACTGTTTTATGACAACATTCATCCACTTCACTGAGAATGTGGCAATGGGCAGCTGTCATGCGGTAACCAATTAGACGGTAAGCAATTAAATGACAAAGCAGATGAGGAAGGTTCTGTCCACCGGTGGTTTTCCCATCCTTTCCAATACTTCATGTGTAGTGCCTCATAACAGCAGTTCTAGCATCCTGATTTTAGGTTTGCTGCAGCACAAGCACAGCACCTGGGCAAGAGGTGAATTTAAGTTGTGCAGTGGAACAGTTTCATCTTCATCAGTAACTAGGGCAGCATCGCTGTAACAGAAAAATCTCCTTTCATGAAGACTGTATCACTTCCCAATTCAGATTGCAAATGAAATGGAAAAACTAGGGGAAGTGCAGAAGACTGAATGCCCGGGCTCGTATCAGCATTCCAGGTTCAGTGATCTGAAGGAAGCCGTGGTAAGTAACATGTTTTTTCTTTTATCACTATGGGAAAATTAAGGGACCAGTCCAGGCTGGAAAAGTACGTGGAGGGAAGAGAAAAATAGGTGGTGGAGGAGGAAGCATGTAAGTTCAGTTCACATGTGGCAATACTGGCTCTGCCCTTATTATCTGCATCATTCTCAAGTACCTCAGAGTTACAGTCCTAGGACAGGACTACATTATTCTTATGCTCCTGTTGTAGCAATGTCATTACTCACTAAATTAAAACCAAAACAAAGCCATACATATTCTACCTTAATACAAATCTATGCAGCATTCACAGATGCTTAACTTCAAAGGCACACTTTGCCAGCTGAAGGATCAAGCCATATGGAAGCCGCTGCTCCCAACGTCCCTAGACTGGGAAATGTATTTTCCATTAGATGCTCTAATGCAGTGACAGCACAGACTTCACATACAAACTAACTGCCATAGAAAAAATACTCTCAAGCAAAAATGTGCTCTTTAATTAATATAGCAACACCTTGATCAGACCAGATGGTCACCACTTTCTGGGAAGTGTCTCTGAGCTGTCCTAAAAGTTGAAACACTCAATCTGTACTTCATTTTTGAAGCCAAGACCTAAAGTTGCAAGTACCCACTCCAGCCTTTCACTGAGGAATCTGGCTTGAATAAAGGCTCATAAACTCAGTAACACAGACAGGTCAGTCTGACTTCCATTGGATTTTCACGCAGAAACCACCTAAAAAAATGTTTTTTAGGTCATCTTTAACCCTATTTGTACTGAACATAAAATGGAATCTTTGTCCACGACTCTGGCTTACAATAGCACTACTTGCTGTATGAAGACCCAGCAACAGTAACTCAATATGCTTAGAACTTTTTTTTTTTTTTACTGCAAGAGACTGTGTCAGGCAGGAAAAGATACCAGAATAATTATCAGGATATTTGAGATGAGTACTTGATACTTCTTGCTCACTGAGGGAAACTTGGCCTTTCTTTGCAGAGCTGAAGGGGGCCCCGCCCCCCCCTAAGGTTTGCTCAGAAACTGGTGGTAATCTTGCACACAAGTGTAAAAACTTCTAAGCCTCTACATCAAACACCTGGTTTGCATGTCTTATTCCTGTAGCATAGTCTGAACTATGTGGCCTTCTTATTTCTAGCTGTTTAATGACATTAAAAACAAATCAAACTTTTTCCAGATGCAGCTTTTCCGATGTAACATATTCCTGGAGTTGCTACAGGAATATTATGCAATGAAAGGGGAGGTGTCTGGAAATGGTCCACCCCATGGAAAAGCTTTTCAAATTATCTTCATCATTTCCTGGAGAAGCTGGTAGTGAGCACAAACAAAAATACACCTAGCTAAGACACATAAGAGAAAAAAAAAAAAAAAACAAACAGACAGCGCATCTATCCAAAACACCTCAGGCTTTCAACTCTGAGGTAAGAACACAAATAAATTTTCAAGTAGGAGACCCGATCCAGCAGGATGTGACACAGGAACACGGTTTCCATTCGAACAGTACTAAGGTACACAGAGAATGGTAACAGGGCAACTGTGCTACTCCGTAATGACCCTGTAATATTTTTGCAAGCACCGCTTTCTTGTTTCTGGTCTCTTGGCCAACTGCTTAAGCTCACAGAGACATTCCTCATATTACGCTTTGTCCAAGTTCACGCTTCTTGTTCTAAACTACTGTCAAAGTGTAGTGTTCGACAGCTGCTGGGTTGTACTCCAAGAACTGCTGCAGCGGTGGACCCATTAACAGATGTAAAGTTGGTCACGCACTTTGGGATGAAAAGGGCCATTATAAGTGTCAGTTACATTATACTGTATGATCAGATCCATGAGCAGGTGGCAGAGAGATCATGTCGGGTCAGATTTATGTCATTTTAATCCTCCTTCCAATGGAGACCACAATATGAATATTTAGCATCTGACCAGGCTTTAAAATTCCATCATCAAAGTTATTTCTTCTCTTTAAAAAAAGTATATGATGTGTGTTTACAGGAAAATCTGATCGAAGGAGAAAGGAGAAACTAGACGAAAGAAGATTTAAACCCACAAAGCTGAACAGAACAATGGACCCAGAATAAAATTTCAAAGCTATGTTAAAATTAATTCCTCTTCAAATGGCCTTTGCTTAGATTGCATTATGTCAATAAATGCTCTGAAGCTGCATTTAAAGAGTAGAAGATAATTGTTGTGTAGATTACTAGCTTATAGTAGAAGAGACCACATTCCAGTCCAGTGGCCGGGTCTCAGCAGCATAGGGTCTGCTTTGTGTCCCTGCAATGAAAACTTGGACGTGACAGCTTTTGTTTCACATGTGCAGACAACGCCTGGACAAAGGCAGTGTCTGATCTCACTAGTCTCTGGATAAAACAGGAATACAACTTTGTTAAAAAAAACAGGAATAAACTTACCGTTGGAATGTAATTCCACTCGCACTTCGGTAGTCCATGTATGAAAGACCTTTATATGCTCTTTTACTGGTTCACTCATAAAAACTACATTTATTTTAAAAAGGTATTTACAAACTTTACAACAGTTAATACATTTAAAAAAACATGAGAATTTATACACCTTGCTTTACACACTTAGTGAATCATATGTCATTTACCCGGAGAGATGCAGACTCCCTTTCCAAAGCTTAGCTCCTACTCTTTCCTCAGTTTAAAAGCTGTATTTTTTGCTGATTCAATTGCAGAGGACTAAAAGAAAGAGAAAAAAAAAGAGAAGGTATTTGCAGTCTGCAGAGGTGGATTTTATAACAAAAGCATCACATCCAGGATCTCAAAACACTCACAAAAACTTGTTACACAACATCCATATTCTCCTGAATTCCAGACAAACATGGCCCAAGGTTTATCATGTCATTAAACCTTTATAATACCAACAATGAAAGACTACATCAATTAATACCATACATATTGGGGCTGAATTTCAGAGTTGCTGAGGACTTACACCCCTGTTTAAAAAACTGCACACTACGCATGTGAAGAACAGTTTCAAAGTATGCAGTCATGCATGTCCGGGGATTTCAATGACAGCCTTAACTCAGAACAGACCAATACAGCATAAACAGATGCTTTTCACCTTTTGTTAAGCTCCTCTACACTCTTTTGTGTACTGTACTCTCTATAGTGCCCAGCATACTGTCCTAAAGGTGCTTTAATGTTAATAGCAGCAGAATTAGCTGAACCTCACGTGCTTTCAAAAAGCCCCTCTCCTGCCATGCAATCAATGAAATCACATTATTTGTTTACTTCTTTCTGATGTAGTCCTAGGAAAAGCTTACCCTGGTCCACTAGATAATTTGGTCTGCAATAGTAAATGTAGGATAGAGAAGTTTTTAATTAAAAGAAAAAATTGAAAGGTAGCAGTAGTGGGTCAGGAATGTTTTCACTATGAAAAAAGATTACCGTTAAATTACAGACATCTTAAACCTATTATTTCCATTTACAATTATCAAAATAAATAAGGAGAGAAAATCTGAGCCATTATCATTGCAAGTCTAACTCACTGTTAATCTGTGGAACATACACTGGGCTGCATAGTGTGAAGGTTATTAGATGCAGGTTCTTAAAAACCACTGCATATACTCTGCAGTATTTTCTGCCACTGCAGATCACAGAGCTGTTCTCACTGGAATCGGTGTCCTTTCCTAATGCAATAATCCACTGAAATGGAAAGCTGTCTGTTTCTCTCTTCCCCTGACATGGATTAGAGCCTGTAACATTTTTAAAGGAATTTATCACAGCATGACAAATTTTAATTAAAAGCTCCAGAAAACAAGTGTTGAGCATATTTCTCCAAAGAAAAAAACCCTCTAAGACTTGAAATGTAACACTAGCTTTGAACAACATGGCTATGAAATGGGATTAGATTTCGTCTTCTCTGCAGACTTGGGTATTTAACTTTGAGATTTGTTTTATTCAAAATGATGAATTGGGTAGAAACACTGCTGTTTGCTTTCATTTCTGGTATGCAGAGATGACATCATTATGGACTGTTCTCCCACTGCCAATTTTAGCCCTTCAGTTTAAGAGACATTAGATGACACTTCCAAAAGCATCTAATTAACATGGAAAGATGATTATAATTTTGAAAACTAAGCAGTGAGACCTTAAATTGTCTCTGAAAATTAAATCTCAGAACTTAAGTCAGGTAGGTACCATAGCAAAGAGTAGAACACTTAGAAAAATCAGGGGTCTGGTGGGATTTCTTGTAAGAGTGTGGGCACTTAATTCCACTTAATTAAAATCAGTCAGGCCCCATGCTTATTCACACACTTAAATGCCCAACTGCGCTTAAAAATCTGACACTTAGAAGACAATGTTTCTTTCTAAAACTGGCATGAAGGCCTAAATCATTTAGGCACAGTAGAGAAATTCCATCTTGTACCTCTAAGCAAACTATGCTGACTTATATCAGCTAAGAATGTAACTCTTTGCATACCACAGTCAGTAATACATTTAAGAAAACTGAACAACTATTTGTGAGTTAGTTTGCCAAAAGGCAAGAAGGAGAAGCAAGAACAGTTTACAGCACTTCAGACTCTGGAACAAAAATAACCCTACGAAAGGAAAAATCTCCCAACCTTACCCCTTTTGGCATAGAAAATGTGCCAGTGAAAACACCCAAAATATCTCGGGAAAGAAAATCTCCTCACTCTGTACTCTTTAGGCATCAGCTGTTCCTTTCCTTCCAGTTAGGGTGATGCCTCAGCTACAACAGTCTCCAACTGGCCAGACAACAAAGGTGGCAAGAAGAAAAAGCCTGAACTGTGTGGACAGTACACCAAGATAAAGTTTAAGGAACTGCCAGGTGAGACAGTGCAATTGCAAGGCAGAGCATACAGGAAGAGATCATCTTCACTGCTTTTTAAGGAGCTGGCTCTACCGTAAAAGCCAAAGATCGCAGTACAAATGAAAGGCCTGTTTCAGCCACTGCTCGAATTCCACAAAGCACTGAAGCCTCCTAGACTTCTGCCAGCACCGGGATGGGTGACAGCTTCCACCCTGCTCGCTCTCCTGACTCTCTAGGTGACTTGGGCATCTTGCTAGCTCAGGTGTTAGCACCTAGGATCAGCACACGGGAGAGACAGCAACTGTTCTTATTCCTAAAGGCTGGCAGCTGTATGATCCAAGGAAGAAAAGGAGGGGAGAGGATAATTAACCACTTACATGCTAAGTACTCTGGTCATAAACCTAGTCTATAAAACTGCAAGAAAAAGCAGTCAGAACCAAGCCCCCTCAAGTTAAAAAACATTATGTAAAGGCTCATTGAAGATCAGCTGAAAACTTCTTCCCAAGGTCAGACTTCTTCCTGCGAGTTTTTTTTTGCATGGAGGAGTTCCCTCCTCCAGAAAAAAACACCTGCTGAATGTACAAGGTACATCTACAAGTTATTAAAGCAGATCAAACAGGTAGGGAAATAAGATTCAGAAAAGTCACTTGGAACCAAAATACCCAAACCTGATAGTTAGTTTGTTTACCCACAACAGACAGACCATTAGCTGCAATTCCAGCAGTCTCCTTTGTTTCTGCTGACTTACCAAAGGAGTTAAAAGCAAACCTGCTCTGAAAAGGAAATGCACCTAAGAATGAGGTAACAGGCAGATGTAGAATGGGGAAAGGCACCGAATTAACAGTAGGTGGTATTAATGCATACTTTTCTACATTTCAGACCACATCCTGCTGTTCTGCCTAAAGCAAAATTCTTACCGAAGACAAGAAGTTCTTTAAGTGAAAAGTTTCAGAGGGTCCTTTAGTTCACGTGTGCAGCGGAAGGAAGACAGTGGTTACAAGAAGAGGAAGAAGTGGCCAAAAAATGAAGGACAAGAAAACCCTGTGGTTTTCAAGTCAAGCTGCATCTATATCCAAGAATGTAATGTGGAGCTGACAAGTCCTGCAATGCACCCGAGAGAGGGGGTGAACCATGGTCAAGTTGTCCAGAAAGGTTTCAAAGATTCCCCCTGAGAAGGCAACAGCCCAGAAGACAGTTGCATGTGCGCTACAGCAAACATGACTGCGGATGTATGTGACGTGACTGCAGTGCAACTTCCAAAATGTTTCCAACCTGTTTTGTGATGGGAATCCAATACGACGCTTTGATGAAAGCAATCTGTTTTACAGAGCCATGCGGGCAGCAAAGCAAATGCAGCTTCTGCAGGTTTCTTTACTTGGAGTCACACTGAAGCCAAAGGAATGTATAGGAAAAAAAGAAAGGACTTCTTCTGTCTGAACAAAAAACTCCTAGGGTTTCACCGGGTTTGTTCTCCCTGAAAAACGCTTTGCTGAGCAAAGGTTTCATTAGGTTTAATGAACTTCAATTTATCAGTAAGGTAATGAAACCTATTTAAGTCATGAGGGAAAAGTAACAGTGCATTGTCCTGCAAAAACCCCCCAACCCAACATTATTCGTATTTACTACTGTGAGCAACAGCCTCAGAAGGGTTTTTAGTGGATCTCCCCAACTTCTACAAGATAATCAGAAGCTAAATGACACTTACAGTTAACAAGCAAAATTATTTCCTTAGAGCCCATCACAGAATCTTCATCAATACCGATGATAAATAAACAGGTCACAAGCTGTAACCAAACAGCCAAAGTTTTGTATAGGTTCAGAAATAAACTTGGATCCAAATTCCTCAACGAGTCCCTCTTTATGACGAGTTTTAAGAAACTCTGAACTTTCCAAAAAGTTTGAATCTAAACTTTGCAGGCAAACTCCCACATTTCCTGAGTTCCACAGTGAAAGGGAACAAGATGTGTTTTTCTTTTCCCTCCCTAGGAAACATCAGCGAAAAATAACAGCCACGACAAAAGGTATGTTTATAAATAGGCCAGTCACACAGGCAGAATAGCATGGCAAAATACTCTGCTTGAACGTGACAAGAGAGTAATTCTTACAAATTAAGAAAACCTCAAACTTCACTGGCTTTTCTGCTGCTGGGAAATGTGGCACCAACAGGCAGCTACAACTTTGGGGGGATATATGAAGAAAATGTCAATTATGTAGCTTGACAAAAAAACCTGAAGTTCTTCACAATGCACTAGTTCTGAAACAGGCAGTTTATGAAAGTCCTGCTCCACACAGCAAAAAAAGAGCTGCTGTAACTACCTCTGGAGTCGTCTAGGTCTTCTGAGAGTAGAACACAGTAGAGACACTGCAAGAGAATTTTAAACTGAATTGTCTTCTGGCTTAAGTGCCACACAAACTCCCCGTAAGCCTGCTGAGAAGAGCAAGACCCCATCCCAGGGCTGCGGCCCTTCTAACGGAGCCCTGAAAGGTGCAAAATGGATCTGCCAGCGTTAGCAGTATTCATCACAAATGGTGACGTCTTGGTTTTTACCAGTAAGATTTCAGTGGCAGCTCAGGCACAGAGGAATGCTGTGTCTAAGGCCCATCTGGTCCATAAATAACAATGATATTTGTGTTTAATTTTCAGTCACTATGCAACTGTGAGGACAGGCTATTCTAACAGTGTGCAACAGCTTTTTTCTGCATGGATCACGTGAACTGAAAAACATTAAAACCTAAGATCATGTCATTTTTTTCTCTATACAACTAGAAAGTCTGATGCTGACATCCAGACAGAGCAGGGAATAAATAACTAAAAGAAAAATTAAACAGATTATCCCATCCTCCAAGGAAAAAAAAGCTGCAGAGAGCTGGAATAAGGCAAGCAACAGGAAACTAGGTGGTTAATTGTCAAGTCTTTCACATGCATCCCAGATCTAAATGGCTTAAGGTGTAGTGGTTGTTAAAAACCTAGATCAAGGGAGGCTATAAAACAAAGTGCAAGTACTGCCACAAACGGGTGCAGGAAAAAAAAAGAGGATGAGAATTATTTATATTTGTGTGAACTTGCAGAGCCAAAATAAAGGTTACAGTTACTATCAGACGTTTGTTTCTGAGGTCAGGATGTGTAACCAGTTTCACACACTCCATCCTCTCAAAGGTGCGGGTACCAGTACAGGGCTGGCATCAATGCAGCTTCTAGTCTGCTAGATGCAGGAGAGATGCAACTTTTTACACCCTAACATGAAATATTGTACCAAGTCTCAGATGCAAGCACAAACCAAGTTGGTAACATAATTCAGGGAGGAATATCAACTGCTCTGTAGTGTTAAAACCAGAATCAACAGTGAAACTATGACAAAGTACTGGTGAACCTAAACTCTCCATTGGGAGTGAGCAACTGCCACTACTCGAGCAGAGATGGTGTAAGGCAGAACGTCTGCACTTCATCTTAAATACAGACGATGACTAGCAGAAAAAAAGACTTCTTATTCTGCTAACAATGCTCATCCAGGTCTCTGCCTGCAATCAAGAATCTTAGGAGACTGCACATCATACACCAGCACCCAACATCTCAGGAGCCGGCACTTCACAACTTAGGAATGGCTTCGATCTGTTTCACTTCATGCAAATCAGGGCTTGGCTACGTTACAGGGACAGGAGGAGGGACTGGTGCATAAATACAGCTGTAAAGCTGTAACAAACTTACGTGAAAATACTGTAGGACACATCTCATACTGGTGTGGTTTACATTGCTTTGAACACTGGTGCAAATCACGACTGTGACAGATTTAAACTAGGAATGAGCTGCTGAAATTGCATCAGTGAAAAAACTCGGGACAGATAAGAATTCCAGGAGGGTGATGACTCCTGCTAAGTGATTAGTGTCTCAGTACTCGAAAGGTAAACCAGAGGTTAGGGAATATAGTCACAATAACAGTTCCTTTTGGTATTTCCCAAAGAAAACTCCCAGGGGAGTGAACAGAACGGCAGGTGAGATCACTAGTCTTTAGGGTCAGAGAGCCTCAGCATGTCAGTAAAGAAAGCAGCCATCACCAGCAAGTGATGATCCTCACTGCAATCCTTGCTCTGAAGAGACAACGCTGGATTTTCTGGTTTTGGGGGGTGGGGGGGGAGGTTTGGCTTCACGTCTGCTGGGTAGTGGTGGAGCAACCTGGGAAGATAAAACAAAAACACACAACAAAATAAACCATTACAAGCAAGTTAAGACATTTTGCTTTACCAAACAAGAAATCCGAAAGGTCCTGTAGTACTCGATGTTTCTTTCGGGACCAAATCTTTGAATTCAGCCTCTCAGTGCCACACACCATCGATGAGAGGGGCAAGCAAGGACAGATAACGGGGAGATAACAGAAGCAGAAAGGTTTTAGTTGCTCGAATACACTTTAGCTGCAGATATACTTCAGTTGCTTCTGACCTGAAGCCTGACTTTGCACTGGAGCCATTTGCCCCTCTGTCCCACATTTTGTTTATCAGTAAAATGGCAATAAATTAATTTCCCTCAGGGTTTCAAAATTCAACTATTTTTATCTTGCTGGCTTGATGAATTGCACCAAATAGGGGCCAAAATGATGTAAAATGCTCCCAAATCAGAATTGTGAAACTAATTCCATAAAATTGCAGCAAGCAAAGAGATCTACTAAAGCAAGGCACAGCCTTGCAGCCCAGCACAGAGGCTTGTAGGGTGTTCCTTGCTCTTGCAGGGAACTGCACTGGTGGGTTCTTTCAAGTTGGCTTTCTGCTTGTTTTAAGGGGCATCCTGTAAACAACTGAGATGTGAAAGGCCAGGTGAACAAGAAGCCGGTGTGGCTCACCTCTTGCTTAGCTGAAACTGCCAAGATTTCAGGCCTATGCTAACTGAAGGAGGAGGACAGAGTCAACTTTACAACAACAAAGTAACAATACCCTTCAGAAAATACTTATACAATCTCTCTCTTTATAGACTTTCAAATCCTTTCCATTTGGCTGCAAGCCAAGGTCAATGTTGCAAACCAGAACATGTTAGTAATTAGTTTTCTTACAAGACTCAAGGGAAGGAAGCTCTTTTATTAATCCTCTTCAACCAGTGACTCCCACAGCATCCCTAGAGCTGGCACATTTCAGCCATTCACGCCACCTACAGCAGCTATACTGCCCATTTTCAGAGGCACAGTCAATCATGAGCAAGTGAAGGGCAAAGTAGAAAACCTCCTATTTATCCCATGCTTCAAGGCTTTATACCAGTGTCGTCTCTCTAACAGAATTGAGTGATCAGCTGTTTAGTTTTCTTCCTGTGCTGTCAGAGGTAACATATTTTGTTAAGTGTGATCAATCTTTAAATTCTTTTTGATCAAATTCCAGTTCATCTCACTAAGGTACTCCGTAAATCCTCTTTGCAAACTGGACTGGGGAAGACATCCACCCCTTTCACAGCTCCAGAAGGATGCGTTCTGTTGCTGCACATTGGTAAGCAATTAGAGTCTCATATCAGAAGCACCTACATTTCAGGGGCAGATGAAATGATTCTGACCCAATGACCACACTATTTGCATGTTAAATATCTGCAAGCCGCTTGGAATCCCACAGGATAAGAAAAACATTAATGATACAGCATAAAAAAAAAAAAGGTGGCAATCTGATGTTCCTAGAAGGAAACCAACTTCATGAAATTGAGAAAAAGGCTGTGGCTAAGATGGTGATATAATACAGAGTGTTTTAAGTGACTGATAATGCACACCTTGAAAAATTAGATTCTTCTGAGATGAGGACTCAAAAGGAGATATCATTTCTGAAAACGTGTGATTTTTTTTCCCTTCTTTTTCAGGACCAGATTACTGTGCTATTTTACATTGATCATGTTTTTGAAACTTTCCAATCATTGTGCTTGTTTGTTTTCAATATATCTTCCCACCCCCACACACAGTTTGCCTAACCAAGGACAACATAAGTCCCACTTTAGAAAAAGGGGCTGCACTTAACAGCCTTCTCTGGAAGCAAAAAACTTTTTATTCTTTTGTGGTTTCAGGGAGTGAACCAGTAAAATGATTAGACAAGTTTCAAGTAGCACCACCCTAGAAGCAGCTTGGAAAATTCCACTGTTGTCTCTTTCTCAAAAGCTGTTTTCCAAAAAAATGTCAGCTCTCATTTCCTTACCTCCACAGAATTCCTCGTGTTGCTGTTCTCATAGGGTTTGCTTTTGGGCGGAGGTGGGGGTGGGGTGCTCTGTAAACTAGCAGTTGCCAATCCATCGGCTTGCAATGAGGGAAAACCTAGAAGCAACAACAATAATAAGACAAGACATTAAAGTAGGCGTAAAAGGAATGGGAAATGGGATCGACCATGTTGAATTTTAAGGGAGATTCATTTAATATCTTGTGCTTTCCATCTGCTAACAGTTCTCTGCTTTAGCAGCTAAACTTGAATCGATATGTCAAAGTAGAGTCACAGTTGTATCTCCCTTGAGTTCAAAATGCCCAGAACGGTTCTATCTTCATCAAATGAATCTAAGCTTATGTGAAAAACACATGCCTGAGAGAACAGAAAATTGAATCCATTATCACATCTGCAATGTTCAGTGGGGTTTCCTTTCAGCCTGGGCCTCAACCTGAGAATTCACTTTGATTTTAACTCCAGTTGATGGAGTAGATAAGTACCCGAACTTCAGAAGAATTCCTGGGAAGCTGTCCTACTACTAATGGCAATTAAAACTGCTTGCTAAGTAGAAGAGTAAGGTTTCACATTCCTTCCACAGATCTTTCTTCATATAGTATTCCTGCACTTGTTTGCGCTTCTGGTTGTCTGTGCACCCCGTACCCCAGCCTGATACGTATTTTTTGGCTTTAATCCTCTCACAGCAGTTTTATGCTAGTTTAGTTCATTATCTACACTGGATTCTGAATTTATATCCATGTAAGAGGAAGGACAGTCAGGTCCTACATATGAACTTCTGGTCCTTTAAAAAAAGAGCAGTAGAGTGAGAAATGCAACAGCAAGCAAGGAAGTTGTCAGTGGTGATACTACAGCTGTATTTTTACCTTAGCCATATTTATACGTTGCTTCAAAATTAACCACAGAGCTTATTGGATATGCAAGGAAGGTACCTGCACAAATTATTCATTTTGCTAATTCTTCAAGATAAATTCCGTCTCTTTCAACATTTATTAGCTGAGTACCAAGCTGCACAGCAACTTCTCCTAAAACTTTCTGCAATGTGATGGGAGTTATTGTTCATTAATTAACAAAGCCTTCAGGGCTTGCACAGAAAATTTAGCTATAGAGCTGATCAGAAATACCATGCTGGATTGATGTGGTTCCATCCAGTGAATTCACGGGCGATATTCCTCTAGTATGTGCTGTAACCACCTGACTTGATGCATTTACAAGAATCTACACAGACTGCATGTGATGTTCACCTGGAGGTTTAATATACCTTCCCACAAGTCAATACAGGAGAAAACAAGAAAGGAATTGAAAAAGATAAAAATTTTTCTCTGGCATTCATCTGATATACTAATTTTAACAAGTGATATGTAAGTCACAAGTATGATTGTAGTGCCTTTGATAGCACTGCCAAATTCTGTTATCTGACAAAAATGTCTACAAACATTAACAGCTCAGACCCACTTTCTGTGAACTACTTAAGAGCAGTTCTTCCCTCCCTCTCTCCCTCCCCAGTGAGGTTATCTCGGCAAATATATAGTAATTCCTACTACTGCAGGTACTGCCCTGAGGGATGTGGCAGTTACCCTGTAAAAGAACTTACTTTGGGTTCTTGGGGTTTTGGGAGTGATCGGTGGTGGGCTGCAAGGCGTTGACTGCTGGAGTGAAGAACCCTGAAGCAATGTCAGTCTGTTGTCTCCTAACTGAAGACTCTTTGGCCTTTGTGCTTTTCCTGACATGCCCTGGTTTAAACAAAGAGTAAACAAAACCTTCAGAAGTCAGCAAGGCTGCTGCACACGTATCAGATAATCAGACCTGTCACAAAAGCATCAACATGCTCCAGAAAAGCCATGCATAAGACAGAAAGGTGCATTCAGGTGAAACCTGAGTGAAGCCACTGCACTGGCTAAGCCATGTCAAAAAACATACACTGTGCTTCTATGACCCATCTAGTTTTCTGTTGGACCTTACTAACTGGGTAGCAATAGTAAACTGTTTTTAACAACTTTAGTGTATTAACTAAGAAGGGAAGACATCAGGCTGAAAAACTGCTGCATTTGACTAGCAGTTCTGTGAACAAATGTGTGAGTGTGTGTGTATGGGGGGGGAAAGCCTTTCCAAAAAGAAAAAAAAGATGAAACTCTGGGTGCAAGTCAGGACTGCTAGTATCATCCAGCGCCTTAGGGCTGTGAAACTAGCCTATTTCAGGCTTTTCAGAGCAAATCTGTTGCATCTGGGACTCAGGACATGTTGTTCCAGTTCCTTCCAGTGCCACGCATGTCCTCTGTGCTCTTCACTCAAACTATGAGGCCATCAGAATATGGTTCCAAGAGTCCGGTGCATTAATATTATGGTCTTTTTAAATATTAGTTTATTGCTTTATAGAGAAGGCTGTCACTTACACACATGTAATTAAACTCACTGGGCTCTTTAAGAGATCAATTCTCCATCATTGAGCAGTTCAGTATTTCTCACTGCACAGAAGGGACCACCCATTGGTGTACAGTGAACATAAAACTTACAAAGACCAAAGCTGCTGGACATACAGCGAGCCTTTGGTTCCCTCTGGCTTTCTCCCTCCTAAGCATCTTAGTCAAGAGCTGCATAAAATCAGTTTGTCCAATTCTTGTGCAGTGATGGAACAGGCCAGCTATAAAAACCAGCTTTCTCTGTACTTTGCAATGTTCTTAAGCATGAATATAACCCTTGACTGCTCATTCGCTTCAGTAAGCTGAACACAGTATAATTTGCCCTCAGAGATACGGGGAGAGAAGGGAGGGTGGGTGTTCTGTTTTGCATCTCTCAGCTCTCTGCAATGCAAAGTCTTCGACAGACATGCCCTATTGTCCTAGTGAGCTGGTCAATAAAAATGGGCTTTCTCCCAGATCTCTTCCCTCTAGTTTTACTTAATAAAGTGATCAGCAGCTGACATCAATTTCTGGGTTAAACCCATTTAATTCAAAAGCAGCTAGTCCAGAGGCAGAGGGCCAGGCCTCCTGAACCACTAATATTTACAACCCCAGATTTTCCTCTTGAGTGGAAAGCCTCTCAATACCAAATGACATGATTCTAGAACCACAGTTCCCCTTTTTATAAATATTCTGCAGACTCCAAGTGCTGGCAGCATCACTGAGATTTGATGAGAATTCCTGAATATATAGCAGCATAACCTGTTCCTGCCAGATTCAGTTGAGATCTTGGGAGAGAAAGGAAATAGAAGAACTTATGTTTTCTCATTATTTACGCTGCCTGTGTTAAGTCAAATTAGCATCACTGAGCCACCAGCTTAAATACTCAGATGCCTAATTCTTGCATACTCTCTGACAGTGTAACATAGTCTTTGCGTAAATCAGGATAATACTCCAAGGTCATGCAACTCTACTTTTGGGCTGAAACTTATCCGTTTGTATGAGGTGATCATTCTGAATCCCACTGTCAACCTTAATGCCTAACGGTCTCCAACTCATTCCTCACTACAACACTCCTGTTGGGGTACATATTCTCTTTTATTCCTCTTTTGCAAATGATTTGCTCCAGGAGTAAACACTTCTGTCCTCACGCAGGAGGTCTGGAGCAGGGTACACACTGGAAGAAACATTTTTTCCAAGTCCCAAGCTGGTGACCTAACTACGAGACCATCTCTTTTCAACTCCCCAGTCTATCAAACTGATCTTCACCTTGCAGTACATTTGATTTGTGCAGTGATGCTGACTGATAGCAGCTGAACATCTGGCTTGCCAGCTGGATTTTTGAGTGGGCTAGCAGTATCTGCTTGCTCCAACAAAAACAGAACAATTCTGCAAGGTGCTGAGTGCATCACGCAGTCCTCCACTCCTACAAGAAATGAGGGCACTGAGCACCTAGATGAAACACCAGTGCCTCATGCTTCCAGTTTGTACTTTAAGCCAAACTGCAGTTCGGTCTGTGACACAAGTTTTCCAAATAAAAAAGCAAGAAGTACTCAGATGACCAAGGCTTTTGGTATTTGAACCTCTCCCACTATTTAATGAAGTTCCCAATGACAAGCATGGCTGAAAGCAACGGAAGCACTAAAACCTCCTGCTGTGGATTTTATTATTGCCTTTTTTTTTTTATTTTTTTGTTTTTTTACCATTTTGGAAGTCAGTTCCGTTTCTGGCTCCTTCTCTACAATAACCTGAGACTTGCTAATACTCCAGTCCTTCCGCTTGAGTTTGCTAATCCGGTTATCACCATCATCTTTCACGGGCAGTTCCTCAGCTCTGGAAGCTGCTGATACTCTTCTTTCCAAGAGAGGCTCCAGAATAGATCTGTGGCCCACACCAAAAGAGCGAAAAAACATGCAACATTACTCCATCAGACATTTAAAGCACTGTCTGTTAAAAAGCTGTGACCTCTCAGTTTGCATAAGAGATTATTGTGAAAAACTGAGTTATGACCATGGAATTTTCAGTGAGATTTGTGCTCCTAACTTACCCTAGCAATTTTGAGGATTATGTCTTATGTACAAGATAAAGTGTGATCTACCTGCAGAGGATCCAGACCTGCATTTTATGCTGAACCCTGCCACCACGTCTGCTGTGTGACCTTAAGCAAGTCAGCTAGACTCCCTGTTTATCACAGATGCAAACTAGATGTGCAGAGAAGTAACATCAGGAAATATTTCCATGTGCAGCACCTCCTTTTAATGCCACGTATGCAGCTGCAAACAGGTAAGCAGAACAAGTACTATATGACTATACACCTCTTTGCAGACCACAAACTAAATGACCTTGTAGTATCTTACACCTGTTTTCCATCATTCCTGGGAAACAGAAATAGTGTGCATCTGAAATACACAGCCTCCATCCCTCTTCAGTATCACATAGGTAACTGCGACTCCAGAGACAGACAGTTGTGGGTTCAATTCCCAGAACTATCCCTAGCTATGCCTTCAAATTCCCTATCTGTAAAATGGAATAACAACATTGGCTTCCATTTAAAGTTTTAAATGTGTAGGTATTACTGTTGTGTATGGAATAGATCTTCGTTTTAAGAGTAACTAATTCCAGCAAAGGCATATCCCAACTCTTGCAAATCACATGTAAAGGCTGATTACTAACCCGTCTGAACCTGGTCTGGAAGAAGTGCTATCAGATGACGTGGAAGATGTAGAGACCACAGAAGACGCCACAGATGTGACAGAGAGCCGTCTCAGCGTGGAAGACATGATATAGGGCAACACGACAGAGCCTGACCTGCTCTGTTTCCTTTCAGTGAGGGAGGGAGGCTGCAGACAAACACGCTTGCGATAAATCATGTAACACTAACTCACTCACAAATGGGAAAGGGAAGAGTTTGTTTCTTTAAGGCACAACACTAAACAAGCTGGTACGCTTACCAAAGTTATCACACCATACCGCTTCTCCACCTTCTTCTTCAGCTCTTTGAAACAGGCTGTCAGTCTGTCATGCAGAGGCTTCAGCTGTTCTGTCAGCTTCTCACCATGGATCCTAATCCCTTCTGCCAACAACGGCATCTGAAAGGAGGAACAAAATTAAGCTACAAAAGGACAAATCACCTATCCTGTTCCAGGAAGGAATTTTCTATGTATGTTACGCATCTCAGATACACTCAAAGGACTTAAATCAACGTGTTTTGAGTTTGCAGAGGCAAAAAAAAAGCAATCATACAGTATGGAAGCTCAGCTACTGACTCACAACTTGTGACACTGCAGTAACTTGACTGTTTGTTTGAGTTCCATGTGTTCAAGAAACACGAACACTTTCCCCATCTATAGCTTTGGTTCCCTCTTCCCCACTCGGGTTCCATATCCTGCTTTGGAAAACACCATGTTTGGAAAAAAGCATGTTAAATGTTGGAGTATCACTTCTTAGCCACCAAAGCTGTATGATTGTGAGGTAGCTTTAACTGGGCTCTGTTGTGTGGAAATATGTAAAAATTGGTGTGCAGGGATGCAATTTGCACTAAAAGAAAACAGGGCAATGTTTCATTGCTATGCAGGTCAAAATAGACAACTTTCAATGGTCAGACAGACAAAACATTAGATCTGATGACTTCATGAAAAAGTAACAGATATTTTATTACACTCATGAGGGAAAAAAAAATCTATGCCACTTTGGCAAATATTTCAGAATAACACTTCAGAGCAACACAAGTACATGGAACATTTTAGGCCACAATTTTAGAGTACAGCAGTTTCCTTAAAATAAAAAAACAATTGTATGCATGACCAGATTGTTCTTATAGCATTTATCTGCATCATCCTCCAAAACGATGCTGGAAAAAGATCTGCACTCACACATAGTGCTTCCGCTTCTTTCCCAATATAATACCTGTAGAGCAATGAGTTGCTTAAGCAGTTCAATTTTATCTTGATCTTCAGGATGTTCTTGAAGATACTTCTCTGTGAAAAAGGCCTGAAAGCAAAGAGAGAAGATGATACAGATGTTACGTTGCTTTCACAGTTAACTCTGAGTGAAAGATCCCTGTGCTTTAAAAGCAATTCATTGCCATTATTCCTCATATTTAAAACAAATTTTGCTATCTCCCTGACATAAAGCTGAGGGACAGAGAACCATGGTTATTTATTGAGAACTGGGAACAAAAAGATACTTTTTTTTTGTTAAAAAAACCCCAACAAAACCAAACTGGTTTTTTTCAGTGAAACAGGTAAAAAAAAGTTACTTAATCTAAAGGGTTTTCTTCAATTCCAATTCCCTTCTCATAAAGCAGTATTGATTTGAATAACCAAGGTTCCATTACTTATCGCTCAAATGTGAGTAGCAGATCTTGTCTCTTGAGTTCTCATTTCAAAAAGTCACTTTAATTTTTAGCATTCAGTGACCTACGGTACACAATGACACGCACACAACCTCAACTGCAGAAAGGTGAACAGGGCATCTCCTGCCTGCAATTTCCTCAAGCTCTATGATTTAAGCCCTTAAGTACAACATTTTCACATGGGGCTTATTACCAAGATTCAGTAGAAATAAAGACTGTGTTGAGATTTTTGACTCACAGTTTGATTCAACAAAGCACCTTTAGTTTACACGTCTTATGTGTTTACCTTTAATCAACAGAATCTGGTATCGGTTTAAAGTTGAACAAACACAAGTACACTTTCCTGGACTGAAGCCTTAAAAATGTGCCAATTCACGTTATGTGCTACAGTGTATTGCACTGAAAAGTATCACAATTCCTGGGGAGAAGAATTTAATTTTTCTTTTTCCTAGATAAAATCCCTAGTAACTTTTCATTTGGTTTTAAAACAGATCTCTGAACTATTTCAGCCTCTGCATATATTTCTGAGTTCTGCGTTCCATTAACTGGACTGTATGTACAAGTGTTTATAGGCCTAGTGGTATGATTCTGAAAAAGGCTGATGTCAAGAGGAGGTTAGCCTGTGAAAGGACTGCCGGGTAGGTCCCAGCGGATTTTTCTTGAAAGTGTTTAATTATTGCAAGAAGAAAGCGCATGTTAAAAACGCAGACTTTGGCTTTTGGCTACAATGAAACAATTAAAACTCAAGATTTTAGCCGCCCACAAAAGCCAAATGTTCTGTACTGATCTTCAGTTGAAATAGGAAAATATGAACCAGAAATGAGTATTTCCAGATGTGGTTACAGATACTTTTGTGTTTCCTAGTTTTAACTGCTTTCCCACTTTCGTAATTCTAAACTTTATGTCAACCTTAATTCATAAAATGGGAGGATTTAGGGCCAAATTCAGCCCTGGCGAAGTATGCTGATTCCAGAGGAGTTGCAGAGTTAGACCCCAGATAAATCAGACCCTCTCCCATTTAACTTTTGCACTTCATTTCATGTGACTGGAACACATCTGAGAAGAATTAAATGTGTTTTAACACCATCCATTCAATTTATGGAAATAAGCAATATTATTTTGTGCTGGGAATATCATCACTAGATACTGGGGATAAACAGCTTAAGTTAAACATCCCAAAAAAAGAAGAACATATGCTGTACAACTGAAGTCAACTGAATAAACCTGGATAGGAAATACTGCTTTTTCCCTGAAATATATGCTCTTTGCTGCAAGACAGATTATCTGCTGGAAAGAGAAATCCTCATTTGCCTTACCTTTCTATGTTAATACAATGGAGAAACGCTAGCTCTTTTGCTTTTCTGCGCTACTTGCAGAGTTCATTGGGCTGACCAAGCACCTCAATGCCCCCACGAGGTAGGATCATGTTATTATCACCACTGTAAATGAGGCCCAAAAGAGCTGGATCATTCATCTCTGCAGCAATACACTAAACAAAAACTAAACGCTAAAGATGGGGGGGGGGTTCCACCTTGCAGTCTAGTGGAAATCTCTTTATCTTTGTTCTTTTCTCCTCCACTTTGAGCTCCAAACACACAGATACATCTACAGAACACACTATGTCTGAGTAATAGCTGAAAACTGAACTTGAATCTCCCATGATTCAATTCAGGTCTTCAACATTGCAGAGGTCAACAGACTGAGCTACAGATAAATGTGAAAAAGACCTTTTCATAGTTGGTATATCCCCCCATGACCGCTGGGTCCACAATCCCATTCAGGAGCATAGAGAGAGGATGTACAGGAAGACTCCGGTCCCAGACATGCTGTTGGACAATGTTGCTGATTTTCTCATTGGTTAGCTCCATCGTTTCTATGGCATTCTCCAAAGGGCTGATCTCTTCCTGATGGAAAGAAGAAACAGAATAAACCCTCATTCGCCTCCACTGAATATGAAGTTAAGTAACTCCTCATATATGAACAGCAGCCCAATAGTTTCCAGCAGAGGATTTTGGAACCCCTGTGCTAACCAGCCTGACATTCAGATATGAATGCAAGAATGATCTTACACTTTAACCTGAAGGAACAACAGTTTAGGACTTGGCTGCTGACTGCGGAATATGTTACAGAAGTAACTGCTCTCCCAAGCATTATACAGTCAATGTAGACCTTTGCTGCCTTGGGTAGAGCTGTCTGCAGAATGGCATAAAAAGACAAGCACGTTGAAGAAGATACACATTTGCTTTTATCTGAAGCAGAAGTTACTGGTCTGCCACATCCAACAGTGGAAAGACTGGTAGTCCTAACGTTGCAAAACTCTCTACTTCATGAAAGATTGGAGGGGGTGAGACCCAGCCCATATGCAGAACTCACCGTTGTAATCTGTTTGACTTCAAACCACTTGAGGATGCCTGGAAATGAATATGCTGTAGTGTAGGTTGTCCTTTCTATCCACATATTCTAGATAGAGAAGGAAAAAATCCAAGATGTAAGGAAAATATTGGTCTTGCAATTCAATTGTCTTCTGCAGTAGAGCACGGAACCAGGCTTCCAGAATTAGCTGGCAGAACCTACACAATGATTTTCACCTTCACTAACTGGGAAGGAACCCGGTGGTTTTTGGCAAGAAATACCACCTCTACTATTTAAATGGCATCAACATTAGCAGCAGTAGGCTGTTATCCTCCATGTGGGCCACTACTAGCAGGACTGCAATTATGGCATATTTAGCCAGAGTTATATGTAACGTGCCCAACCACTACACATGAGCAACAGTACGCGTCATAGGCAGCAAGGAAAAGTGCTATAGCAGTTACACCCAAGGCTCACTCTCCACTGCAAATCTTAAAAGTTGGCCTGAAGTTGAACTGATCCTTCGTAGTTAGAGGCTGGCCTCCTTAAGGACGACTACATCATTCACAATCTAGCAGACACACAGCAGTACTCTGTAGGAAGCTGGGGTTAGACAGCACAATATTTATGGATTCTACACCAAGGATTTTGAATGTTTCAACTTCAGTATGGAGCCCCTTGACATTATCACATTGGCTTTATGTAAAGATTGCAATGCAAAGTGCAGTCCTTTGTTTCTCCTACATTTTAATAGCAAAATTCTGCTGCCACGGTGGAGGGAAAAAAAATAGCGACAGTGTTGTTCAAAATGCCACCAGCAAAATAAATAAATGCATAGAACCACTTTCTCACAGCAGACACCCAAGCCAACTGGCATCAAAAGCAAAGTACTCACGGCAAACTCGTTGTCTGGATCTTTTTCTCCTTTCCTGACTGGTCGGGAGTGCGTGAACTGCTGTACCTCATTTGCTCTGTAGTAGCTAGAAAGAAGCAGAGTAAATGGTGAGTTTTCTCACTTCCCATCCTCCTTACATAAATGTTCTTCTGTTTCCTCTCAAAACCAACCCAGTTTAAACTGGACTGTGAAACAAATTTACACAAGACACAAAGGCACTCCACCTTGTGCCTAGGCTAGTTGAGAAAAATACACAGGAAAAGTTGAGGGAAAAGAAATTACTTTAAGATCTGTTCAGGAACAGGTTTATCTTTATAATTAGGTGGCAGGTTCATCACAGGTTTCACAATAAAGCACTGCACATCTGAGCAGCTATAGTTAAGGATGAAAAACTATGAATCCTTTTGGGAAAACAGGAGAGGGAGAGAAATAGCCTTCCTGTTTTCATCAAATGTCAGACTTCTCAAGAATTCCCTGTGCTCTTGTCATGTTTGAAGAAAAAATACTTACTAGTTCATCAACAATCACAGGAATTATATTGCTTCTTGTAGTTTGTATGCTATCCATGAACTAAAAGCCCAAAAAGATAAGGGCTGTACAAGTACTTCCAACTATTGAAATTCCCTGGTGAAATGCTTGGGAAGCCTGGGTGCTACCGATTTCTACTTCGAGGCCAGAAAAACAAGGTTCTGTACTATGTTCTGTAATGGATGCATCTGTCTCTTCTCTCTCCTGCACCACCCCACAGTTATTTGTCAGATTTTTCCAGTATAGTGAAACTGCCCCTCCCTCCCACTTTTTAGATCAATAAAGCTAACTGAATAAAGTAGGCTGTTTTTAATCAGTGAATATCTACTTCATCGTCAGCTTTTTGCACCTGTGAACCATGACAGAAATTAAAAAAAAAGAAGTTAGTAATAGTATCCCCAAGCACAACAGCTTACTATGTTGTTCCTCCAGAGTTCTGTTTTAAGGACTGTAATGGAGGCTTTACGGAAGCAAAAACCTGTACGGAAAAGTAAAGCATAAACTATTTGACCCACATTAAGACATTATTTCTGTCAATCACTGGCCAACTGCACTCTGAAGTGGCCATGTTTTACTGTTGGGTAGGGTAGCCCCATGCATCCTTTATTTCACTGAGGGTAGTTCTAAACAGTATTTTGAAAGCAAAGGCAAGGTCATTCTGCCTGCACTGAAGAGCCAGCTGGCTACTAGCCAAATCTGAACCCAAAACTGCATAGCCACATTAGATCAAGCGCTGAGCCCAAGCTAATATATTCTTTCTCTCAGGAGAGCTTATTAGCTTGGGCTGCATGCCATGCTAAGCATGCTATACAGCTTCTGGTTCAGACCTGGTGGAAGACCTGCCTGCTTAAGCGTGTAGGCATTCCCCGGGACTGCGTACAGCTCGCTCGGTATCTCCTGTATGCTATTATGAAACAACCAAAGGAAAAACAAGGCATTTTATCATAAGAGTGCGGAAACAGATTCTAAGCAAAAGTCAAAAAGAGCCTGAGACAAAGGAGGTTAAAAAAGCATGGAATTGAAACAAACTACAGAACCACCAACCCCTGCCTAACACAACAGTGGTTTGGGCACTCAAACTCCTCATCTTTTCAGAAGGTGTTTGTAAGAGTCCGAGAAGAACCTGTACCAAATCCAAACTATGCAGCTGCTCCCCTTTATAATGGGGCTATGCCAAAGACCCGGAACCAAACACCCCCAAACTTTTGCAAGAGTTCAGATCTGTATCCAAATTTTGCAGTTCAGGTTCATCTTGAGCCAAAAACATTACAACAAACACAAACAGATGCAAAGGAAGTAGCTGAAACAAAGCAGCAATAGAAGAGGCATTTTTTGATACCAAGTTTGGTCTTGAATGAATTTTAATTTCCTATGTGGATTTAGTGCTTGGCAGGCTTATTGCAAGGGAAGCATCTGGTATCACTGCTTGAGTTGTGCTTTTGTACAAAGACTTTTAAGGCCAAAATGGACCATCAGATTCTCTACTCTGACCTGCAGAACACTGGCCTGTATAACACAGGCTAGAATCCCAGTAACTTGGTTTTTACTGATGTACATCTTCCAGGAGCACACCTGCTATTGACTGGAAGTCACAAACAAGAATCTGAAGCATCTTCACTAGATTGCACTTAGTCATGCTCACAACTAAGAGAAAGAGGATCTTAAGCCTAGTGGTGTGCTGTAGCACACAGTTTGGAGTTCCACCAGCATAAAGAAAAAATAAAATAAAAAAAAAAAAAAAAGAGGGCTGTTCCCCCAACAACTTTCATCAACATAATCACTTCATGCTTCTTACAAAGTGACTTCTAGAGAAAAGAAGACAGCATATTTCCACTTTCTTTATATCCTGACTTTCACTACCTGTATTTTACCTCTTTCACCTAGAAATACCAAACTGGATCACACCTACACTGCAGCAGTCAGCACCACCTGCTTAAGAAGAAGGTACAAGAAATCCTGACCTGCAATCTGTTAAGGTTTCATCCTAACAGCAACTGACTTAACTTTGACAATATCAAGCTGTCTCTCTTTTTCAATATGTTTAAGTTCACTACTGCATTATTTCATGCCCAGTGCCTGCCTTCAAAGTCCCCCTGGAGCAGTAAGTTCCTTGCTTATCATTGTTGTTTACCAATTCTGCTACTCTAGGAAAGAGGCAGATCTTGAACGTGCCAAAACTTATTAGAACCAAAAGATACACTGTTTAGGAGAAGACTTGATCTCTTCTCCTGGAGGGGCGGTGCTGGTCATCTTCTCAGCACTAGGAAACTGGGTCAATAGCTTCAGATTGAAGTCCTCCCTTCGTTCATACTCCTTGCCACGGTAGATAAAAATTTTATTCTGTGGGGAGCAGAAGAAAAAGAGAATTAACACTAAACAAAGCAATGAGAAAGAGCTTTCCAAACATACGCAGAGTAGTCTCAGAGATCTAGTTTCTATGAAGCGTTGTCCCCTAGCTTAACAGACAGTCAGAACGCGTGAAAGAGGAAACACAGGCTGGAGTGAGAACACAGCGACTCTCAGGAGCAAGGCCCTGCAATGGCAACCTCATATTTGTCTAGGAAATTCACTGTTCCACATACAAGTGTTACTGAACATGTTCATAATTTCTAGCACTCTAAAAACTCAACACATACAACACATGAAATCTCAGTCAGGGGACTGATTTCAAGTACGAGAACACGTGTGCCAAAAAGTTCTTTAAAGCAGGGAACTGCATGCTCCTTGCCAGACCACTTATGGTATGAGTTAACTGAGGGATCTCCCTGTGCACAAAGACATGAGTTTTACCTCCGTTCCAGTCCTGACTCTCTTCAGCTACCACTGACAAAATGGCCAGTTATGGCAATTTTGCACTACACACTTAAAAGTAGACGATGGGCAATTATTTTTCCCAAACTGGCCACCAGGCAGTGGTGGTTTCTGGAAAGGACGGATTCAAAAACATGACCTGGAGGGCAAAGCCTTCTATGCCATCTGGTTACACAGTTCTAAGTTAACATTCTTCTTTTTCATTAAACTTGGCTTCCATTTAAGGCCAGCAACTTCGAGCAACTCCAGTTTGAAAATTTAAATGTTCCTTAATTTTAAATAATAGTCGGGAATATTTTCTAGTATGCTGTACCCTGCTCATCTCACTCACTTTGGCTAGATTCTTGTATTATAGCTAGCACAGATCCAGCAATGCTTAGCAGCAATCTCAAACATGAAGCATCTTTGCATTTTAATTCTTCTGCATGGGACAGACTCTCACTAACGTGCTTGAGCATTGAAATGATCCATGTCCTGAACATTAGGTTGATTCAGGCTGAAAAGCAATGGGATAAACTCTTTACAAGCTAAACATTTTCTAACGGCAACAATCATATTTCTGAGGAAGTGTATAGGGCACAAATACAAAAGGTAGATTCTCCTTAAGTCCATATAAGAACATACCAATCATCTAACAAACCTTATTGCAACACACCAACTTTATTAAAGCTGGTAACACAAAAAACCTGGTCTCTTACTTGTCTCTTTTTATACGCTGAAATGCTTTGAAATACTTCAGGGATTTAGATCTCTCAGTGTCATTCAAAGGTAAAGGAGTTTGGCTTCTGAATTTTCTTGGAAGCTCTGCAAAAGTTGTGACTTTTAGGGTACCCACCACTCCAGAACTTGAGTGCTGAAGAATTCTTACCCGGAGGAAAGAGGGGAAACCCTGACCATAGTATCCAACAGCAAAGTACTCTGGTTGAGGTCTCATTGCCTTCATAATATTCTCATAAAAAGTAGCTCGTTTTTTCTGAAAAAGAAAATGTCACCAGCATTTTCACTTTGGAGTATTCAAGGACAATGCCAGACTGTAGCTCACATTCCCAGTGACCATTCCTGATCTATTAGTTCTCCTGTACAGAATACTTTTTACAATTGTTTTTTTTGATACAGTAACTCATACTTATCCATTTACTTGGTTAAATATTTGGTTTGTCTGGACCAGAATCAACTTCATTTCCTGGTTTGCAGACATGAGAACTATGCCATGTTTTTTAGGATTCCAGGAGGATACTTGAAATCCTTAACTACTGCAACACAAATTAAAAATAAATATGTTCTGAAACTGAGCAGACACAAATGGTGACAAATGTCAGAGAACTGGCAGAAATAAAACTGGGCAGATGATTCTCATATGAAAGAACATAAAGACCATCTGGTTACATCTTTAACCACTAAAAAATGTAATTCAGAACCAAGATGAGTCTATAGTTCTGTGTTCATACACAGTAGTATTACCACAGAATAACAAGGTGATGAGATTTATGGAGCCTGAAAATAGACCATGCAAATGTTACTTATTTGATTAACATCAAGAATGCTAAACATCTGCACATTATATTGTCATGCTAATTACAAGGTCAAAACCACACACTTTAAAAAAATTATGAAAACATTCTTCTAATATTAAGCTTTACAAAACCATAGGGGTTATGTTGGTTTGTCTTTAACATAAATGTATTTTGGGCTTATCCCGCTCAACAGTATTAATTTAAGCAGTCAGCAGCCTGCTGAAAACGGAGAAAAAAAAAATCTTACCAGGAGATTACCAAGTCCCTCATAATCAAAAACCTTGTTTTCATACATGTCAGCCAACTCTTTACTTAGCTGAATGGCTTTCTCCCACATCTCCATGGAGGGTGAAGGGAGGCAGGTGGGGGAAGAAGAGCACAAGCAAAATGAAAGACTCAGTTAAAAGCATTCATTACCACAGACAGGTAAACAAAAAAATTCAGCTGATTTTAAATCAGGCAGTACTTTAATGCACTGCCAACTTTCCCTTAGACTCCATGCTGTACATTTTTTGCAATAATTATTATAGTCGCATAGCTCTTTTGATTTGTAGATCTGAAAGTCATTTACAAAGCAAGGTTTCTATTGTTACTCCTAATAGGGAAAACTGAGGCACAAAGAGGCAGAAGGACATGTCTAAACAGCAAACGAGAGAAGCCCAGGTGGCCTCCTCCTACAGTAATACTTCATCCCCTGCATCAGGCTTCCTTGGGTTTGTCTCATTTAGCCCTGGCAGAATCACCTATCCAAAGTACAACTAATGCAATTTCAGTATCAGCCAGACAAGCCATACTTCCTGCAATGCAAAAAACCTGACAAAAGCCATTACCCAGAAGACGAAAGGAAAGCACCTATAGTTTTCTCATCTACCCAGCATCTTGAACAGGGTTAATTTTTCAGATGCTCTTCAACTAACAAGGAAATAGAAGGATTCAAATACCACCAGGACAAATACATGCCCTGCTCATGCCAGTATTGTGGTCCCTATTTAAAAGCCAGGCCTAAGCATCAAAGGCCTGTTATGGAATCACAGGTGCTTTTACCCTTGAAACCAACTTCAGCCAGCTACATTCACCAAGCCAAGTATTTACCAGTGAACTGTAAGAACAGTGCAGACACTCACTTTGCCCCTGTCAAAGAAGGAGATAATTTCTTGGTAGAGTTTTTCCTTGAGTTCCTGTTGCGAGTAGACGTAGTAGCTGTCCCTCTGCAGGAGGTGAGGGACACATGGCTTCTCGGACCACTAGTGCAGAGTCAAAAAAAGGCAAACTTGAAAGAACTGGAACATTTTCAGATTAACAAACCCTTACAGTGGACAGACTCACCTTCTGCAGGGATGCACTCAAGACAAATCCATCATCAATGTAAAAGGAGAGCAAGGAAGTTTTGCAGGGATTTAAGCTGAGTTGGCTGACTAACGTAAACTCGGAATGCACACAAAACCACTGCATCTCAGCAGCATGGTTAGAGTAACAAGTAGCCAGTAAGCAATAACTTCTTAAACCACTCCAGCCGGCTGCTCAGAGAAACATCTGATTATGCTCTCCCACTACACACATAAGCAGCCAGAAAGCTTCAGTTCCGTGCAAATTTTTTCTACATTAGAAGTTCATTTTTAAATCAGTTTAAGAATCCACCTGAACTTGTGCAATTTTTTTAGTCATATTTCAAAATCACTTTAAAATGTTAGTAAAAGTTTAATTGTGTCTGGAAAACTGGTGTGATTTTGGCTTAAGGTCTTATGCGGAGACACTAACTGAATGTGTATGCTTTATTCATCTGTGGAAGACATGAAGAGGTTGACAAATCCAAATTAAGATGGCTTAGGGTAATACATGTTACACTGTTCACACAGAAGTGGAAAAAACCTGTACTATGACCCCAAACATGGACATTTTCTCCCAGCTCACTACAGCACTCTTGTTTCACCAAGAGTATGTAACAAATTGATGCTAATAACATTTTTGCTTTCATCCATTTAGCTGCTGTGCAATTTGCAAAATTGTGAAGCTCCTTAATGATCACTAGAATCTAGGTAATACAAAGTCACACTAAAAAAAAAAAAAAAAAAAAAGTAAATTGTTTATTCTGAGCTGTTTGAACTTCATTTAAAACCCATAACCTAAGAGTGGAAACTAACACTGGCTTTAGTGTAATACCTGGAGCAGCTCTGCATGGAGGAGGAGAGTGTATGCTGCCTCTGTGAAGTTCTCACAGTCTGTGTGCAGGTCCCGGAGTTTATATAGATACCTAAATAAACAAAAAGCAATTGTTACTTGATGTGAAGGACTCCTGTATCAGTGTACAGAACACCAAGAGAAATAAAGGCTTCTATACAGTTATGAAGGGAAACACGCTACCTGATATAAATGTCCTCTCGTTTCTTCTCCTTATAAAAATTCTGCCAAGAATAGAAAAAAGTAAAACTTTCACGATGTAAAACGCCATGGATTTGCATAATCATCTCTAGACAAGTAACTTAAGCATCAGCTTTAGATATTTCAAAGATCTTTGCTGTCATTTTGCCTACTTGGTGCATATGTCCCTGCAACCATTGCTTTAACATAAGGTGGGACTACTGTCACCTCTAGAAAAGGGGTAAGTCAAAGAGAGAAAGTGACTTGTCCAAAGTTATACAGGCTTTGCAGTAGAACAGGGACTTAAGCCCACATTTCTCAAACTATCAGCTAGCCATCTTTCCTGCCTGTATTTCAGGGCTTCAGGTTACCATGTAGACAAGGACCAGCCATGTGACTTGATTGTGCACTGTAAGTCTTTCTAAATTTTATAGCTAACAATAGCTGGTAGCCTGATTTGGGCCCATCATTAACCAGAAATGGCATAAAGAATTACTTAAAATCCTACTAAAAAAAAAAAAAAAAAAAAAATCCTTCAGAATCCACAAAAGCCAGGTCAGTAAAGCAGCACCCGTATCCATATCTAGCCTTCCCCATACCAGCACATTGACAGTGCAGCTCATGCGGTTCTCCTTGCTTTCATCATGCATGATTGTCCTGTAGTCCAACAGGTTCTCTAACAGGCTGCTGACCAGCAAAGCAAACACTTCTCCAGAAGCAGACAGATATTTATGCTTCCGACAGTGCTCCAGGAGGCTGCAGATATACCCAGAGAGACAGAAGGGAACACTCGGTTATGGTTCTGAGCAGTGGTAAGTAGAACTTCAGCGTGAATTACCCAAACAGCCACTCGGCTAACAGAGTCAAATATGTTTCCTCAACAGAGACTCTCACGGCGCCGAACAGCACAGCACACCCACAGACCTGAGATACCGAAGTCAGGCAGGTCAAAGCCTGCCTTGTTGATCAAAAACCTGGGTTCTACTCTTGGTGCTAAAAGAAGGCTCTGATCTTGCTTTAACTCTCAGCTTGCTGTTGTCAAGCTTTTCCACTTACGATCCCCTTGCCAGTTTGGCACCTGCCTGTAGGCTTTCATCTCCAAGTATAGGGCAGTTCTGCAAGTTGCTGCTCCACAATAAAAGCATCATTTTAAGGCAATCAGTCTCAGAATACCTGTATAGCATTAAGATCACTGTCGACTGCACTATCTCCCTATTCACCGGAGTAATGAATTAGCATTTCTTTGCATTAGAAAAATAGCCAACTAAGCTGTAAAAAAGAGCCTCTACATTCTCTAGAAAACTTACAGTTTCTCCAGCAAAATCTTGTACTGTTCATCCCCTCGGCCACCCTCCACTTCCTGGTCCAGCTTGGTTATCAACTCATTTTCAAACTGAAAAGGCAAAAAACCACAATCAAATAGACAGCAATTCTCAAGAGTGTGGTCTGAATATCAGTAACGTTTGTGGCCGGCGTTTCTGAACCGCGTTGCCATCAGACACTGGTTTTACAAGCCAAGCTAGAGGACGCTTTTGTTGTTGGGAGCAGAATACAAATGGTACGAAGCCAAAATGACAAGATTGGAGCAAGGAAATACAAGTCCTCCCTCTCTCATCCTATAGTCACTAGTAAGTCATGCTCTGGGGTAATTCTTCCCCTTCTCCCCCATCCATTAGCAGTTCAGTTTTGCTAGGATGGAGAAGCATTCTAGCAGCCAGCTTACAGAATGGTGATTCCCTCACCCTAAAGAAACTGACCTACCCCCATCAGTTAAGGGCAAGTCACAGCTCTCTGGGCATCACAAACACTTGAGACTACTAATTAAAGCAACTTCTCATGATGTAAGAACCAAGTCCTGTGTGATTATCTGTCTAGCCATGAAGATATGTCCTGTTCCGTGCACGCAGATCAAGTACATAGTCTCAGTTATAACTGCAGCTAGTATATAAATACCACTGGAATGGAAAATCCATGCCGCACACATCCTGCTTCCTCCTGCTGATTCCAAAAACTCCTGAGACCCTGGGGCCAACCACACCAAGGACTGATGACCCCAAGGGAAGAAAGATCCCATATGCACACTGAAGCTGGGGTCTAAGCTGGTGCGAGGATGGTGCTTGGGGAGATGCACATCACATTTGACAACAGTCTGAAATGCCAAGGTGGCTGCCTTTTGGATGGATGGCTCCTACCCACCTCCAGGGAGAAGACTGTCTACAGCATAACTACAGTGTCCCCTGCCTGCCAGTTCAGACGTTTATGTCTGATATCCCCAGAGGAAAGCTGGAAGAATATGTCCTTAGAAACTGAAGTGAAAACTTAACCTCAGGGCAAAAGCAAAGCCCCTCTTTTTCCTGCCTTGCTTTCTGGTGCTTTCTCAGTAGCAATAAAAAGTAACTTCTGGAGAAATTAGCACAGGTTTGGAACTCGGGGATCTGGGTCCTGTTTCCTGCTCTATCCTTTTACTTGTATAGCCTCAAGCAAATTGTGTCTGTCCTTTGTATCAGTGTTCTCCTTTCCATAATGGTGGCATCAGTATTCGCAAATGTGTCGTCAAATTTGAAGTTAATGAGGTATTAGTCAGTATGTAAACAACTACATAATCCTAACACTTGACTGTCCAGCGATTTTCTTTATAGTAACTTACATTTACAGCCAAAGATCTGTCTTGGGGGAATTTTTATTGTTATTATATATGTCAACAGACATCACTTTTTAGAGTACTCTCTTAGGGTCTCCAAATTGCCTCACAATTTAGATGTGGGTATTCACACACCTGCAAATCCAGAAGGTATGAAAACAGAGGAATTCATTAATTATCAAAGTCACACAAAGGCACAGTCAGGGACAGAACTAAAGAGTCCTGACTCCTACAAACCACTTAAAAATAACTTCCCAAAGTGTCTGGCACAATGCTTGTTTTGTTTGGGTTTTTTTGTTGTTTTGTTTTTATGTTCTCTTCTCCTTCTTGCCCAATGCATACTGCAGAACATCTGTACTGAAGACACCAGGCTCCCTTACCATATGGAAGTTTCTGTTCCCACTGAAGTTAAACTCGCACTGCATCATATCAAAGAAGATGGGAATGGTAGCTTTCCGTAGCTCAGGCTCTGGGACCAGGGTTACCTCCAGGATTGGGCCTACCATTGCTGGAATGAATTTTATTTTGTGGGGACCTGCAAGAAAGTCAAAGTCAGATATGCCCTAATGGCAGGATTTGGATATCCAAATGTTTAAGCACATTATTCATATAAAGTTAAGACCATAAACCACAGACATTCTACTTAGAATGCGTATTTTATGTGGGTAATGGCTACTTAAGACAGAATTAACATGTTACAGCTCCAAAATTCAGGAACAGTCCAAGAAAACTGAACTACATTGCATGCAATGTTGCAAATCACAAAGGCTCTCTGAAAAATTCTACTCTTGACCTTCATATGGCAGAACATCCTTTATAAGGAATCTAAGAAATTATCTCAGCAGCTGACATGAGAGAAGATCAGCTTTTGCAAGGTATTCACAGCAAAAGGAAAAGAGATTTTGTGCTCTGAAACAGCTAAACCTTAAGTGTATTTCCCAACATTAAACACGAGCAGCTTTTATAAAGAAATAAAAGATCTGAAACCCAGCTTGAGAGCTTGAATAAAGATAATTCTTTAGCTGGAACTCACCCAGGTTATACCACATATCTCTTATTTTGAAGCCAATTTCTTTCCTCATGTCGCCATACCTAGAAAAAAGGAAGATGAAAAAGGCCTATGCATTGAAATTACCTTTGCAAAGTTGCTGAAGAAATTCAATGGCAAACCCACAAATACTACTACCCTCTCCTTAAAAAAAACCACCACACACAAACCTAAATATGCTGGCCATTTATACCAAGGGGTCTCACCAACTATCTTCCCTACTAAGGGTCTATCAAGAAGTTCCTCAATATTACTAACTTTTGTTAGATGTTCACCTCATCTTTTTTCTTCCTTACCCTGCCCAGCATCAATGCTCAATGAACAGAGGAAGAGAATGGCCATGTGCCATCATGACAGAAGACTGCAGACTCCCTGAGAGCAGATTAAAGCTGCAGCCCTGCTGCTTCATGCAACCCTACCCAGAATTTTGTTGTATTTGGTGTTTTTCCCTAAAGCTTTAACCACTGACATGGAGGGAATGCACGAATATTTAAATACCAGGCTTCTTAAAGCTGTCTTATTGCAGAAAAAAGATGGCACACATTAACTATGTATGCCCTAACAAAATTCTATGTCAAGATCTACAAAGATATTTAGGCACTTGATTCCAGCTAAATGCAGAAGTCAAAGCTGCTCAGTGTCTTTGTGAATTTGGCCAAGTTACTAAAAATTACTATCTCTGGGTTGATGAATGCCTCTGAAGTGCTCTTGCTTTCAAAACAGAAAAAACAAAGAGAGAGGACTAAAAACTTGCAGGGCTTTTAGTATTCTTGCTTACCTACCTTATGTAATGGCTGAGGAATTGTATACGGTGCAATTGCTTTTGGAACTATGGCAAGCCTTCTATTACAGACTTTACAGCGGAAAGAATCTTTTGGCAAGATGCTAAAGTTCAGTTCAAACAACTCAGGATCTGTCTGACCAGACTTAGACATCCACAGTGTAAAGACCTGACACCTGTCCTAGTCACCTCTCCTCCCTTTATCATCATTCATTAATTAAGCACTTCCATGGCATGCTTCATCTCATGCTAAGATTGTATGGGGTATGTCTGGAACAGTACAAATGAAGCTTCTTAAAAGCAAAAAGGCCTGGCAACTTTTAAAATGTAAACTCACTTCTTGATAATTTTGTTGCGTTTGGCTTGTGAAAAGGTCTCCAGCTGGAGGGATTCATGAGTGAAAAAGGCCACTGCCAAATGGAAATAGTTATTCCAGAGCTGTGGAAGAGAAACAAGTCTAAAATAGGAGAAGACAAAGGAAAAGCAACAACCAGCACAACAGAGCTACTACCCAAATGCTGTAGTCTCCCAAGTGTTAATGAGGAACCGTACCAAGAGTGAGCTGGTAGATGAGTCTGTGTTCTTAGCCATAGCAGGCAAGCCAGAAACATACAGCAAGTTAAAATTTCTCCCTCTTTTTAGCTTGTACTTTCCAACTACAGCAAGTGACAGTGGGTACACCCGTGCAGCATTTTGTTCTTAACTAGTGAAGCACAAATCAGCTATAGTCAGCATGCTGCTCAACTTGACCTTGTAAAGCCTGCAGCAGTTGTATTTGCTTGCAATTTACAGCTGCATTAACCACAGTTCTGTAATTCAGAACTGCTTTGCATTCTGCTGCTTTTCTGTAAAGACTATGGACATTTTCCACGGGCATCATCTGTATCAACAGATCTGTTAACAGCGGGATTTGTTTGTTCTTCCTGCCTTTCAGTAATGGGGTCCGTAAGAAAATCCAGAAACAATGGAACTATTACCTGGAGTTCAAAATTTGCTTGATCCAGAAAGAAACGGTTCAGTACAGAGGTAAACTGGTTCACTGCCCGAAGGAAAACCCTGGAAGAGATGAAAACATCAAATAAAAGGTAGCTCTTGAAAAAATAACATTGCAGTTCTGGGTTTATGACTCCTACATCTAGATTCTGGAGACGAGACTAGATGATCCCAAACAAGACAGGTATTCCTCTAGAATGCTATTTCACCTCTTTCCCAGTAGAGGGACATTCAGGTAAACTTACTCCTCCTTCTGAAGAAAAGAAACCTTGACTGGAGGCAGATGAAAAGCAAAACACTTTCTGGGTAATCCAACCTCTTTGACAATGCAGTGCCATTCCAGATGGTAGCTTCTCTTAAGTTTAGCCTATCCTCACCACCGAAGCACTCAAATAACTTCATGTCCTTCTCCACACTGTGCCCCTATGACACAGTGGAGCTACGCTGCCTCCATTTTGAAGATGACTTGCATGACTGTGCTATGCAAACAGGAGTTACGTGCTTGTTGTTTCTTCATTCTTTCCCCACTTCTGTTGATACTGCCTGAGGAAACATTAAATTCACAGGCATACAGGCCCTGCTGCATTGTGGTTAGCAAGTTTTGGCCATGCTTTGCTACCTAGCACAGTAGACAGTGAACCAAAGCCATTCAAATTGTACAGAATGAGCAGGAGAGACTGACTCACACAAGGCCAAACAAAGTCCACAGCAGAGCAGAAGAGAACCTGGGTAGTTGTAGTTTACAGGCCAGCAAACTAAACCCTAGACCACACTTATGTCCAACTAGCTTTAGGTTTGCCATGTAATTCCCCCAGAATTGAAACCAAAAAGGCTTCTCTGATTTATGTTGCACTCTCCAGCAGTTAAGTGACTGGATGAAAGACTGCATGGTTTTGATTGTGAGCCTTTGGCCAGTAGAAGAAAGATTTCCAGTTCCATCAGCAGAAATGCACGGGCACTACAATTTACTGAAATTCAATTTAAAGCACCCTGAAACTGTAAAAGAAAATAAGCCTATGTAACTCTGGTGATTTGCAAGCCTGCTTCTGTGAGTCACCCTCCTTTCAGAACCAGAAAGGCTCCAAAGCAGTAGCAAGACTTAAAATATCAGCAACTCTATACCTGCTCTGCATCATATTCATGACCATCCAGTCAGTTGCATAGACATTTTTTCCAATCAGATCCTTAAACATAATGAATGTTTCCATCAGGAAGTCCTGTTGGAAAAATAAAAAACACAGCTCATCAAGTTCAGTATGGTAGTCTTTTAGCCACATGAAAATATAAGGAAATGCAAATGTTTGCAATTGCATTGATTAAAAACTGCATTGAATAGCAATCAATACACTGTACCTCCTAAGAAGGATCTTTTATTGTGTGGGTATATTCCAATAACTAAATTATTTCTGACATCTCATCCATTCAGCTACAGAAGGAGAAATAATTCCACAGAACATGTTGATCTGTTTAATTAAATCTGTCTTTACTGTTTTGAATTAAGCTGTGTTGTAGGGAGTTCTGGTGCACAAGCTGGATTAAAACGTAAAACCAATATTCAAGCACTTGTTTCCAAATGTCTGAATGATGACAGTGTAACAGCCCTATGCAGTATCTTCTATAAAGATGGAAATTACAATGTATTTTCACTTCCCCAATTAGTTAAGTCTTTTCTGGTCCGGTTTAAGAAGGATAGTTAAAAAGAGGTAGTGAAGATGCTGTTGCAGACACACGGTTTAGAACATTACTGTAGAAAAGACACCTTTTGCGCAAACTCTAAACTGTTCCAAACAAAGCTATATCACACCTTAAGACTTGGGCAACGCAAGGTTGAATTGTAGAATAAGAAAAAAGGAAAAGGAAAAAGAAGAGAGATGAGCAAAAGAAGGTAATATCAAGAATATTGATTTCTACATTGTGGTCTCTACAGATATAAATGCTACCTACGAGCATTTAAATGTATTCTATTCTCTACAAAGACAGCACATTAGCGTTCAAAAATGAGAGGGACACAAAGAAGGTCACATGAGAAATCGCCACCTTGCAAAGATCACCAGCAAAAAAAATTCTGTTGAGCTGAACAGCTTGCTCTCAAGAATTGGCAAGCGACATCGATGTAGAGAGAGAAATGGGCATTTGGTGCTGCCTCAGTAAAAATCTTTTAGGCATTATTAAATCCGAGCTTGATGGAAAGGTTTGGACTTGACAAGGGGCACCTTGAAGATAGGAATTAACCTACAACAGTGTTAAACCAACCAATTAATGATGCAATGCCAGGGCTGAAAATACCAAAGCAAATAAAAACCAACAATAAACAACAAATAAAAACAATGACTGCAGTAAACCAAAATGCAAAACCCAAATGTTTTATTGGTGTTAACAACTACTATACCACCACCTATGTGGGCTTGCTTCTGTAGATTTAATGATTTGTAAAAATTAAATTACAAATTGGTATTTTCAATCAGTATCTGTTTAAATGAGATGCAGGTAGTTCTAATGATTATGTAATTCACCCTCTTGATATGTCTTCATGTGGAAGCTTTATGTATACACAGAGAAATACAACAGAAATATTCTCCTACTTGAGTGAGAAGATGCAGAACTACATGGTAAAACAACACATCTTCAACTTGCAAGCTGAGCTTCAATCTGAAGTTTACGTTTCAGGGAAGCTTTTAAGCACCTGTTTAACCTTACCTTGAACTAAAGTTGAGCTAGTAGGAGACCATCATAACTGCTCTTGAGGAAAAAGAAAAAAATTCTGAATTGAGACCCACTCAACATAAAATTTGTTTCAATTCTGCCTTGAATCCACGTTTTTCTGAAATCCATCAGATTTATCTTCCTAGCACCCTTCTTCCTCAGACACAGTATTTCTACATAACCCTGCTGAAAACCTTTTCACTCGTACTTGACGAACACGAGCAGAATTCCTGAATCTACTTGATTTTGTTTCTTCTTCCTTCACAAAAAAATATCTGGGCAATAGAAAAAGTAATTCTAAAACTAGACAATGAGTGCTCTCTATAGACAATGCAGCCGAGTGGCCTTTTAGATGCAGAAGTGACAGAAATGTGTGCGTCCTGTAGGTGGCTATGTTGCTCAACAGATTGCAAGCAATTCCAACTACACAGGAAAAAAGAGATCACCTTGCCGTCCAAAATTAATTACAAACACCTTCTTGTGGGTTTTGATCTAGCTTTTACAGGAAGAACACAACTCCAGGCTCTTCCCCAGCCAGTATTTAAATAAGCAAGCACTTCTAAGCTGCAAAATGAGGAGTATGGGGACAAAAAAGTCAGAACAGTTGCCATGTCATGCTTCAGAGACTTGCACAAATAGTGGTTTTGGTTCTGACTTTTGTTCTGGGCAGTTTGGAGAAAAATCTGGACACAGCTGTTAATTCTAAGGGCATGAAAAAAAACCCAACCTAATGTTTCACCTGGTTTCATATTGAAAGTCTTTAGGGACATGAATTGTACACAGTTTTTAACATGGACGGAACTATTGCATCGCTGCCCACTGAACCAAGACTAAAGCATTTAATTAAACTCTAGAGGAGGGGAAAGAATGAGATAAAGAGAACAGAATCACAAAGAGATACAGTGAGAGCAAGAGAGGGGAAAATGCTTTTCCTTTTCATCTTCATTCACCCTTCTGGCTTCTGACTTTTTACTTGCACAGACTTAAAACACTCATTAAACATGCTTTTACTCAATGCTACAAATGCCATTCTCGGGCTTTACTGAGTCAGCAACATCCACTCTGTACACCCAGCAGGGGTGATGTGAATATATCCCCACTGGCTGTGGCATTAGGTGCCCATAAGTCCTTGCTAATGAATGCCATATAATCACTCCAAACTGAATACAGTAACTTGAAATGACCTTTCAGAAGCAGAGTGTAATTCTTTATGGACCGAGCTAATCCCCCAGACAGGCTGACTTACAATAATGTCCTGCCTGGTTTTGAAAGTATTGATGTAATGGTTGTAATGGAAATCATCCATCTGCCTCAGAATGGCTGTCATGCAGGCCACAAAAATACCCTAGAATAGGAAAAACAAAACATTTGATTATTTTCCTGTATTAAGCACTGTAAGTTCAAAGTGTGGCATATGCTTTCAGAGTTCCACCTACTCAAGTATCACTGATCACAATTCTGCTTATCTATGTCCTGACATCAGTCTGTGTGACTGTTTAGTCTTCTACCCCAAACCACTCAAGACTTCCTAAATTTCAAGTATGAAGTCTGGGTGTAGCTTGTTTTCTCCCCAGGGATCACAGTTTGTAAGAAAAACCCATCTTCCAAACAATGGAATATAGATACGTATATGAACCACTTCACCCTATCTTAAGGGTCTTTTCCAACCTATATGATTCTATGATTTTCAGATTTACCATGGCCAACTGTAATTCTCACAGCTGACATATTGGTAGTAGCATTAACTTGACCTAAGAGTTATAAAAAATAAGATACTGCTATATACGCCCAGCTCTTGATTTTTCCATCTTTCCATACATGAAGTACAGGGCAAATTAAAACATACCAACTTGCTTACACCTTCTAAGATGCCACACAGTAGTCAGAAAGGCCCTTTAGAGATGCCTCACCCTTCAGCATTTAATCCTATTCAGCTAAGGTGACAAAAGAGCATTTTTTCAGCAAAGATTCCTTGTGTATTAGAAACTGCACTGAAACCAAATTCTCTGTGCACAAGGGCCCAAAGGAACTTGAAATCACAGCCAACTGTGACTCAGTTCAAACTGCTGCTGGAGTAGGACTATTTGTATCCTAATACCTGGTCTCAGAAAACCACCAAAAGCCATGTTATAGTGGCACAGAAGCCCTGCAGGAAACGGAAAGATGACTTCATAAACCACTGCTACACACTGAAATCTCCCAGGAGAATAAATTCCACTATAACAAATGGCAAAGTAATAACTGAAGCAAGTAAAAGGCTCTCACAATGTGTGGAGACTGTCTGCTCATTCCAATCACTGTGCGGTTTATTCTCCTTAGCAGCCGTTCCATGATCAGCTGGATATGGACAGCAGTGGGCCCCTGGGGATATTCAATAATGAAAATTTGAGACAATTCTTAATGTATACGGTTCTATAGAGTGCTCCCTGTGTGGGAGGACTGCCCTGACAGTGGTTAATTGTAATTAGAGGATGAAAAAAAGGAGATTTAAAACACATGAGCAATCGATTCAAATACTGTAGGTATACACTTGGTGGAGAGCTAACATAACTGACCTATACCAGCTTCATTAGTTCATCCTGGCATAGCTAAACCAAAGCTGGTGCTTTGATTAGGCTTTGTTTTCCCTGAACAGTTCTTCAGCTAAAACTATTCTTTTCACAGTAACTTAGAATCAATTTCCATGACTAATGTGGTGAGTAACTGTATTCTCCTGACTGAATAATGATCATTGTCCCTACTTCATAGCAGAGAAAACAAGAAACCAAATACTTTTATGACTTGCTCCCAATAATTCAACAAACCACCAATGTAGCTGGAAATAATATTTTGGTCCCTGGAAAGAAAAGTAATTGCTTTTTGTACTGTAGTGATAACGGCTAATTCAACCTTTCATGGCTCCTTTTTAGACACAGCTACTCTATGTGCAAAGAGATTCAAAGAACCATAGAGCAATGCAACACAATTTCTGTAAACATCAGAACTTTGTAATTCTTTAAAGCATAATTTGAGAACATTTCTTTGCCATAACTTCTCAAAAGAAGAATTAACCTTAATTTGCACCCTTGACAGTTCATGCTCACCACATCTTTCCGATCCAGGACTTCAAGAACATTGCTAAGTAGCTGTGAGCAGGCTTCGTGGTCAGGCTTGTTTGAATTGTCATCCAGTTGGCCACTTAGCTGATCTATTAGCAGTGGCAGAAGAGCATCTCTGCATTCTAAAAAAATGAAACAGAGCACCACACCTGGTCTCAAGAAGTTCTTCAGCATTCGGTATACATGAATACCACACGGTAGCTTTCTGCTCATAACTTTATCTTGGACACCAAAACATGCTTAAATCCACTTGAGTTATCACTAACAGACTAGAAAGAGTCATAAATAACCTGTAATTATACGTATTGCATCAAATAGCGCACTCTCACCTTCTGCCTCTTTCTAAATCAACACACTGGATCAGGATCCTACAGCATTAGGCATTGTATAAAGACTGAACAGCAAAAAAAGTTTCAGTTGTTCCATGGCAAGGAATATTTCTAAAGATGGATTTAATGCCGGACTACCACTGATGACTGACATAAAGGACATGTGAACTTGAGAGACATTTTTGTTTTTAAGGGTGCGTGGCCCCATGCAGAACCCGGGGACTTCAATTTGCTACTTACCAGACTGTTTAAACAGGTCACTCTCGACTATCTTGGTCATGCAGTTTAGCTTCTGTCGAACCAACTGGTTGTCAGGAATACTTTGGATAAACTTGCTGAAGAGGACACTAGTGTGCAAAACACAAAGTAAGCAGATGGCCAGCATTTTCACCCAATGTGATTCCATCCTACACTTACAGCGTCCTGCACCTGGGCAAGACAAGCAGTTTTGTCACTATGTGGACACAATACCTGCAAGTGGTCTCCATGCAAATTCCTGTGGAGCCCTAACTTATTTTCAAGAAACTTAGCAGAGGACTTTTAGTAAAACTGAACAGTATTCAGAAACTGCAGGCTTAAGCCTCTTAAAATGAAGCTTGCATCCCAAGACACACTAGATATATCACAAAAGCTTGTAAATAGGCAGTACTATCTGCCCTCCAGTGCCAGCGTAAGATAATCATACTTTCATACAAAATGAAAGCAGAATTTTGCAAAGCTTCAGCAGACCACTGCTGAAACTTGAAACACAGCTATAAACAACAGCAAGAACACATCCTTCCAGATGCCCCTTTCGTCAAGAGTGATGACTCATTTCAATCTGAGATTCCATTAAATTAAATTCCATGTACATTTGCTGTCTGTCTACTGTTTACGAGCAAATTATTTGTGTCAGAACAAGGAAGCATGGTTGGGAGGTTCTGGGCAAAGCTATGAACACCAAAGAAGAGAAATCCATACAGTGTTGTGAATCTCCTGAATAAATAAAACTTTTATTTTCCCGACCAAGGCCATGCCTTCGCCACACATTTCAGTTTACCTCAGAAGCAATCATTAAGAATTGGTGGAAACTTGCACAACATTTCAACATATCACTCCCCAGTCCTCAAATTTTGGTTTTCAGTAAAATCTTGAAGTGCCTCAGAAAGCGCAGTTGAGATGCATAGACACCTTTGAACTAAATTAACTTCCTTTAAAGCCCTGCAAGCGCTTCTTCAAATTCATGCACAGTATGTGCACCATCATGTCATAATCAGACTGGCTGTTTTTAGGGAAGTTTCCAAAATTCTTCCCAACAGACAAGCTGGGTTTAGAGGACAAACAAACTTAATACGGTTACCTGAGCTCAACAGGGTCAAATACCAGTTTGACATCATTTATGATGCTTGGCAGATACTTTAAAGCTGCACCCTGCAAGAGAAAAAACCAAGGGCATGAAACACACATGGAAACTGAGTTAGACTAGCTAGCTCATTCTATAAGAGTGTAAAGTCTCAACAACAATGCCCATAGCTCAACATGGCAAATCTAGTTTTTGTCAAGAGCAAATATGTGGACACCTGTAGGCAACTGTCTTAAGTTCAAATTTATGCATCAAGGAGCCTCCAGCAACCACACATCTGCACTGCAGAGCAGAAAAGGTGAAGGAAGAAGGATTTGTAGCCAAGTTCTTTGGTTTTTGCAAACATCCTGCAGTTCCAGGGATTAAGCTCTTTATCGCCTGACATGAAAAGCACTAGTCAGTTAAATTGACTCAGTGTTCTGCATACTTTAGCATGTCCACATACACAGTAACAAGTCATCTAGGTAGTAGTATGGTTTTCATAAAAGTAGCATCCAGACAACTAGGTGCAACAGCAACTAAAGGTCTCTTTGTGATGTTCTATGGCTGCTGCCAGCAGGTACTCCGACTGTATGAGAATCAAAGTTGGGCTTTAAATCACCCAAGTGCTAATTAAAAGTTTAGACTAAATCTTTCCTTCAAACTGAGAAAAGCATGTTGGCTAGAAAAACTGAAATAATGCAAGCAATCTAAAGGCCTCACTGCCTGTAGCAAGTTAGCAGCCTCATCGCATGGCTGCTCTGCTCCTCCTCAGATCATAATCCAGTTGGCAACAGAAAAACAAGGAAGTAGAAAATTTAAGATACATTTAGAAGCCATTTGTTTTTTCACTACTTTCATGCCCAGCACTACACTGATTTTTGCAGTAGTTTAACATTTCTGTCTCCATCACTCTCAAGCTTGGTGTTATTGGTTGAAGTGTCTTCCACACTGCAGTAGATTACACTTTCATTGGTTGTTAGCTTTTGTCCTAGGAGGTGCTGAAGGGTTTTCAGCAAAGCCACCGCTCTCATCTTCATTTGATAAACTTTGGGGTTTAAATATTCCTTTCCTGCCACACACAGTTCATTAAAACAGACATTCAGAGGTGGTGTGACTCATTTGAATGGGTTTTATGTGCCTCAAAGCTTGTCCTTTTTTCTGCTTGCCCCCCCCAACTGTATCAGTTGATCTAATAAAAGATATTACCTCTCCCTGCAAATTATGCATACCTTAATCTTGACAGCCTCCTCTAAAGGCCGATCCATGAGGACATTGAAGGAGAGGAACAGCTTGCGTATTGCATCATTAAATTCATCCCCATCTTCACTTTTCCCATAAAACCTACAAAAAACAGAAAGAGCTAGTTATACACATAAATCTAGGCTAACAGTGTCATAGTAGCTGAAATATGATTTTATCCTGTGGAACGACATCTTAATGCAATCTCCTCTACAAAGACATGAGTGTAAAAATGGCATCAGGGATCCTGTAGTAATTTCCTGCTGGAATCTGTTATAAGGGAAAGTTTTTAAAATGCCATTGCATCAAATTCTGCTTGGGTTCCAAGAATCAAGTAGCTCATTCTGTATTAAACAAAAAAGCCAGCATGAACATGAGGAAAGGATTCCAAACATTCACTGTAAATCTCTGAAAACATGTTCTGAGGCTACGGTAAAACCACTGTCCTTGACCATACCCTAACTGGACAACGTCATCCTCACCTCACCTAACAAGTAACTGTGTGTGCATTTGTTTCTTAAAGTTTCTTAAAATGAGGAAGTCATTCCATGTTTTAATTTTTTTAATAAACAACAGGTTCCTTTTCAGCACTACCATATGCTGCTTATAGCATGCTACAGGTGACTAAAAGGATTCTCCTCTTCAAATGAGGTACTTCAATTTTTACTCGACTTACTTGCTCCAGTTGTAGATAAAGGGCAGAAAGATACTCTTCCTAATAATTCAAGGATAAAGGATATGCTGAAGAATATACCCTCCAGTGGTGTTGACTGGAAGTAACTCCACTGACCTTCACAAGGAGACATAAGGATGGCAGTGACCTTGGTCTCACCTCAGGTACAATATTCGTGACTGAACAATGAATCGGAATAGGTACTTCAAGGCTTTCAGAGCAGCAAACAGCAATTCTGTCTTGCTGGAGTCATCAGCATTTCCCACATAACAGTTCAGTACTTTGGTGAGTTTCCTTTGGAAATAAAAAGGAGAATAGACACAGTTAAGTTTCTGTGCAAGTTCAGCTTCCTTATCCCAGAGAGGAACTACAGTCTAATAAACAGATAACAGACAGGGGTTCCTCTTCACAGTCTATTGCGTTCTGAAATCCTTGGCTTCATGGGATGCAAGATTTTCATAACTAGTTTATGAATTCTCAGAAAAGTCTACAAATTTGTCTACAAATTCCAGCTTCTTGAGCTGCTTTGCTTTTTCCCTAGAATGAAATGTTCAGGAAGCTGGAAAACCCATTACTATTGAAAGTGGACTGACACCTTCACCATGTGTTAGCATTCTCATGTGGGGAGCACACAGGTCTTCTGAAGCAATACTTACTGAGCACTTTGAGAACTGTGGACAGAAGTTGCATAAACACATTATGAGTATTTGCTATCTAGTCTCTGCCAAATCAGAAGATCAGGATCTTCTCTGAGTGCTATGGCAGCTAATATTCAGGCAAAATCCTCTTCTCTTCATTAAACAACTCACAGCACCCAAAGCAGCGTGTGAGTGATAGCCAAGTATACAACAGCTTTTGCACTTGCTTGCTCTATTTGCCACATTGCCAGCATAATTCCCTAGTTTGTCTAATTCTGGCACGTGGAGCACATGAAGGATGCTATATAATATTGTAGTCCACTTGGCATTATGCAGATAGCACGTTGTCAAGCTAAGCTGGAAAGAAAGGCCAAGGAACAACAAAACTGAGATACAGTGTGCTCATTAATCAGACAAAGAAGTTTATTTATAGTAAAGAGAAATAAAAAGGATGATTCTTCCATAGGTTACAGGGAAGAAGGAAAGGAAATCATATGCAAGCAGTAGTTGTGTGGCCAGGACAGGGAAGAAAGCAGTCCAGGATATGGGGACTTCAGAGATTTATGGAATCGTATTTCCTCACAGGATTATCTTTAAGCTGACAGCCATCAAGAGAGGCTGAATACTCAGGACTAGGAATTCATGCGTATCGGTAAAAGTAAGAAGAGATTTTGAGAGGGGAAAAGGAGTTTGGTTTGTGGTTCTGCCCTCCCTATTGGCCTCAGTTTTAACTTTTTAGTTGCCTGTTACCATGAGGGTAATGACCTTTGCGCTGAGGCGTGCTAGATCAAGGAGCTGGAAAGTCAAGAGATCTGGGTGTTATTCCTGGCTTCTCCCCCAACTTCCTGAGCATCCTTAGACATGTAAGCCATGACTACCTATAGCACTAAACAAATGCCTTGTTTTTAAGCACATGAAGTCAACAGGTTGACCAAAAGGACTAAGTTTTCACATGTACCTAAATAAACTGCACATCAGCTTTTTTCCTTCATTGATAAAACACAACTAACGATTGTGAGCTGAATTTTTTAAACTGCTTTGAGTTCCACAGATAAAGCGCGCTACAGGGAAACAGAATTACTCCCACTGTCCATACCCACACATCCAAATGTGAAGAAGTGCAAATTTCTTCTAAACAAATGACAGTCTACGTGAGAGAGTTTCAATGTATAAGTGTAATCTCATGTGATCTGCATGCTTAAGCCCCACCATGACATTTAGCCCTTTTCTGAAGTCTGTGGCCTCCTCAACCTGCCAGGCTGTAGACCGACAGTGGAGGTGAACACCACTCTTTTCTCTGCTACCATTGACCACAATGTCGCTTGTATTATTTCAGCCATGCATGGTTCTGCTTCTGCTCCCTGTGACCGCATTCAAACATACCCCTAAAACTATAGCACAGAGTACAGAGTATACAGACTCTTTCAAACTTTATTCTGCTCAAAGTACTTCTGGGGTGGGGTGGATTGAAAAGGTTAGGGGAGGTACTGGCAAGACAAAACTGTTCCATGAGCAGCAATACCCATAAGACCAGATTTCTTATGAATTTGTGTTCCTTCATCAATTTCCACGCCCCCACCATGTACCACTTAACGATATTTTCTGTTGCCTTCTGCATATACCCATAACCGCCACCCCTACCCACCAATCTTTTAGCAGCAATACTAGACCAAAGCACTCAAAAGTTATAAGGGAGAGATGTGTACAGACTGACTGCATTAAACCTGTTTCAATAGGAAATCAGGCTGAAAAACATGAAGATGCTTTTACAACACCAACACACACACAGAGGACTACAGGTCAAGAGACTCTGAATCACACAGTCTGATACAGGATTTTCCATTATACCAGTGTCTTTTCCTTACAGAAAAAATTCTTACAACAGAAACTTTTTACAGGGTAAAAAGAGTAATTACAGGGTTTCTTTCTGTCCTGAAAGCACAGAAGAATAGGGTGGAACACTCTTGTCTGGTCTATGCTGCCTTTATCACATTAGCGTAGTTTACCGAAACTATCAGTGAGACACTGTCTGAACGACAGCCTGTGGGTTTGTGGTTACCAGTACTTACACATATGCCAGGGTTGCACTGAAGTGCTTGTAAATATAAGTTTCAAGTACAGGGTTGAAATGCTGGAACTTGATGTCTCCGATCAAAGAAATAATAAATACCTGCCAAAAATTCAAAAGGAAACAGATGTACAGAGCTGCACAACCTCTAACTAGCTCGAACATAACTCAGTCTCTAATTGCATGCCATGTATTTTGCTGGGTCATAGTTTTCATTCGTTTGTTTTTCTAATAGCATTAATGCTACAGATAGCATTATTAATATTCTAATAGTCACTAAACACTGTGGTGTGTGCGACTACATCATTGCTCAGAGGGAAGGTAGGCCATAGCAGCATTTGGACAGAAAATCTTAGAGATAAAGGGAGCTACTTCTCAAAGCAACAGCAGTGATACAGGAAGCAGCACTACTCCCCGTCTTTCTGGGGCATTGTCAGAGCAGAGGTCAAATAGGCACAGAGCTGCTGAAGGCCGTTTTTCAAAGCTAAGAAACGATGCTTTGCAAAGCTAGAACTCGAGATTCTGATGATTTATACTTATAGCAAACACTCAGTCCTGTTACTTCAATGACACGTGCTAGAGCCAGGACACTCTGTCCCCCTACATTCACTCCTCCGACCAATGTCAGCTGGATACATCTGAATTCATATTTCTTCCTGAACTGTCAAGTACATATTTGTTGATCAGCATGAAGCACACAGCTTTGTTACCGCACTGCACACCAAAGGCAGTGCCTTTCACACACATACTAAGCAGCCTCTCCAAAGATGCAGAAAAATCCTTGTGAAGTCTTTTACTCAGTCATTGTAATCCTTCTATAAAGGTTCAGAGGAGCAGTCATCCCTACTGCCCAAGTACCGGGCTAGGATTTAGGGTGCATAGCTTCTATTCCCCCACAGCCACAAATCCTCCAACACCATGACCCTGAACAAATCATTTCACTTTGTGCTTCACATAGATAATATGCTTTTTTTCATCTGTAAATTGCCTTAATGCAAGAAGTTATCTGAAGAGATTACTATAAATTATGTAAACATTTATTGCTGTTTTCACTGTGGTTACTAAAAAGCTCCACGCATATCTCAGTCCTAGCTCCTGAAAATGCCTTAAGAAGTGTTTAAATATAATTTATTTCTCAGAGCAAAATACCAATCACTCATCTAAAGGAAGCACAAGGAAGAGACTGAAAACGTAGCTGAAAAACAAACACCCTAAATCCACAAAAGACTCACTCACCAGTGCATCAAACACAAGGAAGTCATAGGTTTCATTTTCTGACATTTCCATCATGATGTTGAAAAGTGCATCAAGGGTGTCTTGCAAAAACTAGAGGGGGAAAAAATAAATAGTAAAAACGTGGGAAAAGATGACTACTTCTGGAATCCTGCACAAGAGCGCTCTCTTGTATCATTTTTCCCCTTCTAGCCCAGCCCAGTTGAACTGTAAAAACTGTCTATGAAAGAACATTTTAAAAGAGATCTTAGTCCTGTATTCATTCATATGCTTGTCATGATCATCACACTATTATCCCTCACTATAGCAAGGAGGATCTTTTCTTGTCAGCTCTGAATGGCCCCACTTTTATGTTTTATTGCCTTTTTATCTAGCAAGAGGCCTATTGAATACACTTAATTCTGTCCATATAGTTTAAGCTTGCACTGGGCCAAATCAACTACATACACTGTACTAAGGCATGACATTTTACATAAAGACTGGTTTGCAATGACACAGCCTTTACTTTAGTTGTTCAGCAGTTAAGTAAAACCATGGCCTTGCATAATCTCAAAAGATCCACACTTGGAACCACAAGAAGTCTTACCTCTTAAATCCTTCAGCAGACTATTTTCTGTGGCACTCCCCCACATTTCAGGTCTACTCCCCACAGTACTCTGACTACAAGCTCTTTGGGCCTTCTCTGCACTCTGCTCCTAGACCCACAGCAGGTCCCTAATCCCAGAGCCACTACTGAAAATTAGAAGTTAGGTTTTGAATGTATCTTCCATTTTGTAAGGATACAGGGGAAAATAATGTCACCACTATCTCCCCAATACCAGTAACGTTTAGCTTCAGTAATTCTGGTGAATTCCACTAATGAGAGCTCTTGGGGCAAAGTATAACTTTTGTTCTCCTGTTGCTCAGCAGCTAGAACAGCTCTCCTGGCCTATATAGAGAACTTTTGGGTACAACACAATTGCAACCCTTCGAGGTCAACATCAAGCACAAACATAAGTGTCTGCGTAACAAGGAGACTCAAATCTCTATGCATACCTTTACAATTTCTCCTCCTTCCACCTCCATTAGCTTCCTTAGGTTGTGAGATATGTTCTGAGAGTTAGAACGCCAGTTCAACAAACCCAGCAGGTCAACTAGCAAGGACAGAACATCAGCAATTAGAAACAGATTACAACAACAAAGCTGACTTAATGGCTGCAGAACAATACAGAAGTACTGGAGGTTATTTTTAGAATCAGCTTACAAGGAAAAGTCACACTGATGCACAGAATATTACCCTGAGATAGTTCTTTTGTGTTGGCAAGAAAGTTAAGTTTTGCTATGAATGGAAACCCTGGTGTAATTTGATAATACAAGGCATTTGGTAGACAACTTTGCGGGCTTCTCATTCACTCAAGGGAAGGTATCTCGAGCTAGGGATTTTATTAGAGTCCATGACTTTTCTTACTCATGCTTGTGTTTACTTTAGAGCAGTCTCTTGGACATGGTTCTTGAAGTTAAAATTGAAATCTCTTGTATAAATGACATTAAGCTGCAGAGCTATTTATCACAGTTCTGGGATACCCCAGGACCTCAAGTGTAGTTACAAACTACAGCTGAGGCTTTCAAAGGAATCTGGCAGGTTTTCACACACATCTTGCATGTTAATGAAATATGTACATATCATCTCTGTTCTGAAACTAAATTAATTTACTACCTTCAGATATAAGAATACATGTGAAACTTAACAGCCTCGACAAAGAATGCCACATTCAGAAACAGAGGTTACATGCAGGAGGGCAGAAAGGTGCAACCGTGCTTGGCCTGCACGTCAGACAGGATAATGAAAGTCAGATTCAGTCCTCATGCACATGGATGTATCGGTATAGCATTTAACTTAAGCTAACTGCCCAAGCTTAACTGTGAGCAGAACAGCTCATGTCCATCTCCCAGCAGCTACACAGGTACACCATGATGGAGCCGCAGCTGGTGTCATTTTGGCAAGCTTCTCTCCCAAAGTCAGAGAGTATGTTATACCAAGAGCCTTCCAGATCTAGTGGAAATTTCACATCATTTACCAGCAGGTACTGTATTTATTCACATATATACATCATTCTTCATTTTGACCACTTTGGCAACATGCAAAGCAGAGTTAATGTGTAACAGCATCCTAAAGAGTTCAGTTCTAATTGCTACATTCTTAGATAAGAAGATAATTAACCCTAAACATTTATGATTTTGAAAACACATATACACTGTCACTGACGGGTGCTATTTCTAATACCTGCTGACAAACGTGTTCGATTTAACATGGGTAGTTTGGACAAAATATTCATGTGACATGGTCTCTAGCGGCTGCATAAACGTCTTTGTAGCTTGTACTGGCAACACGATGCCAACAATGCTGGGATTGGGCTGCCACTGACACATGAAACCTCAAGATTAAAGCTAAAGCATTATGCCCACACATGGTAAAAAATTTTGCATAATGAAAGTGCCGCCTTTACTTCAAATATACAGCATGATAGCTAGGCTGTTAATGCAAAACCTACCATTCTGGGTAAGTTTGGTGGAGCAGATCAAAGTGGCAATCTGGAAACTGTCTTTTGTACTATCTTTAGTGGGCGTGAAGTTGGCTAGATGGTGCAGATTTTTCCCGGAGGGGGCCTCCTTCTCCTCTATCTCCATTTTGGTGCAAGGAAGCGTTAAATAGCATTTAGCATCTTCCATTTTCTTGTTATCACCCTGTTGGTTGAACACAGCAAAGACAAGGGTTATCTCACACTGAGCACATCTCATCTGACCTCTTGCAATTCTCATCTGCAGACACACTTCAACACAGTGACAGCTAGAGAGAGCTTTAAACACCTTTTCATGCCTACAGCTGTTTATTCACATTGTCTGTTTGGGTCTCTAACTTTAGGGAACAGAAGTTGCCCATACTGCCAATGAACTAAGCTCTTTTCAGAGTGATTCAAGCCACAGACTTTAGGAGGGTTCCCCCCTGCCCCACTTCACAGCTCTCTACTGCGATGCTTTAACTTTTTCCTCTTACTGTGATTAAGGGCACCAGGTTTCTCTGCCCATCACACACTGATCCTCCAAAGCAGGTGTTCACCAGGCCTGTTTGTTGCACACTGTCTAAATGAATGATGTTACAGGAAAAGTGCTCTGTACAGATACATACAAGGATGTACCAGATTTGTGTACTTGTAGTCAGAAAACCCATCAGTGAAAGCAGAGCTGAGGGTGACTTATTAAAAAATAAAACAAAAAAAACAATTGTCCTGTTATCCTAGAAAAATTATTAAAAATTTCTGCAATGATGATGTTTACATTGCTAGGAAAAAATCAGCCAAGAGAGCTGTCTTGATTAGTTAAACAGAAGTGAAGGCTGCCAATGCCCAAGCTACCTTGTAAACAATCAAATTGTGTCTGCCATCTTGCAGTGTTGTTCCATCTGCATTCATCAACTTCACAAAGCCCATGCCAAAAGCTCTCTCAGACTTATCCCTAGCTGCAAACAGAAAGAAAAATCTTTATTATGAATTGTCTTATTTATGCCCATACTATCTGTAATGTAGCTCTAACTATGTGCAGCTTCTTTATTTAATAGCATCACACGATAATGCCATGGAGCTAGCAAACTTTGTAATCCACAGTAGAAAGAACTCTTTCTTCCCCTCTCATCTCAAGGCACTTAGTAAGTATCTGCAACTACACAGAAAAATGTCCTCTCTGAAGCATCTCTTGCCACACAACTTTAGTGGTTAATTGTGCAGCTGGATGGACATATATAATTGTATAGATGTTCTGGCTGGGACTTTGCAAATCTGCTTGTGAGCTATGGATGTAGAATTACATCACTCCATCTCCCAGGTGCCTTAAGAGGATTTTTTTCAGAGCCTTTCAAAGACTTAGTCTCAAATTATTGATCTTGTTTCAGGGGTCTGAAGTCCTTTGATAAAACCTCTGGCTCTAATTTTCTCATTAGCCATTCCTTAACCTAATTCGAAATCCTCCTATAGGAAGACCATTAGAAGCCCAGCAGCCCTTGCACTGAATTTTGTGAAGGCCTTGAAATAAATTAAAAACAACACCATACACTGAGAAGCCAAAGAAGCAACAAGCATTGACAATTGTCTTTCAAAGGGGCTAACATGTTGCTCCCTATCTAATCTTAGTTTTAGAACAAAACCAGCACCAAACCTTTTTTAAGGCTGTAAAAAGTTTGAAATTATTTTTCTTTGCTTGCAAGAAAATACACAACACTGGAAATAAGTAGAAATGCAAGCGCTACACCTTTGGTGGATACTCAGAAAATCTCAGTGAGAGTAAGAAGAGCACAGTACTCCTGCAGATCTTCTTTTCTGATACTTACATTCCTGTGATGACCGATGACGGAAAGTGAATCTTAAATGGCAACGACTGACTTCTTCTATTGCAATGGACACCTGCACATGATAATACACAAGGGAAAAATGCAGCACTAGCATTTTCTATCTCCAGTCAATTTACAGGACATTGTTACTGACGTGCCTACTGATTTTAAATTAGTTTGTTTTCTACACAAAGGAAGCAAGACTGTAAATTACACATTCGTACCTTTACGGTTTCATACCAGCAAGGTTGCTTGACTTGGTAATAAACAACAGACTTATATTCTGAGACACCTTCATAACCGGCACCAGGATGGATAGCTTTCTTTGGACAAAAAGACAAGGGGAGGGGGGGAAAGAAAAGGTAAGGTCTAGAATGAAAGCAAGAAGTATCTTGGGTCAGAAATTTTCAGAGCATGTAACTGTCAGAGTTAGTCAAGGTCTATGCTTCACAGTCAAGGGAACTCAATGCATGTCACCTCTTTCCAAGTTTTACAAAATCTTAAAAGATTTGCTCACAACTCCTATTAATAAAAAAAAAAGTATCACTGAGTATTCAAATTCGGTCACTGAGATCACCTATAATATCTCTTGTTCATTGTCACACAGTTCTTGCATACAGTTGATACATAAGATCCTATGGACCACAGCTATCATTTAGCAAACACAGGAGCCTTGTGACCTCCTGCAAAGGCCATCATACCTCTTGGAGATTTCCATCTTCATCATGTACAGACATGGTGACTTCTACATTCTTGGGAGTCTTCTTCTTCCCTTTGTCAAACTCCCCTTGTATCAGGGTGACATAGATATCATTTCGAACATCACCTAAAATTCATTGCGCTTAATGAGTTGTGTTTCTCGTACAGACAGTTTTACAGGTTAACATTTAACATCCTCGGGTACCAGGTTATCCTTATCTTCGTCTTAGCCTTTACTGATACCAGTTAATTACAGTCGTAATTAACGACACCCAACATCACACCATTTCATCTTCATCTCAAATTATACAAAATCTTTTAAAATGTACCATTCTCCTTTTTATAAACCTCTGTCTTTATGTAACTTTTAAAATGTAATGAGCTCTATAAGGCTAAGTCCACTTCGAATGGATTAAACGGAGTAGGGTCAAACATATGCAACAAAAATGTCTCTTTGAATAAACGGAGGTTTTCTTCCAGAAAGTACACACACTATCATTTTTCAGTATAAGAAAGGAAGCTCATGTTTTCACTTCTTTGACAAAAAATAAAAGATCAGCTGGGAATTGCAAGAAAAATCAAAGTAAGTTTTCAGACAGCTGTAAAATAAATCTGTTCATAGCAGAAATTCTAGAATTTCAACCACCTCTTTCACTCCACGGAAGTATAGAGGCATATGGGACCTACCAGGAAGGATTATCTCGGGGAATCCCATTTTGCGAGCCACAGCAGTTGATCTGTCTACAAGGTGAGAAAAATCCTTTTGAACCTGTGCTAGATCGCCAGGAAGCAGTTTCAGGGACACCCAAAGACCTAAGAAAAAAAAAAGTAACACTCCTTCACTGAAAAAAAGTATGAAAACATGAAATTTAAGCCTATGCTTAACAGAAAACTGTTTCTTCATGTGATCTCCATGCAACAATGCCTTAAATATCCCAAGCTGGTTCTCATTTGCCCAGTTCTCTATAATGAGAATCCCTAATGCTCAGTAAGACCTTACTGGGCAACTAGATTCTCTGAAGTAAAATACAAACTTTCTGAGGTGAATCCACCAGTGTATTTGAGTAAAGGCCAGACACACAAGCAGGAGCAGAATAATCCTGAATAATGCAGTTTAAAGCCAAAGCCATTTACACTACACAACTACCCAAGTTCACTTAAAAATATTTTAAAATATGTCAAAAATATCACATTAGTAGCAAATAAGTCATCACCTAGAGAAGCTCCTGTTTTGATCTTTTTTTAGCTCCCAGTGTGCTGGGTGACAGCCATTACAAAGACCATATGTTTGGCTCAGGGAAGGTAGCAAACTCCAATGAGCCTTGATCTCTGGACTTTCACAAGCCACTTATTTTCCTTTGTAAGCAAGGGGAACCCTTCCCCGCACCAGGTTTTTACATTAGCTTGTCGCCCAACTGCTGTACCTTGCCCTTTATGATTCACTTCCTTTGCAGCGATGACTTTGTTGAAGACAGAAGTGAGGGGCTCATTTTCTCCAATCACATGGGAAGTTATCAGTGGGGACATGATTAGCTGTCGCTGTCTGATGTATGTTTCCATGGCAATCCTGAGAAGAACAACAATAGAGACTGGGTAGCAGACAAACATCAAACACGCTCTGCAAGAAGAGGGCTGGCCAACAGCTGACTGTTTTCCAAAGAAATTTTTTTTTTAAAGGATTCCATGGGAATTTTTTTTTAATTTTTCACCTGCGCAAACCCAATGGAAGTACATTTAAACTCTCATGCCAGGAAACACATCACAGTGGTAGCTCAGGCTTAGGATAAGTAACACTGACCTAAAGACTCCATGACTACCTACATCTCTATCATACTGAAATAGCAGCCTTCAGGACAACCATAAACACAGCCAGCTGTACTTTGTTCTTGTTTTCCATCCGCAGACTGCCTTGCAGACCTGTGAGAACAAGTCCAGCTACGGGCTACCACGCAGGAACAGCTCAGCACATAGAGCCTCGCACTCCCATCAGATGAGCTGAGCCGTGTCTTCGGGTGCACCTCAGAGCTGTCCCTAAGAGACTATGCAGATTAACTAGTGATAAATTAACATGACTAACGACTGCTGCGAGATCTCACAAGTGATGAACCTATCCCTAGTCACAAACATGTCTGTCGAGCTTTGGATCTTGAACCCAACTTCACTCCTATACCCACACCATCAATGCGTATACAATATGATGTCTTCACCGGCTCCCCATCCTTGCAGATGCGTCCAGATTTGGATTTAAAGTCAGTCTCATTAGAACAGAAGAAAAGTGTAAAAAAAAAAAAAAAAAAAAAAAAGAGAGAGAGAGAGAAAAAAAGAAAAGATAGCAGACTAACATTATTCTGCAAAGGAAGAGACATCCTTCTTAAAAACCCACACAATCTCCCCTGAAAATACCTTGTAATAACGTATGGCCACACCAAACTGATGGCTGTATTTAGGACTGTAACAACATGGCTGAGTCTACCCAAACAAGCTTCATTGCAGTTACTGTAATGTGCTGAAGAAGTGAGCAGTCAGAGAGCAGGCAGAACACACAAGTCTAACTAGCAATACAGAAATGCAAAACACACTGGGCTTGAGTTTCTTTCCCAGAAAGAGGGACAAATCCCTTTCCTGTTGTCCTCTGACTCACCTTTACAAGTTAATCTGTAAAGTTAAGAGGCAGACAATACAGAGGGTACCACACAATAGTAACTAGGAGGACTTGTGTTCTCTGTGCTCAGGTGTTTCAGAAAACCTTGCCTCTCAAACCCCTAGTTTCGAGGGTCACATCCCCCAGACCCCACAACATTATTTTGCACTGTACTCTTCTTTCTTACCTCAGATGATATGGGTACCTAGCAATTTCAGCTGTGTTGCCAAAACTCCTTAAGCAATTTAGCCTATCATACAGACATGTAAATCAAGGGGAACAAAGGCTTCAGAGGGCTGACAAAAATCTTTTCCTTCAAAGAGCTGACTAGTGCCATAAGCTAATCTATTTGTAGAGACTTTGGTACACTGCCAGGCTCCCATACAAATTTGTCCTTCTCCAAAGGACAACTGCTTTAAATAAGCCAGATGTGATGAACTGCAAAGTCCAGTACTTACTGCTGAAATGGAATAAAATGTTGCTTTTCCTCATCGTCCACCTTTCCATGTATGATATCAGTTATGTCCATCACTGCAACAACACAAGTTCATCACATAGGTTTGCCAAGTTGCTAAAGAATACAGAGAGAGCTTTCCCCTATCAGAATGGAAACAACAGTTGCTTATTTTGGGCCTGTGCCACTCATGACAGCAACAGAGAGCACCACTGCCATCTTAACTTTTTAAAAAGCACCTTCTCGTTGATGTGTAAGTCAGCCTATGGTAGTGAATGTGAATACAGTCTCTGACAAAAAACAGGTGGGACTCAAGCACTTCAAGGTAAAGAAATTACACTTAGATTTCAAATGCTGATTATTTTGAAATTTTTTTCCACCACAAATTTCCAGCACGTCTCTTCACAAGAGATCACAGGATTTGAACAGGAACTGGATGTCTCATTCACCAAGGCTCCTTTAAAAACTCCAACGTTATCCCGTTAGTCATGAGGAGCAAGTCCCTCTTTGACACAGATCTGAAAAGTCTACTGTACTGATGGCAGTGTGTTTTCTTTCTAGGGCGTGACAAGACAAAAAGTGAACAGTAGTAACAGTATTTTATCTTCATATATGACTTTCATTAAAAGGTCTCAAAGGGGCACTATATGCAGCTCAGTATCAGCATCTCCACTTTGAAGCCAGAGATGCTGACAGTAAGAGGTCAGCAGGCTTTGCTGACGTAAGCATATACTTCCCAATTCCTTAGCCCACTGTCCCAACCACTGGGCCATGCTATTTTCTCCACTGATTCAATTTGTCATACCTGCCACACCAAAGGGCCTCCGGAGTCCACAGGTATGTTTCTTTCCATCTTTCAGCTCCATATGCCCCACCCTCACAATCTGACACACCAAGCTGATTTTTGGCCTTATCAAGTCAGAACTGCTTAAATCCTAGAAATTATTTAAAACAAAGTTATATCTATCTGCTTTATGAATGGAAGAGAAAAGGACAGAGAAAGACTTTTCTGTTAGATTGTACACACATATATATAAGGAAATTATTATTTTTTTTAAAAGTAAACCCAGTATCCTTTGAACCCTAGGGAAAAAAAAACGTACTATAAAAACACTAGCAATTTCCACAGATCAATTTCTAAACATCCCATTGCTCTTTCGTAACAAATCCCAGCAACAGTACTGAAAGGAGAATAAGCGATGTTAATTGCCAAAATACTAGATCCTGATGACAAGGCAGTTAGTTTGTGCCACCTTTGCCGCTTGTCAGAAATTATTCCATTCGTGTGCAATTCTTCCATTAACAACTTGTTGCAAAGAAGAAGAGTAGGATCAGCAAAGCAATGAACAACAAACAAGTATGATCTTAAGCCTAGGTTTTTCAGTACAGTTAGGCTCCAACAGAGAAGTGCCTAACATAATTTTCAGAAATGCATGGGTAAGCAACACCCACTGACAGTACTATTGCAAAATAACACACCTTTACTATTGCTTTGATTTGATATATAAAAAAAAATATTTTTCAGAAGCATTCCTCTGAGGCTGCCTGTAAGATCTTAAGTGTTCATGAAAACACCCCAAAATGGCACATGACCCCCTCTGCTGGGTGGGGAGAGGGGAGGGGAAAGGGAAAAGAACCCAAAACTTCGATGTTTGCAGCACGGGGGAAGCATTTCTGGGATGTAAATGCAACAACTTACGGTAAAGACTGCTTGAAGGTTATTTAGTTTCTCAATTTCTTTAGGCATCCCATTACTGCCCCAACGAACCAGGTAATTTTCACTGCAAGTAAAGGAATAAAAAGGATATTAAATAAATCAACACCTAACATTCCTATTACTTGGGCAAAAGCTCAAGAATATTTTGATCTTTTAAGAATATTTGAAAAATTATGCTAAAATCTTCTATACCAAAGTGATTCTGAAGTGACCCATTTCAGTGAAGGCAGAAGGCAGGGACGATGTGAACGGGTACTCCCAGTTACTTCCCTATATAACTGACTGCATGTCCACACCTGATAACTTCAATGATGGAGACAGAGGGTGCCTGACATGTACATGCTTCCTTGGTAAAGTTCTTCATATCTTCTCCTACCAGTACAAGATGCCCAACCCTTAGGTGTGAACTCGTACTGACTTGACAGCAAACGTCATGCATATACATGATTTAACAGGAAGCAATTAATCAAATGCATCAAGCCTAGTGACAACAGTAGGGAAATGTAAGAAAGAGACAATCTGGGATTTTGACTAATGTGTCACAGAAATGCCCAGCTTTAAGATGGGGAGCACATGGGCTCAGAACCTTGACTTCCTAACTTATCTGAAATTAAATAACCCCCTTCCAAATCACCACTGGGGCAGCAACCAACAGAACTGAAAAACTTATCTGCTGCCTCTTACTTTCTAACCTATACTGGCTTCTTTAGAAAAACCACTGTGACGAATAAACTGCTTATGCACCTACAAAAAAACCTACCTGATGAATTTGGAGAGATCAGGATCATAGAGGCTCATTAACAGCTCTGCATCTTCTCCGATATTGCAGACAAAATTCTTGAAGTTTACATATAGGCTATACGTATGGGTTGTGTTGAATATTGGCTGCCCTCGGAGGTCCAAATTCTGTTGCAGGGACTGCAAAGAAGAGTACTCTCATTAAAAACAAACACAGAAGAATTTAGTTCTGCTGCCAAAGTAGCACAATATCCTTAAGAAGAATGTACAAATACAGTGGGTGCTAGTTACTTGAAGAGGAAAAAGCCAGCAACAAGAGATGTACCTTCTCTTCCTGGATTCTTTCATCAATCCTTTTGGATGCAGTTTCATGGGACTTGAAGAGAGAGATTGTGCTGGTTTCATCTGGGTCCAAGATGTTCCCATTGTCATCTCGTACAACCAGGTCCAAACCTAGGATCCTGAGTAGCGTGCAAGTCATGAGGACAAAAGAAGCAACACAGTATTTAAGCAGCAGCGACTGAAAGAGCATAAACCACAAATCAAATTGTGGACTGCACTAGGCAGTCAACGCGCACCAACTCCATTCCTTGTAATAATCACATTGTTGGTTTTCCTGTCCCAAAATACTTTTATCCCTCACCCCTCATTTTCCCATTAAAGGGAAAAATAATTAGTCAGGTAACTTAATTCTAAGATTACATCATCTTTGTTCTCCCTTAAAGGTTTGTTTGTTTGTTTGGTTTTTTTAACAAGGTATGTGTATCTATCAGGCTTATGGATTATGGCTAATTATTATATTCTTTGCCATAAGCTTTCTTCTTAATTGACTTATTTGACCTGAATCAAGTCTGACAGGCAGATAAATGAGTTCTGGAGACAATCCCTGTTCTGTACAAATGAGTGAAAGGTGGAGTTTTGGTGGCCTATAGAATTGTATTACTCAGTTGCTGATAAAGCAGTTTTGTTCATAACCAGCATCCAAATCCCGCTAGCCAAGCACAAATTGTCCTCCATGGGAAATACGATCATGTGCCAGCATTTCTGTAGAATTAAGACAGGTAAGGTTTCCTGCCAAGTCAAAGAGATTGCTGGCATATGAAGAACCAACTGCTGCATGCCCACCTGCCAGGCTAGTCACATTCTGATGGGGACTGAAAGCTGTAATTATCCCCTTTCCAAGGAAAAATGTAAAGCCTAACTCAGTGTTCCCCTTGTGTGGTCATTCACACCATTTTGTATTAATAGCCATTAAGAGCCTTTACTGGGATTTGGGATTCTTCCCTGCCTTCAAGACAAAGTTTGGAGCTTACCTGTTGCCATAGTCAATCTTAGCAGTGACCTTCTTCTTGAGCTCAGCTAGCTCATCTTTGGGAAGGGTCCCAGAGAGTATCTGCGACCGCCATTCTATCAGGCTGTAAGTCATTTGTTGGACATGCCGAAACTGTGTTGTCTTGTTATCCTACAGGAAAAAGGGACAATTTTAAGCTAGTGATAGCCTGAAAACAATGAGCTCAGTAAGCTTTCCGAAATGTACTCAACTGAATCTACCATCCAACTTGTATTTAACTAAAAATATCTGAGAAACTGGCACTATATGACACTACAAGATTAGACCCATGGAACAATTTCTCCAGTACTTTGCACTGCCAAGGTTTAAGTGTCTCAAGATTCTGGGTCTTCACCATTTCCTCAGGACATCATTTCAGAAAAACCTCACAGACAAAAAATAGACTTCTGGTGTTTTCCAGCACTTAAACTGCTATGGTGAGTGCTTTTTATATACAGGACAGAGAGATTATGTTAAATGATTGCAACTGTGTTCCAGCAATTGAGGCACGAATGCCAACTTAATATACAAAGGCTCTTTCTCCTTACCTCTACCACTCTCAGAATGTGTGACACTGGACAAGTATTTTTTATGCAGGTTTCCCACTTGTTCTTCTTATTTAGATTGTAAGACTCTGGGGCAAACATTTTATTTGGTTTTAGAAGTCTAAAGGAGATACCAACACATAACTAGTAATGACAGATGACCAACACTGAGGCCCACATAGGCTTTTTCTCTCATCCATTCCTTCTATAGCTTTCACCAGCCTGAAGAACTCTTCAGACTCTTTGTTACGTATAAAAAAGGCCCCTTGTCACCAGAATACAACACTAACAACATGAACAACATGGTTAATTGGAATCTCCGCCCTCACCGCTGTTTACAGTGTTAGCAGTTATGTTTTAAAGCCAGAACACTAAGCAAATTGAATCCCTGGATTCATTTCCATGGCTGCCTGCTCTCTTATCCTGTCCCATCATACACCCCAAATCCATTACATTAAAAAAAGAATAGCAACAAAATGCAGTGATATCTGGGATACACTGCTTCCCTGCCAGTATGCATATTATATTTCAAGGTTCATATTCTACCCACTGTTAACTCATGCATGGATTGTCATGTCCATGTGTGACCTCCAGACAAGAGTTTCATGGAAACCAGAGCAGCTCTGTGGAAACACGATAATGTCTCTGGCTGGTGTCTATCAGCAAATAAGGCTGAAGATTATCTCCTTTCAGAGTACTCATTTTTGTTTACATTTGTACAGAACTTAATGCAACACAGTCTTGACTCATCCCATGCTTTTAAGGCCTACCCCAGCAGTAGTTGCTCAGAACCTACCATGCCAGAGGTTGTCCAAAAATGCAATAAAAATACCATGTCGGGATTCCCAGACACCGCCTTCCCAATCTACCCAGACACTCGCTCCAGTTTGCTGCAGTCATTGCATTTTCATCTTTTGCTATGAATGCAGCAGCTGTAATTACAAAGCACTGACTGAACAGGACAGCAAAACCTGCTTTGTGAAGAGTTTCCTCCTGCCATTTCTACTGTTATCTTTAACTAATGAAAATACTTCTCATGCTATTTACTGGTTCCACCCCAATAAAACTAGTCATACACCTATACAGCTCTTTCCTATAGTTTCAGGCTCCAAGGCCGATGCTGTAATTTAAAAGTGGATAGCTATGTGGCAACCTACCATATTTGTAGCAATATATGCTTAGATAAGTAATTAAGCCTTTAAAAGTGTCAGCCATACCATTTATACCATTCGGAAGGGAACCCAGGCCTCACCCTCTTCACCACTGCATAGTGAGCCGGTTACTAGCATGATTCTGACTTGCACTGAGTGTCAAGTGCAGCTCATTTTCAGAGGGAAGGGCCACAAATCAAAGGACATGAAACTTTAATCTACTGGGACAACTTTTATGGTTATGTAGCTCCAAAATGCCTGTCAAGAGGCTTTTGACTACATCTCACCCAACAGCTAGCGGGAATTGCCCAACGGTATATTGCTGGTACATTCAGGCCGCAGCTGACTAGCGTCAGTTCTCTGTATCAAAGCTGTTAATGTTTAACTACGAACCCCAACTGCTCCCACACAGCAGAAAAAGAGACTCATTTCAATTATTTCCCCATTCTGGTCTCTGCAAAGAACATGAATGATATAAACTACTCATAATTTTCCCCTTGAGAACAGAAATCTAAAGGGATTTATAAATAGCCATCTTCCTTTTGATTGGGGTGAACGTGAAGGGGCTGACAGAAGCTAGATGAGTCTTTTAGTTTCTGTAGGGAAGATACTAGAGACATATTTAGTCAACAAAGAAAAAAGGTGTGTTCTTAACTCGTGTAAGAATAATTTCAAAGAAAAGGCAACTTGTCTTAACTTCCAGGGAAATATAGAGGAGATCTCAATTTGACAGCTAAAGCTGAGTTATCTCTATAGCTGTTTACATTAGCTAACTCCTATTAACTAAATTAAGTTAAAAACTCTCACCCATTTTTATATTTATTTTGCAGTGGAGGTATACTCACTGGTGCAATGGTTGCTGAAACACACAGAAATTAAAGTAGTGAAATGAACTGCTGCCAAAGAAAAAAGTCCCCTGTCTTCCTTTTTTCTCCTCAAATACCTCTTTCCTCCTTTAGCTTGCTTTTTTTTTTTTTTAAATAAACATACTGCAGGGGAAAATAAAATAAACTCGAATCCATTTCAAACCACATTTTCCAAGACTATTTTAAGACTTATATTGGTTAAGCATAGGAACATGAAAGATTTCTGCTCTTAAGAAAAATAGATTCTGAGGCTAGGATCCTAAAGTTATTCAGAAAAAAAAAAAAAAGCCAAGAACAAAACTCTCTTTTCACACAGTAATAACGTCACATATGGCTTCTCATTAAATTAAGAGGGTGGAACAAATTCTTGTGGTTTTGTGGCGCACAGACAAAACGTACTTGTGGCCTAGTGAAATCTTCAATAGGAAAGCTTGCTCTGGGTAAACTGAATGGTTAGAGCTAATTTAAAACTATTCTCTCATCTTAATTAAAGTCTCAGAGCACATACTACACAGGCTGAACTCTCTACTAACTGAAAAAAAAATCAAGTTTGACTCTCTTTAATGTGCTTTAATAATCAGCTTCAAAAGAAGGCAATGCATTGTGAATTCCAGTTGTGTTTCTTTGAGCAAGAATGCACCTACCTCAGCAAAACCACCAAATTCATGCATTACCTTGGCTTCTGACTTTTCTGAGGTGACTACAATATAGTCAGGCTTCTAAACAGATTCAGAAGATGAGAGGTCTCTCCCCCGCCCTACTGAGAACTAAATATATATTATGTGACTTCTGACAAGTCAAATCTTCCCCCACCACACATGGCCCTAATCTCTTCCCATTCCTTGACTATCTTGCCTATTTGAGCTGTAGGCATGCTGGGGCGAGGATCAACCATTCTATTAAGTACCTACAATACTTCTAGAAAAACAAGAGTTCACACTCGCTAAAGATGCTGTTAAAACAACATCACGGTTTCTCGCATAACTTTTTCGCACAACTGAGATATCTTGCCCTCATACAGGACAGACACACAACAGGCGAGACAGGCACTCTTATTTTACTAGTGAACTGTGACTCACACGCAGCCCCAACCAGCTGACATGATGCTGAGTGACTTGTGCCAGCGAGCGCTTCATCAGTGCTGTGTCATCACACAATTATTCAAATACAGTGAACACTGTAGTGCAGACTAAACCACAGTTTTGTCTGTGACCACACATCCCGTTCAGTGGAGAGCAGAACATTTTTAGCCTCTCTTAAGACCAACTGTACAATAATGATAGTTTTACAATTCTGCATGACGTTCTATTCACAGTCTTAGAATGCCCTGCAAAAAGCCCAGTCTCATCTCATCTGAGGTCATGTAATAAAATACCAACCACTGAAGAAAACTTACCACATATAACTTGTGCCAGATAACTGCCCACTCCCTCAGGGTAGAAGTGAGTTCTTGTCCAAGGGGCAATTCACTTGGAATCACTGTTTCATGTTGTCTAGAAAAAAAAGGAGAAAATAGAAAACAAGAGATTGAAACTTACTAGTAAAACATCTTTTTTTGATAAATACATAAATCAAAATTTCAGAGGGACTGATATTCGCACAATTGACCCACACACAATGCCAAGATTCTTCAGGTGTTCAGTTGGTTCTGCAACACATACGTGCACATTCATTACCCATTTTTAATGCAAACATGTTTCAAGTTTCTTTCAGTCTCGTTCTTCGCAATGGATCCATTCCAGAAACATGCTAAATGGACAAAAATTAAGTTTGGAAGAATCACCACTTGCAATGGTAACTTGGCCACAGTTATTAAAAAAAAAAGTACTTTTGAAAGTCTCTTCCTTTGCAACTGCTGTTTTCCTCTCACTATAATGATCACAGAATCAGCTCTAAGAATCAAATGAGGAGTTGTTTCCTTAAATGTTTTCCAAGACAGGAAGGAATCCACACTCCTGCTGGCTATTTGGCTGCGAGCAGGAGTGTGTTATGACTTGCAAGAGTCCCCAGAGGAGCTAAATGTAGCTTGGTTGACCTGACTCACTACTAACTTGCCTAGCAGATCACTACTAACTTGCCTAGCAGAGCTTTCTTATTTTTGCAAATAGTATTCTCCTGCACCTATGCCTAAAACTGCTTTGGTATGTACAATGCTCTGAAAAAAAAGACGTTATGCAGCTCTACAAATCTAGCACAGGTGGTACGCCCTGCTACACACACAGACCAGTAGCATTCATTAAAACCACCACTACTTAAGTTGTTTGTTTGTTTTTAAATGAAATAACATTCCGTTGTTTTTACATGTCAAGAAGCACCAACCTACCCCCGGTCCTTCACGATCGCCTCTTTTAAATGGATATATGTTTCTGGGAAAATGCCCTAAAAATAAATACAGAAATAAAATAAATAAACCACACCATAGGATATGACGTGACAAAAATGCATTCAACAGAAAGCAGGGAAAAGGGGTAACAGCATGATCAGCAGAACAGTAACTGTGACTGATGTTTACTGTTTACCTATAACAGGTATGTGTTAGGTCCACCAGCCCTGGTATCACAGGAAGAAAGATGGTAAGGAGCATCAGGTTGCATGCTTGAGCACTATATTTGATATTAGCACCTCAGAGAAGTCAATTCCTTGTTTCACTGTAATGACACTCACCTTCCTGTATGAAATGTAAACTCTTGCAAACTATCAGTGACACTCATTTGCCCTTGCTACAAAATATTCTTGGAGTAATTTGTCAAGTTGCCCTGGACCTCTGGTTCTCTAGAAAAGCTCACACCAAAATGACAGCATTTGTAGAAATTCATCAGTCCCAAGTCTCCTTTCTTTAAAAGAAACCTTCTAGGAGTGCTGCAAGCCTTTTCTATTTCCTTTTCATTCCCTTTTATGCCTCACAAATGGAGACTGTGAAGGATGTTACCACATGAGAGGTGCCAGGATTCCAGTGGGAAACCAGATTTCCATGCAATTTTCAGACTGGTTTTCACAAACCTCTGGAGGTTTGGCTAAGATACATGCAGGCATGATTTTTGGAATATTTTCCAAGTAAAATCAAAACTCTAATCTTACCACTACATAAAACTAATGCTGGATGTGTACAGGTCCAAGACCATAATAATAAACCAATAAGCTAGCATATGCAGATACGCAACAGTCAATTTTGCTAGTTCAAACTACATTACACATGCTTACAATGGAGGAGTACCCAGTTAATGGTTCTGAAACATTTAGCTCAAGGGCATTTATTTCTATCACTAAGGAAAAGGACACAGTGATCAGGAGACCTGCACAGTATTAAGACAAGAAATACAGCAGAAGCATAGCAGATTACAGCACCGGATGGGGTCTGGCAAGGTGTGAAATAAAAATCAGTTACTGAAAAGTGAGGTCATACCTTCTTAGATTTATTTCGGAGTGTGTATCCTCGGTACCAGCCTGTCAAAGGGAAACAAATTATTTTTTTTTTCCTGTCTACAGCAATTAAATACACATTGTAATTCTCACCACGCTTCTACAACATAAATCTATTGATTTTGCTCATTTGAGATCTACTATTGCAAAGACACCTCTGCTCTGTGTGTAGGAGGCTTGGTTCCTAAGAGTAGAACAGAAGGGTGTCTCTTCCCACCATGAACTGACACCCTCAATTCTACTCTGGAGATCCATTTGGCTTGTACTGATAGGGCTCAATGGAAAAGCATGCCACTCCATGCTATACATTTTGAAAGCAACAATCCTTGTTCCATAAACCTTGCAAGTTACATGCACGACACTGAACTACTGCTATGATCATTTGACAGGTGAGGCAGACACACAGACATGCACGCAGAACTACCAGCCCAAGGTCATACAGCATGTATCCAACAAAGAGAAATATTCAAGTGTCTCAAGTCCAATTCCATTCCACTCCTTTAAAATTTTCTTTCCTATGAAGTACATTTTCATCCAAATCATCTTATAGTTCAGCATTGTATAGGTTCTTTATTTTCTTCTGTGACTCAGGCTAAAGCACTTCTTCAAAGGAAAGCTGAAAGACAATGTTTTATTAGGTAAGACAAAAAAACCCACCCCACCCTGAACTGCTTGCCCATGTACAGATATTGTTTCTCAATATCATCTTGATGAGATCTAGTAAAGTATAAGATACAAAGTAGTAACTGTGGTCCCCAAGACTCAGAAGCATATGTCACTTTCAGACGTACATTTCTTCTCACTTCAGCATCTGAGCTTTGACCAGTATTTTGATTTCAAGGTCACTGAAATGCAAGCGTATGAAAAAATTGCTGTGTTATATCCTCAAGTGAGCCTTCCTTAATGAGCAGACAGGAGAGAAGAAAAGCTGTGGGCAAGTCACTCCCCCTCTTCCTCCACCACCTCCAAACTGTGTGAGACAAAGGGTTTTTTTCTCTCCACCCTCACCTTCATCATTTGTCTTGGCTATGTAAGAGCTACGCATGATCAAGCACTCTTTCCACTGGGTGCCTGTTCCTTGCCATAAGCAACAGTTTCCCTCATCTTCAGTCCTCCTGAAGTTACTCTACTAGAAATAACAAACTAAACATTTTAGAAGAAGAATCTGCTCCACTTAAAATGCTGATGTGCAGACAACATCCCTTGTGTCGCTCTGGGATAGGATGCAAACTTGCACTTTCTCACTGACTCTTAGCCACTCAAAATATCACTCCAAATGTCAAGACTCTCTGCGACCCCAACTCTCAACTAACCATGCTCCTAGAGCACCGTTTTTTGACTCTTCTCCTAAGGTTCTACTTGCATTGAAACTGAAAACACTGACCTTACCTCTAAGCAAACACAAAGGATATAGATTATGGTCTATAATGCATGAATGATGTTCAGAGCTATCAAGACAGACAACACTGATCCAAGACGATTCAGTTCAGCCGACTGGCAGCGGGAGCAGCATCAAGGCAGCAAAGGGATTTAAGGGAATAATCAGGCAAGGAAGAGAGGAGGGGAGGGTGGGGTTTTGGGTAGGTTTCTTGAAGGTTTTGTTTCTTTTTGTTCCCCCCCCCCCCATATTTATATATTTAGCAAAGAAGGTTCTATAAAGAACCACAGATTTGAGACTCCTCAGCCATATTGGCCTGTTAAGGACACTGGTTGAGAGAGTCCTTTGGGAGACAGTCCCGAAGGGCAAAGGGATCCAGGAAGGCTGGATATTCTTCAAGAAGGAAATCTTAAAGGCTCAGGACCAAGCTATTCCCACACACTGCAAGACAAACCACCGGGGAAGACGATGGGCCTGGCTGAACAGGGGGCTTTTGCTGGGACTCAGGGAAAAAAGGAGAGTTTATCATCTTTGGAAGAAAGGGCAGGCAACTCAGGAAGAGTACAGGGAAGTTGTTAGATCATACAGAGAGAAAATCAGAAAGGCAAAAGCTCAGCTAGAACTCAATCTGGCCACGGTCGTAAGAGACAATAAAAAATGTTTTTACAAATATGTTAACAGTAAAAAGAGAGCCAAGGAGAATATCTATCCTTTACTGGATACAGATGGGAACATTGCCACTGAAGATAAGGAAAGGGCTGAGGTATTTAATGCCTTCTTTCCTCAGTCTTTAATAGCGAGACCAGTTATCCTCAGGGTACTCTGCCCCTGAGCTGGAAGACAGGGACAGAGAGCAGAATATACCCCCCATAATCCAGGAGGAAATAGTTAATGACCTGCTAATGCTGTCTGGTCACTCACAAGCCTATGGGACCAGATGGGATCCATCCAAAAGTACTGAGGGAGCTGGCGGAGGAGCTTGCCAAGCCACTCTCCATCATTTATCAGCAATCCTGGTCAACAGGGGAGG
>JAVJGG010000050.1:17216777-17239818 GCA_035590195.1 Aviceda cuculoides | reverse complement strand
AGCTGGGGCTGGTTAGTCTGGAGAAGAGGAGGCTGAGGGGAGACCTCATCACTCTCTACAACTACCTGAAGGGGGGTGTAGTGAGGTGGGTGCTGGTCTCTGCTGTCGGGTGGCTGGAGATAGGACGAGAGGAAACGGCCTCAAGTTGTAATAGGAGAGGTTTAGATTGGATATTAGGAAAAATTTCTTTACTTAAAGGGTTGTCAGGCATTGGAAAAGGCTGCCCAGGGAAGTGGTTGAGTCACCATCCCTGGAGGTATTCAAAAAGTGTGTAAACAAGGCACTTCAGAACATGGTTTAGTGGGCATGGTTGATGGTTGGACTCAATGATCTTAAAGGTTTTTTCCAACTTAAACTATTCTATCATTCTATAATTAGAGTTTAGGATGGGGCTTGTTTGTTTTGTTGGGTTTTTTTGAGGGGGGAGGGTTGTGTTTGTTTGGGGTTTATTTGTCTGTTTTTAAGCACAGTTTTGTCCCCTTTCTCTAGCAATAAGAAGGTAAATCAGCTTGACCACATAAACCCCAATACTCCAGTAGTGAGTTAGGAGGAAAGAAGATATTCCATTCCTTCCACAGGATAGATAAGATTACACATTGATCATGGACCAATGGATAGAGTACTGGATTAGGGATGAGAAGATTTAGGTTCTATTTTTATCTAAGTTGTAATTAATTGAATGGTCAAGTAGAAGTTATTTAGGGTGTGATACAAAGCTCATGGAACTTAACAAGAATATTTTCCCAGTGATTTCAATTCCATTTGACACAGCCTCTCAGCCCTTTTACACCACAGCTTCCTCATATTTAACATGGCTTCTTGGCATTAACCACATTCCTGTAAAATATTTTGTGATCATTGCATAAAAGCATGTTCATTATGCAAATCTATTTCAGCAAGTATCTCATGCAGTTTTTTTCAGAATTCTGCTCCAATTTTCAATAATCTTATCCATCATTTTAAAAGGAACAAAAGCTTTTGGCAGTGGTCAATTAATTATTTGATTTCTTCTTAAAGAAAACCAAAATCCGCACAAAACTTCAGAGGAATGATATACTATTTGAGTGTTTCTCTTGAATACTTTCCCCAAGCAGAGATGTGCTAAATGGAGAAAGGCTTTTCAGTTGAAGATGACATGGCAAATTTCAGCTACTACAACACTCTTTGAAAGTGAAGTCTGATTAAGACCACAAGGATAGTAGACTTGCAAAGAAAGGTCATAAAGTTTGGGGTTTGGTTTTGTTGTTTTTAAATAGAACACAGGTCCTCAATTGTACCTTTCATTAAATGGATTTTATGCAATATATAAAAGATCAGAAAATCTAAGAAAAATTATTCAAGTTACAATAGTTTAGACCACAATGTTATACACAGCAATCCCAGGTCACGTGCTTAACTACAAGGTTGTTGTTCCTCTTCCACTGTAGTGTACTGTTGCTCAGTACCACAACATACATCACTGCACTGTACTGAAATAAAACAAGGAACTGCTTCCTTTACCTACACTGGTCAGAGGAAAGATAAAAGACTGAAACTAGGAACAAATTCAATCCAAACTTATTTTGATCAGGAGAAGAAACTTATCAGAATCATGGCATGTGGGCACACGTTCCTTCTATCCACAATTTGGCTATTTCCCACAGCTTGCAACTGCAGATTAGAAAAGACTCCCCTAAACAGAAATGTATCCTCCCCAGCTCACACTGCTCAAGGTCAGATTCCCAGAGAGTAAGTAGATCCTGCACTGAAGCAACGTTCAAAGTACTGGCTGCAGCAATTTCCTTCTTTTCTTAGATTTTGCTGCATATGCCCAGTCTTGACAATATTTGGCAAACAACAGGATAAGCACGCATTGCTTACCTTATTATCAAGTGGAAAAAGTAATTTTGTACAAAGACCTTACGCCTTTCTGCAACCAGACAGCCAACTGGAGAAAGGATGAAAAAAACACAACCCCCTTGCTTTGCAGTTTACAAGAGTGTATCATGACCAAGACACCTGAACTAACAAAACCGTGCTCTGCAGAGGGTATATGTGTATTTGTTTTAAAGGCAAGGTAAGTCTAAGAAAACTGGTATCCTCCAGATCTTCATGTATAATAAATACACCACGGTGTTTCAAAGCACACTTGAAGCCCAACTAAGACATTTCACAAGTTATTTAAAATCAGTCTGAAAGTAAAACACTGACTATGCAAATTTAGACCCTATCTACAGCGCAAACCCCACTTACAGCTGCACCTAATAGCAGATCGACAAAGATGCCGTATGCCACAATCCTCATTTTCCTGGACTGAAGGAAACGCTGCACAGTCTAGACTATGGAGTTATTCAACCCAATAGCAAACAGCTCTCAGATTGTCCCTACACGGATTTGAGCTGCACTGGACATCAGCACATTAGAGCTTGTACTAGAAATATTTGAAACCTTTAGCTCAAACTGCTCAGTCTGTGGTTCAGTTCTGATGACCTTCACTCACAATCCAAGCCTAACTGTGTAGCTGTAACTGAGACTTATAAAACATTAGGCAAAGCATCAGTTTAGAGCATGGGGAAAAAAAAGCTTTACTAACAGAAGTGCAATGCCAGAGTCTCACCCCAAATTGGGCCAACTTTCCAAGGACTTCCGGCCTTTGCAACAGGCCTCTAACTCCTGATAGCATGCACTAGCATAAATGAGCAGGGATTTTGCAATTTAAAAGGTACTTTCTCTCGTTGTGAGGCCATTAGGCAGTACAACAGCAGCACCTGACTGCAGGCACTCCACCGCTGTGGAGTCTGTGGCGAAGCCACGTAACTTCGTATAGCACAGAGGCCTGCACCAAACTGCATCCGTACCTTCTGGCTTGCACTTTAATTCACTTTATTGCTCTTTGCTTCTCACACACCTCCCCCAGTAGCTCAGCTGTATCAGTGTTATGTCTCAAAGCTATTCAGCCTGTTGAGAGTCAGATAACATTTATTGTTAACAGCAAAACCCAGTGCAAGCTTCAACGGTGCTGCTTCACTGTCGAGGAACAAACTGTGCGCTTCAGTTCTTATAGACAGAGCAGAGCCAGCCAAAACCCCAGATGCGGAATACAAAGAGTTTTCAAGTGAAGGCTGTTCGATACACAGACAGCCTTCGCTGAACATGGCTGAGGAATGAATACGTGCTGACTTCAACCAGGAGGAAAAAAGAGGCAAGTTCTAGAGGTCTGACAGAGCAGGAAACAAACTGGGGTGCAACAGCCCTGAGAACCTTCTGGTAACTCACAGAAGATGCTTCTGTGCATCCTGAGGCAGGGAGCAATAGCAAGGAGCAAGATTTTCCAAGTGGCTATTACCATTACCTGAGAGCCTCTGGACAATCCTGAAAAACTCTGCCTTAATCCCCTAAGAATATTACTGATAGCCTAAGGAACACCCTCAGCTGGGAGCTGCAGGGATAACTTACACCTACCGAAAAAAGGACTTCGCAAGGCATCTCTGAGCCTTTCTTCTTGCAAAACCAAAGCCCTGGTTAAATGGAACCTTTTTCTAAATTGAGAGTTGTGTATCCAGATAAGAACAGTGATTAGTGGAACAAAACCCCACTTTTATCAGACTGGAGTTGTATTTGTAATCATACATCATTAGCATAAGAAGAAACAGAAAAGCTTCTTGTGAGAACACTAATTCTCAAAGACACAACCCGCATATCTGGAAACAAAGCTGAAAGCTGATGTCAGAAAAGAAAGAAAAATAGATCAGTAAGACAGGAGAATTTCCTCCCAAGCAGACAGAACACCAGAATTTGGAATTTTTAAGATGAATTTATGGGAAATAAGACCAGACCCACAGAGAAGTCACCATCTTGGAGACAATTTGCATATTTTCCTTCAGATTCACAAATGTCTGGCCTGAATTTTTTGCTGGTCTTTCCAGAAAAATTTTTAGTTGTACCGCAGTAATTCCTAGGTGCCTCAGTCACAAATTAAGATGCCACACTGGTGGCTCCGCATATGAAAACAATGAAAACACATTAACTTTCCCAAACTGTTTACAAACTTCTCACGCTGAAGTTCCAAACTGGGACATTTCAGGCAAAAAATAAGGATGCCATTTGGGTATTCATTTCCTATTCTTGACTGTCTCTCTGTTAAGCAGCTGATTACAGACCAAATACTAGAATTAAACAGTGATGTTGCTTTAAAAAAGAAAAAAAAAGGAAGAAATACCCTAACATTTTGGGAAGTACAAGATGCATCTTCATGAGGGCAAATTTCATCCCTGACACTCCCTCTTCCTTGTGTCTTTTTTGCAAAACCAGTTCAAAAATTAGTACTATTACACAGGCATTTTTTTCCCTTTCTCCCTCTCTCTCTACCCCCCTGCCACACTCACCACTATCACACACATCAGTGTACAAACACACATCAGCAACATAATCTGCTTTGACATGTAGGAACTGGCTGGCTGTTTCCAGTGTCAAGGTCAAACAGAAGTGGAAAGAGAACAACTGGCTAAGAACAAATTGCTAAACACACAGCTTGCTGCTCCCAGCAGACACGAAAGAGTTTTTGTATGTTGAGTCTTTTTCAAACTGATGCTGCTTGTGAAAATTATTGAGTTTATATTTTGGGAAGAATCATTAAATTTTGGAGAGCCTTCCAAATGAAGTCGTGACTAGTACATTCTTTAAAATAATTAAATGGCTGTGTTCCATTCCTAATATTGAAGTCTTCATTAAACAGTCTGGTTTAGTAAGTAGATATGAAACACACAAGTGTAATTTTCATCTTGTTTAAAATAGGCATTTTGTTTTCCTTTCTTCAAGATGTTTCACATTAAGATATGTATTATGAAAAACTTCCCAGTAAAGTACTGGGAGAAACAGCCTAAAAAAGGCATGGAAGGTCCATAACTGGAGGGTTTTTAAAATACATGCCAGTTTGTGATATTATGGTTTAAACCAACATTACTTTTTAAACAATTAGACCTGCCCTCTCCTTTTCTTTCATCCACTGCCTCCGTTGTCTCAGATCAAAGAACTAATTCGGGTTAAAAGCTACTTTTAAAAAAATTACTATTATTTTCCAGTTGGATCAGTTCATCACATGACTATACAAGCACTTGGCCTGGCACAAGGAGGAGCCAAGGTAAACAGGTGTGGTGTGAAAACAGGAATTAACAGCGAGAAGCGTTTCTTTCTCTTGCAGTGCTGCCTTGAGATACCAGTGAAATCTTACCTTGACAAACCTCTGCCAGGAACAGTGTAGATAAGATTACCACTTCTGTACTTCATGCATTTTTAATACCGTTTTAAAAGTAAAGTGCATACAGCAAACACTACATAGCACGCTTTGCGCTTTTGGGTGTATCGGAAGTTGAAAATATAGTTCTGAAGTTTGTATTATTTTAAAAAAAATCCTGATTTGTTATATTTACTTTCAAAAACCACTGCAAAGTACTTGGAAGTGATCTGCAACCTACCTTCATACATCTCCAAAATGTGAACAGTATCGCCAACTTGCAAGGAGAGCTCCACATCTTGGACAGCATCGTAATTGTAGATTGCTAAAAAGGGGAAAAAGTGGGAGAGAGAGATGAAAAACACAACTGTGAAAGCTGTGAGGTAATCAGATTTTGAAATTTGGTATCATGACACCTGTCAAAGGCAGAATATGGTTTTAAAAAGGCACTGTAAAGTTACTAAGCTATTCTGTGTAGATAACACAGCAGAGAAGTATGTAACATATCTATTTCCAGATTCTACTATCAGTTCCTGCAAGGATAAGAAACGTTATTCTTAACAGCCAACAAAGTTTCTCTTTTACCTTTAAGAATACAGATCTGTGACACTATATGAAGAAGCTGTATCTTCCCACTTCACTGACAACCTGCCCGGCAAAGGTCACTATTACCTCAGACAGAGGTTATGGATCCATTAGGTAATTATCATTTTTTTATTGGCATTTCACAGGACTAACTGCAACGTGGCACTCACAAGCACTAGCAAAACAACATAAATTGGATGTCATAAAAAAAAATGCCAGTATTCTATACTAAATGCCTCAGACTATTTGTTACTAAAGGCTCTTCCCAGACAAGAACCAATCTTAGCATGAAAACTTGAGATTCTCTGCAAATTTAATCCCTACCAAAGACAAAGCTAATCTGAATGCTTATCGGATTTCCAGTGGGAATAGGATTAAGTCCAGAAGTCCATGCTTCTAAACTGCCTTTTCTCTGGAACTTTCTTGAGGTGCAGTTTCACTGCGCAAAGCAGAAGAGCCCTCCTTAGAGCTGCTAGAGGCTTGTCAAGATGAGAAAGTTTAATTTGAATTTGTTTTCAAACCAATGAAAGTAAAAAGAAATAAAGCAGTCATGAAAATGCTTTACTATGGTTCAATGAATTGATCAGCTAAGTCAGAACAGGCCACTCCTCTGCAAAAATGAGATTATCTTATTTATTTATTTAAAACACTGGTTTAAGTACAGATCACATCTTAAATGCAGCAATGCAATCTTCTCATGCACATAAGTGTTGTATTTACATAGCCAAATCTGTTCCCCAATGTATTAGTGAAGTAAGCACAATGTTTATTTTTAAGAAGGCAAATAAATCATGCAAATATTTTCAGGGGGCTTTGGGAAAATTCTTCAGACTTCAGAGGTTTGTATTTGAAGAACTCACTCTGAAAATTAAATAAATAAATTAAAAATTGAGCTCTTATGTTAGGAAATCACATCAAATGCCTATCATTTCCATCAAGATGAGGTATATTGCCTCCTGGCAAGGATCCAGCATAAACAAATGACTGTGGCTTACCACACCGGAAATTCTCTCATATATACTAGCTTTCTTTAAAATATTGTAACTATAAATAATCCAACAGAAGTAGGCAGGCAATGTGAATTCCCTGCAGTGTCTGAAATAGACCCTGATCACAGATACTTATTTTCTTATGCTGCAGGGGCAGTGTTTGTTCACGGTGGCCCTAATTCATGCCTACCATAACTTCAGTGCCTGCAGAGATACACAGGCACAGAATATGCATTCAATCTATAAACGTTTTCCAGAGGGTTACAGGAATGTTAGTGGACTTTTGCTCCTAAGGCACTAGCTGCTCCAACTTCCAGTTTCCTCTCCCTCCCCGCAATGGTGTTGTAAGCCAAGATATTAAAAACTGACTGGTGATCTGGATATTCAGTTTAGACACCTTAAAGGCCCCAGAATAGACCCGAAAGTAAAAATCCCATCAACATTTTTGCAGAAAAATTTGGATAATGTTTATGGCCAAACATCACCGTACACAGGAGTAGATCAGAGTAATCCATTATGAACTACCTTGTATTGACAGATGCCGAGATCATAACTTGACAGAAGAGCTGGTTAATACTGTATTCGATTCACTTAAAAAGAAACCGTTCTGCCAGATATAGAAAATAATTCCGCAAGGGTTTGCAGAGGTCAGCATAAAAGTGCAGCACCCGACCCAAAAGAAAGTAAACTCCCTGCGGCCATGCCTTCTGTTGCCGTAAACCTGCCAAATCACTAACGTTAAGCAGGGATGTTGCAATGCATTACTTGGATGGGACATCTCCAAATCTCCCCAAGGAGCAGCAGGAAGCGGTGTGGATGGATAAAAAAATCCAGGCTTCCTTTGGAGTTGCTGCAGAACTGTTGGCCCATAACGTGCTCCGGGGACACTGCGCTACAGAGTTGGTGTCATTCCTCAGGTGGAGTCCAGGCATCAAGCAGTCTGTGAACATTAATAATCCTATAGCACTGTCAACAGACTCAGAAGATTTAAAGCAGAGCGCCTTAGCCAATTTCTAACTTGGCTGATTACATTCTGTCTACTGAAACCTCCTCCTGTGGTTACAGCTGGACTGCCTCACTTTCTGTCCTAAAATGCTGTTTGGGATTCCTGTTTCATGGCTGTGCTCACCATGAGAAATGCCTGCTGTTTAGAAATGCACATGTGCTTATATATATAGGGATTCCTACATACAGTTTCTAGATGCCTTGGGTTTCTTCGGGACAAACAGAAATTATATAAATACCAGTCTGTATTCTTCCACAAATTGCTGCTTTAGCTTCAGACAAAAGCAGTCTGAGCAGCACCAAGTGTCTAACAGAAAGGTGGGCGGGCATCAGACAAGCCTTTCTTGTGAGAACACAGACACTTAATTCAAAACCAAAGAGCACAACGGCCACAAGAAGAGGGAGAACTAAACACTGCAGTTCCCTTCCACTCGCCAAAGATCACAACAACCACAAGACAGAGAACTAAACATTGCAGTTCCCTTCCCTTCTCTTCCCCTGCTTTACCAGAAAGGTTTCAGATCCCGATGGGTAGCATTTGCAAGCTAAAGGGACACGCTTCTGCCTCTGCATATCAAAAAAAGGCAAGGTTTGTAGTATCTTGCTTTGCTAGATCGAATTAAGCAAGAGCAGAGGGTCACTGTATATAAAATCTCCTACCCAATAGTTATGAGTAAGGTTATAAGACAAATTGCTGGCATATTTTCCCTGGGAGCTTTACTGTTTGTAACTGATGCTTCCTGCTCCTTGAAGTCAGTCCTGTCCGAAATAGTCCATCTGCAGTTATTTGAACTGCTTAGCCTCTTTTTCACTGTGTGTATTTAATCTGACCTCTTTCAGACTTAAAAGAAAAACGAAGCTGCACATAACAAACATGGTCATGGCATGAAAAAATAAAAATCTTTCCTATAAAATCCTGACAGAGCAGCAAGAAAGGAAGAAGGAGAAAAAATTACAGAGACTTTTGTCCCCAAATTTGCAGGAATAGCTGAAGTTAAGTCTTTTCACTTCAAGTTAAACTTCAGTTGAGATTTTGTCCTTTGAAATTCACTTTAGAATGCTGATCCTGTTCCTTTTAGCATCCTGAATAAAAAGCAGCACTGAAGTCTAGCAAATTTAATCTAAATAAAGAGGCAGAAGTGGAAAACATGATCCATAAGGAGGAAATACTGGGTTTGGCTTAATGATCATATTCTTTGAGCGTAACTAGAGGTGATGTATCATATTATTTAATTTGCAGTCCCTCAGTTTCATTAGTGGAAAGTTTAAGAATTTTTTTTTCAACAGCGCATCCAGCCTATGGAATTCATTAGGAGGGAAGGTCAGAAGAGTCATCACTGGGGCTGGTTTGAAAAGGGCAACAGATAACTTTATGACCGGTGACAGCAGCCAGAGTCATGTAGGTGAAGATAAGGAGAAGCAGTTTTCATGCTTCAGGGCAGAAGGTGATTCCTCAAAACGGATGGAGAAGGAACTCCAACGGCATTGCACAACTGGGCGTGCACACTGGATGTTGGGGGATACACTGTTCTGTTCTGAAGCATCACAGGATAGTCATCACCAGAAACAAGGACTACACGAATGGCAAAGGAAACCTGAGATAGCCTGGGCTTTCCAGGATAGCCAGGGCTCTGAGTAATAGCTAACGGCGAGCTAGAAGTTTCTGAGAAGGCAGAGGTTGATGTGGGCTGTCACACGGCAGTATTTTGATGTGGGCTGTCACACGGCAGTATTACGACGGGAAGAGAAGGTTTAGTTATGTCAGTCCCTCCAGTTCTGTGAAGATACAAGATTAATTACAGCACACGTTCCTGATCTGTGAAACACCAGACAGTGGCACTTGAAACAGTTAAGAAGCCTCAATGTCATGCATGGGGCAGAAAATGAGAAGCGGCACAATTATATTACAAAAAAACCCCAAACCCCAAAAAACACTTTGAAAAACCACAAAGCTTCACTTTGTCGAAGAGTCCTGGGAGAAGCCTTAATTCGCAAGAGGCCTGTCAGCAACTCATTGAGCCTGATCTAGCTTTTAGTGAAACCAGTGGGAGATTTGGCGTATGTTTCCATGAAAGCAGTGTCAGGCTTACTTCTTCAGAGCTCACCAACGACATTCCTTTGGAAGGAAGGTGACAGCGCCGTCAGCTCTGATGCTACATACGTAACTGGCTTTAAAGAGCCAGTACACATCTGGACAAGCGATCTCCTGCATTAATGCAGTGTCTTTCGCACAGTACCACCAACACATGTTAGAAAGGAAGCAACTGTTCTCTTTTACATGCAGAGAAACTGAGGACAGAAAAAATGAATGTCGTCCTGTTCATCTGCAGCATATTCAGAGACGAAAATCAAATATTAATTCCTAGACCCATTTTAACCACAAGACTGTAACTCATTTTCAAAACTGTTCTAGAAGCAAAGCTCAGCTAAAATGTCTGCAACTGAAGCGAACGAGGCAGAAACTGTCCCATACTATTTTGTGTGTAATTGAAAACAGAATGAAAATAAATCCTTCCCTCAATAACTTGTTTAAATGCATTTGAAATGTGGATTATTGAGCTGAAACACACAGCCACTGCAAGATCCGTTATCTCTAACTTGGCTCAAAATAACCACCCCTCCACCCATTACAAAAGACACGATAACCGCTTCCAAATACCATGTCCCACTTCTCTGAAGTCTGCCCTCACCACTATCTGACAGGAGAGGGCTGCGGCTTGCTTCCTCTGAACAAAGAATCACATTCAGTGCTGTTGCAACAACCAGACTTCATCTCATTACATCTTTCAACCGAAGAGTCAAAAACTATTGTACGGAAACAGAAGTTATGTGCTTTTATGCTGCAACAACCCTGTATTAAGTGGCATTTATGCTGGACAGCCCCATTCGGAGGAGCCTGGTATGCTATCTGTTGCCAAGATATAACCAAAAAAACAGTGGCTTTATTTAAAAAACAAGGAACTGCCCAAGGAATTAATTCTTAATAGGAACAAAGGCTTTCTGATGTTTGAGCAAAAACATTCTTGTAACTTCCCAGGAATTTGTGTCTGAAAAATTGAGAACAGCATAATTAAGATTTATATGCCAGACTGCTTTAAAAAAAAAAAAAAAAAAAAAGAGAGGCAGAAGGCACTCATGGTTCAACACTGTGAAACATGCACATTAACTGATTGTTATGAAAAAAAAATACTCCTCCTGAACTGGTTGATGCTGATATTCAGTCTCAATTCTACAGAGTTCCAAGGGACTGCATAGCATTTTCAATGCAAATAATCCACAATAACAGGATTATGCAGATGGAAATGCTTTAATTAACAGCCATCATCGGACTTCAGAGTCAAACATCTGATGAGCTAGAGGTGGACCTTTAACATCTTGTGTACTTACTGTTTCAGGCTGACCTCACAAACAGCAATACACTTGGAAGGACTTTTACCTATCCTTAAAATTTTTAAGCTGGATTATCTTAAAAACGGGCATTAAATCAACTGAGAAATTATACCCTCTGCCTATGCGGGTGGATATGGCATGGCTTTTCTAATTTGGATTCTGTAACTGTCAGTTTCTGTATTCATTCCTTTCTTTTGAGAACCATGAGAAAAGCAGGAAGATCCACTGTCCCCAGCATGCTTCCAACACTTGCAGTTCCAACCTAAGACTATTCCAATAACCAAACCAAATAAGGGTGTTTGTTACCTGCTCACCTGCCAAGGACAAGGAAGTGTACCTGCCAGATGCACAGCTGATCAAAAGCCTGCTAAGATTTTCTAATGTCCTCTGAATAACAGAATATTATCCTGGAGCTGGGATAGGCAAATAATCTAAGGTTTTGCAGAGACTGTTCTGCACAAACAGTCTATATTAAACTAACTTCCAAATTTGGGACTGGGGAAGGTTTTCTCTTTCAGTCATGCCATCACCAACTTCTGGATATTCCTGCCTCTCTCTCCATCATAGATTGGATCAGATTCTAGGATCAATGGTTTAATCTCTTAAAGCCTGGATTGCTTTAGGAAAAAAAAACAACAACCTCAGCCCATGGGAATATGGATGGCTTCACAAGAGTTACACAAGTGCTCCAACTAGATGATCTAATGGTCTCTTATGGCTTTAAACTCTACAGACTAAAACCACAGTCAGTTCCACAACAATGCTCTGGAGCAAGTGGCAGACCCAACGACAAATTAGCCCATGTATTTTAATTAGAGCTTCTTAGCAGATTCAGATCAGGCAAACTGAGATGATTCAGAACTGTTGAAGCAACAGACATACTGATTGTAAAGGAAAAAGAAATAATCTCCATCTTTTCACATCTGCAGAATTCCCATTAGTCATCTTCCCCTCAAATATTTATTGCAAAGTGTTTATACCACAGTAGCTGTATGAAAATAAAGGAGATTCTGTCCTCAGAGTGTATCTATATTGCAATACAGGGCAGAGATATACATCCTAAACATACACTGATTTGGATACCAGTAATAATGTCATCACAATATAAGCTGTTTTGTCTCTCTCTAAGTGTGCTTGGGGTAGAAGCAGACCAACTGTAGCTGCTTCTTTGATCTGAACCGCACAGAAACCCTCTGTTACACTGATGAGACTCTAAAATAAGTTTTCTGGATGACCAATGACTTTTCCAGACTTATTTTTATGTCAGCGGCTAACACAGCAAGGCTACGGTGCATTGATTGTCGCATTATGGTGTACTAACCCAGACTTTGTTATATACAAGCAGATAGACACTTGGAAAAATCTTGAAGTCTCTCTCCTCCTGTCACTAAGTGCACATTTTAAAGTAGCTCCACATTTTGCCCAGATGGAAGAACTCTAAAGTCTTGGCCCCACCTCTGCCTCCTCCTCACAACTAGGCCATGGAAACTAACGGCAAAGAAAACCTACAGTAGGAAAACCACCAGAAAACAAGTCTCTCCAAATACACTTAGACAGGCATTCATACAGACACCCTGGGCAAAATCTGCTACAGTAGAACGCACTCAACTTCACCCGCTGACTAAAGAATCAACTCAATTCAGAGCTTCTAGGATTTGCAATAACCCACTCTGACCCCCAAAGTTACACAAATATCCTTCGTCTCCAAAACTCCAATTTTCCCTTCTACCCATCTCAACACGGAGTTTAAAGCTCTGCTGTTTTTAGACATGCAGTGATTTTCTAAACCATAAACCAGGATATTCTGTACCAGAATAACATATAGCACAGTCACAGTACAAAATGGTAAGTATGCATTTTATTTTATATATGTTTAACACATACACAAATCGTTAGCTGTGTAATTTTCTTCACTAGGCTCTCTACTTCCTTTTATTATTTTCACTCTAAAGGGCCCTTTGGGATTTTAAGCTCAGATAAAGAATTAATCTACATTAGCCGTCTCAGCTTACGTCTGGAGTAAGAGGGAGTGCTGTGAGGCAATGGAGGAATAAATCAGTACTAGCAGTGTAGGAGCCAACCTGCTCCTGAATATACTACACCCAACTTAATCCAGTGCTTCATTAAAAAAACCAACCAACCAAACAAAGAAACCCCTAGACCTGCAATTCCAGTCTCCTTGGAACATCATGAACTGTCCACTTTTGCAGATACACAGATGGAAAAAGAAAATAGCCTAGCCTCTCTTCTTGAAGACTCACACTTTTGTAAACTTTTATCAGGTTGCCTTGATCCATCTTTCTACAATAACCACTTAAGGTTGCCTGCAAGATTACCTAGGCTGCGGTTTAGAGGAATCCCCTTAGCTTTTGTTCCCACTTCATTACCAGCCTCCATCTACTTCCTGCAGTCAGTGAGAACGCTGCCCACCTAACAGTGTTCAAACATAAAATGGGAAGATAAAACAATGAAGCGTTAGCCACAGTGTAAAACAGTTTTTAAGCCTACAGTCTATTTCAGGTCTGGCTGATTCCAACTAAACAACATGCAATAGCATGTCAGTGTTCAAGCGGAGTGAACAGATGCAGGAGTACCCAACTTGGAACTCCTGTGCCAAAAGCAGCTTCCAAGCGTAAGAAGATGACAACACACCACTTTTTGGGTCTGGAAGGTGGTCCTTGAGTTAAGGGTCTCAACCCAGTTGCTGGAAGATCTTGCAGTTTCATCGAGCCAACCTTCCTTCAGTTGACACAGAAGAAAAGAAGCCAGTGACACCAAATTGCCATTCCTGTTTTAGTGGTGCTCAATTCTGAGCAGTATAAAGTTGGCTCAGGGAGGAAAGGTGCAGCAACAGCTGCCAATGCTGTTATTACTGCTGCGCTACAGAGAAACCTCAGATCCTGGTGCTATCAAAGCTGCATCTTTTACCAGCTCTAATTTCACAAAACATACCTACCTAGTGTGTTTAATTACTTCATTCATTTACCAAGATACACATTCAACTGCTTTCATTGTGACACAGTGACCTTCTCAACATGCAGGATACAAGACAAGACTGCTCCTTTTCATCTACTGGCGAGGCTACAAGAACTAGATACCATAATGACAGGTGGCTTATAGATCTTATTAGGTTAAAGGGTGCTTGATATTATTGTAAGGTGCGTATCTTCCGAGCCCTGCAGCTTTATTCTGCCTCTTTGAAATCCGAGCAGTAACATCTAGCCTGAACAATTAGTATTCTCCCCAAAATATATTAAGTCATAGTCTTGTCCTTCAGAGCAATTGTTCTAACCTCATAACACTGTTTCAACTATCACATGGCCACAGAAATCAACAGTTTTGCCACTGGCTTTAGCTGAATCAGAATCTGGTTAGTAGTCAGGTTAGCCTACTGGTATCACAGGAATTCAATAAACTTAAAATATCATGCATCTTCTCTGTATTGTGCATTTTAGAAAAAAAGACCTGGAAGAAAATGGGCACATAACCACTCTTCGGGCTGTCCTCTACAAAAGAAGGGGTTCAGACCTACAGCCTTCTGAGTATTGTGGTACTTACATTCTGGTTTTAACAACTGCATATACCTACCAGAGGTTTGAAATCCAGTTTTCACAAAAGTAACCTCTGATTTTGAATGTTTCCTTTTTTATGGCCTGTGAAGAAACAGATCTCGTTTACAATACGCATACAATTGCAACTGAATTTTACCAAGTCTGTCTGTAATCACTTTTTTTTCCTCCAAGATCACAAACATGCAACTTGTGTTTGGATACATTAAGTACAAGAGTAACTTCTGCAATGAAATTTTCAAGCAGATTTGTAAAAGCAAAAAACCAAAACCATTACTTGATAAATTGGACAACTCAGCTAATTCCCAACTTGAAAGCGTGTGGCACTTTCAAAAGAATTAAGTGAATTTGCCACTGGCTTTAAATTACTGTCCTAGTTCTTACTGGGCAAAACATCAAAGGAAGTATAAAGAAAACTTGGAAATACTACTGTACAGAACTGTATTACTATCTAATGAGTTCTGCTGTATGCATTACTTCCAGAGGGAGTGGAGAGATGAGAGGAGGTCTAACAAGTAAAACACTTGAGCATGGAGTCCAACTGTGCCCACAGGCTAGTCTTCACCATAAAGTTCACTTGAGTTAAAACTTCAGCATTGTCCCTTGCTAGCATCACACCTACACATGTCAACATTAACCTCAAGCTGATAGACCCACAGAGAACATAAAACAAAGGGTTCCCACTTCATCAGCTGCAAACATAACCCACCTGAACTACAGCCATAAATTTTTGTACAAGTGTTCTCAGGCCTCCAACACCTTCCCCTTTCCATCCACGTGCTCTGCCACAGTTTGCATGAGAAGAATTCATAGCATGGCTTGGCCCACTGCATTTTAAGAAACTTGGGATATACTGCCAAGAAACTCTTCACCTCCACTGGATAGCACCTTTGTGGAAACTAGCACTGGAGCTAACTCATGCTGGCAGAGCTAACACAAGTAGAATTTCTAATATGCATAACCATAGGGATTTCAATTGGCCTCTGTACCTTCAGTCCTTCTCATTCAACACGGGCTTCGTAACAAATTACTCTCCCATAATGGATGCCTGTGGTTTCATTGATTCATGTTTGCAAAATGACACAAGCCCCGATCAGAGAACTGGCACTGCATAGCGAGATATACAGTTTCACATTTCCAGAGACCTTTAATTCCAAAGCATTTTTATCTTGCCACCTATCTCAGGTAACAAGCAAATGGCAAAAAGGGGAACAGTGTTGAAACGGGGAACAGGAAATCTTGGCTGGGAACTAAGGGTCTTACTCTGGAAGGAAAAAAGCCAAACAAGAATATTGATCCCTTTGTTGTCAAGAAGAATGAAGAACGACCTACTCCCAAATTTATAGTAAGCATATCAGTTTTAATTAAACTGCACAAGATGCAAGGAGATAAAGAATTTGGAACTGGGCAGTATGCACTGTAGCCTTCCCTTCATTTTCTAGAGCTACTTTATTCCTTTAGATTAAGCTCCATCTCTTTGCAGCTTGAAGCCCCCACTACATCATCAGAGCAATGAGAATGGAGGTACTGCAAGAATCAGGTCTCTAATATTTAAGCTAGTTACTCTTGCATTAAAAAAAGAAAAAAAAAAAGAAAAAAAGCACTCTTTCAGAACTAATTGGCCACTATTTGCCCATTACATTCTGAAACAGTATTAGAACTTTAGAGATGAAGTTAAACTGTTTTATTATTACAGAGGATCAAAGTACCAAGCTTCCCAAGAGCAGAAAACTATTATTATCTCCATTGTATCTCAATGAACTTTTTGCCCAGATTCAGCACTTTCCAGAATGAGGTTCACTTCTATTGCAGCAACACCTCCAAAAATTTGAGAGTAGAAGTGGCCAAAGAATAATCTCCACAGGACAATCACTACTTTTTTTAGATACATTCTGACAATGTGCCAGACACCTACCTGAAAGCTTCAAGAGGCTGCCAGAGCAATTAATCCTTTAAACAATGCTCCCTGCTCTGTTCCTGGGAGATCTTCCTAGGAGGTACAGTCTGTACCAAAAAGACATTTTTATCATTTAAGCAACTGGTCCAACTAGGACTCTAACACCTTCCATTTTTGAAGGCAACCATGAACTGGCCACCTAGAAAGCTGTTTAGTAATTCATACTATGTTCCAGTTTTATTAGCACATGTTTCCTGGCAAATGCACCAAAATTCATTACAGTATATTAGGCATTCAATCATAAGTTAAATGCATTGGACCTGAAAAACATAGTCTCATTCTGGTAGCAAGGGGATAAATGTGTTTATGACTTTAGACTAAGGTAGTTTTAAGCTTGGCCATGGTTGTGTCTTTAGCGTGCTAGCATAAATAGGATTTTTCTTTCCCTAAAAGCACTAACTGAAAGAAATTGACTGTCCTACCAGTCAAGTTAAGTGAAGTTAAATAGCAAAAAAGAAAAGTTGACTTTCAATTAAAGAAGTTTTGGCAAGCTTGCATGTAGAAGGGGTGTACATTTTTCAACATTCAAATGATAAGGAAAGATTATTACACATTTACTGCTTCTTGATCAATACAGTATTGGTTTAAGTTTTTTCAGTTCATGAACTTCTTTATTTTGCTTTTAATTTCCATAGTTCCTATCTGCATTTGTGCTAGCAAATACAGTCCTATGCCGAAAGAAGAACTACAAGAATATGCAAGAGACTGATGCAAAATTCAGAACTGGTCAGCACACCCAGCTCTAGTGAAAGCTGGTACTTAAGGCCTCTTGACACCTCTAAACAATCAGGCCCACATCTAATGAGCAGGAGACATCTCAGCCAAAACTCTAGAAGGCAACTAGCAGTTCTGGATGCCTCAAGACAGGATTCAGAGCCTCCACAAAGGGACCTGACTGTTAGTACAATGAACTGTATGATAGCTCCTAAACATCAGGACTGTTGGTGATGTTTCAAGGTGGATACCCAAGAGCTGAAGCACCCAGAAGCTGCAAGACACTTCTAGAAATATTGCTTTTCAAAGTAAGAATAAGAAAAGGAACGGTTACAAGTCTTGTTCATGTCAGCAATGCCTTTGAAGTCCACAAGATTAGTTTCACTGGGAACTGCTTAAGGAGTAGAGTAGTAACCACCAAAAGAGAAGACAGACTCAGGCTAATATGAATTAACAAAAAATAGAAAGGACTATGGGAGCAAGAAGTAGTAGCACAGCCAACTTTCACATGAAATAAAACTGTAGACGCAGCAGTAAAAATTGGGGAACTGAATCAGAAATAGTGTTGTATACTTCTCTGAAGATTCAAAACTTTTTGCTGTCAACTATGCCAAGTTTTTACTTTTTCCCCATTGAAAGTTTTGTTGGTATTGCCATCAACATGATAATTTTTAGACACAAATCACAATAAAGCAAATGGAAGGAAAAATAAGTAGTTGCAGTGTTTCTATCAGTAGAAAGGCAGACAGTCACTTCTGCAGTAGGAATGGGCTCTTCCACCCTTTTAGAACCCTTGTCAGGAAGCTGTTGCACAGCAGTGGACTTCAGTTTCAAGTTAGAAGCATTCTGCAGGAATGGTAGGCATAAGGCAAGCAGCAAGTTGAAACAAATACGAATTTTGCTCTAATTTGACATGATGTACTGCTATCAGTACCATGAAACTCCTTTGATCACAGACTGTATTTCGAGACAACTTTGCAGAAGATGTATGAGGTTTGAACATGAAGCCAAGACCTGATGGCCCAGCATATCAGAAGTTATCACAAATCAAACCATTAGTAAGAAAACCTTATTCTGCAGCACTCTCTCTTCCTCTCTGATCCTTTGCATTTCTGCTCACATAAATCACAAATGTAGCCGGCAGGCACTGGTTTACATTTGAAATATTACTGCCATTCCTAAGACATGACGCAGCTGATTGTAACTCAACCACCACATGGTATTTTGACAAAGTAAATACTTCTTTGTGACAAGAATAGTCCTATGCTCCGGTCCCTCCAGTAGGGAAAAATGTAATGAAAAATGTAATGGATTTAAAAGGCCACCAGGAACTAGTAGGGGTAATTACCTGTCAGTTTACAAAAAAAAAAAAAAAAAAAAAGAAAATCTATTAAAAAAGGAAAAAAAAAACCCAAATAAAAGATCATAGATTAAAACTCAAAGGCTGCTTTTTGCCACTGTAACAAGCAGCATCTTTTGGTAATATGGCTAAGGTATTTTAGCCATAGCAAGTGGCCATGCTTCTTTTGGAACCAGGTCAAATTGAGCCATTCCCTTTCAAATAGCCACCCATGTATCTGCATACTTGAAGTGCAAAATGGGAATCTCTGGAATGGGATGTGAAGAGGCAGAGAAATCTTGGGAATTAAAGGTGCCCAAAAGTTTCTCAACCTTTCCCTCCCAGCCCCCCACCTTTAAAAATGCACGAGATCAAAACACTTTCCACAGAGCAACTGAGCTGCTTTGTTTAATTAGCTTCCCTTCGACCCAACATTTTAAGACATTTTCTAAACAAAACATGACTCTGGTTTTACTCAGAGCCTATAAAGATTACTAAAATACAAATAATGCATTGATCTACCTCACTGACCAGCGAAGTTTTTGTGAGCTCATAATAATATTTTAAGTTACACATTTAACAACTTGGAGAGATCATAGGCAACAAATATTGCTTAAGCTTTCACTTGCTCCTTCTAAGCAGAACATCACAACTTGTGGCTTTCAGTGTTTTGCTGCAAGCTCCAAGTTTGTTGTTGGGTTGAAGCACTTTGTGGTATGCGGAGTGAATGGTCCATTACGGCCTGCAACTGCAGAGCACCAGCCACAATAACCTGCCTGGTCCTTCCCCAGTCCTACCATACAAACTCTACGAAACAGCCACTACCCCAAAAATAAGGGTAAATTTACATTTCAAGAGAGAGTCATACCAGGTGCATGCAGGTGCAAGCCACCATCTTCACCAAAATGCAAACTCTTCTGGACCTCATGTCTCAGAGCTCTTTCAGTAAAACTTCGGTTACTAATTTCTTATTCTGGAAGACCAGATTTGTGGACTGGCTGAACAATAGGTGCATACACAGATCAAACTGCGTAATTATAAACAAACACTTTGCATCCTGTTAGTTCGCAGTCAAAGGTAACACATAAAGCATGTGTACCTGATCCATCATTACAGTCACCTGGCTGAAAACTCAGCGCTTTTCATTTCTGAATTGGTTTTGAACTGGGTCAGTTCCCTGGCTTACCACACTGCTACTGCCAGCAGGAAGGAATCAGAAAAAGTGGTCCGGTTGCTTGTTCTGATAGCAGCCTAGATTTATAAAAGAATAGAATAGCTTATGATTCCACAGACTCCACATTCTCTCATACTTGGTACTGAAACCATTAACACAGCCTTCTCCAGTCAAAGACACCTGCATGTTACCACAGAGGACGACTAATGAAAGAATTTACAACTGAAGTGTAACGCTTAATGCAAACCCATGTTACTGCCAGCAGAAAAAGAAAATAATTACATTGTTGATTCCTTATGTTCTAAGTTAATAATTTTAAAACAAACAGATACTAAAACTTCAAAATTGCAGGGAGTCATTCAGGTATTCTTCAGAGCACGCTCTTTTGACTGAAAAGAGTCTGCTTGAAAGGTGTTCTGCAAATGACCCTTTCTTTTTGAGAGAAGCACTTGACCAAGAATAGGTTACTTCATTTAGTTTGGCCCTAAAACTGACCAGCTTTCAAGGAAGATGTACCAGAAAGTATCTTTCCTTCCCAAATCAGAGGTGAAGCATGTTGCAAGGAAGCTTTGCGAGACCCAGAAAATCCTGTTGCTTAAAAAGGCAAGATGTTGCCCATCAGATGATCAGCAGTGTTTTTGTCCCTTTACAAGGCTGAAGCTTCCAAAATCCCATCTGTTACTAGGTTGAAAATTCATTGCAACTGAGAAACTGCAAGCCATTTGTCTCTCACGTATGCTTCCCTAAAAATGCTACAGTTTCCAATCTTGCACTCTCTCTGTCTGCCATTTCAAACTCAGCCCATATGCCATCTGTATTATCCATACTAAAGGTAGCAGTCTCCCGGTTTAACCAATTGAGGACAAAATTAGAAGGCAGCCAATCAATTTGAACCCACAACCAACAAATCCGTAAAATATAATCCAGGACATAAACCATTCTGAACTGAAATGAACAAATCAGACAAGTGACACTGAATCACATCATCTACTTCCTGGAATTTCTTACTGCGTTGCTATCATTTACATGGCTGTGTTTAAAATAAATGCAAGTAGTTCTATATTAGTTTCCAAAGCACAGACTGCTAACAGCCACAATGTGTGTGTTCTTTCTGAAAAGAATGAATTTGTATCTTCACACTCCAGAACTATCAACTTATCCATGCTACCAGTGAATGGAAGTTGTTACCATCTAATGGCCTGTACCATTCAAATCAGCGGCATGACCCTCATTACAACCACCTTCATAATTGGTACTAACAGACATCTTGATTAGCAGGCAGATTAATAGCCCAAGAAGCTCACACTTTCCTCTCAATCCTCATTAACTTCTTCAAAGCAAGCACAAAACCAACGAGGACTGGTATGTGAGTGCAAAGCTTGAACACAGCACAGGACGCAACCGTAGACAGGAAACCGACAAGTCTGCAAACATCAAATTGACAAAATTATGATTCCATTAATGCCATGTATCAAACACTGACTGATAAAGCTAATCACTGCATAAACAATTTACTGCCTGTGGATTAACCCTATCAGTCCTGGTTGCAAATTAAATGCAAGAGCTGAAGCATTACAGACTCTCCGCCAGTTTGGTTCATGGGTCTGCATACAAGGGAAATAAGTATCTTTTTCACGCAGCTGTCTGAACACACAGAAGTCAGGGGATACTCCCCGCCGGCACACTTTCTGATCGGTAATGCAAGGGAAGAGGCAGTTTTTCCCTCCACCCTGCTTACTCACGAGCCAGTGCCCTTTCTGGGAGAGAAGCTGTCATCAGCAGCAGTTAGCTCAAGCCAGCACAAAAAACTCACCCCGGAAGCTAATAAAAAGGAAGCCAGAGGAGTGCCTCTGATTCATCCTACTGCCCAGGGCCATTCGCGAGGAAGAAGAGCCTTGCTCACTGGTGTACTTCAAAAAACTCCACCATAATCTAGCACAGCCAATCGTACTAGCATTATACAGTTTACTTGATTATAATACTAACATTTTTAAATTCCTGATGCTCAGAGTAATCTCACCAAGCCATACATATGGGCTCCCATATATAAATAGCCTGGGCTGTTACCTACACAGAAAGAAACAAAGTTCAGGGCATACAATACTCCACACCCTCCCGGTTACCAGAGCAGAAACTAGATAAGGTTGTGCTGCATATAGTATCTCCGAAGCTTAAGCCGCAGTTCTGCAAGAAGCGGTCTGCCTCTCTGCAAAGCCACTGTGAAATCAAGTGGGTAACTTATTTCAAATCCACTCTGTGAAAAATTGTGCAGGGTGAGGTTCTTCACCTTTGAACTCATGGACCAAACTTGAATGAACAACCTCATGGGAGTCGAGGCAATTAACACCTTGCAAGCATGAAATTAACGTTTTTTCTCACACCTACAAGTCCACTGTGGAACACAAGGGGCACAGAAGATCACTCTTCATTAAAATAAACTATCAGAAGTTGTGGCATGAGTAGTTTCCTGCCTATTGTTCTCTGCCCAATTCTCACAAGCAACCTCAAAATTGTGTGGTTTTCAGTGTCAAACTCTCAAGAAGAGGAGAGCTTATCAGCGACACCATTGGTTATGTTTGCCCCCTGAGAAAAAGCGAGCCGGCATTCAACAATCTCCTTTCAAACACAAAGGGGAGGACAGGGCAGAAGGTACAAGGTATCAGTCAAGCTTTTACCGTTCCTCCCCCTGTGACTGTCAGGATTCCCATTCCCTGCAAAGATGTCACCCACAGTCCTGAATTCGCTCATTACAACCTTCTTATCCTGTCATCACTTTTCCTAGCCGCACCTCCTCTGAGGGACAACAGTAGGCATTTTTTGCTGCCAGGTTAGAGCACTCTGCACTGTAAAACATGCTGGAGAGGCACAATTATCAAGGTCAGTCCCGAACTTGCAGGATTCCAGAAACCCAGAGCTCCCAGGGCGTGCACTGGACACACACCACTGCCTCCAGCGCGAAGGGTTCAAAGAGTGAATACCCGCCGCTGAAGCCTGAGAGCGGACGAGAGCACAAACTGAAAAAAAGAACTGAGAAAGTGCGTGGCGGAGGAAGGAGTCGCGGGTGCGCAAAAGGAAAGGAACGACTCCGGCCGGGGGGGGGGGGGGGG
>JAVJGG010000050.1:17175219-17216392 GCA_035590195.1 Aviceda cuculoides | reverse complement strand
GGCCGCTCCGCCATGCTCCGACAACTTCCCAGCAGCCGCCCAACTTTCCTGCCTCCCCCGCCGAGCCGAGCCCAGCCCGAGCGGAGGAGAGGGAAGGAGAGGGAGGGAAGAAGGGAGGGAGGGAGGCGGCTCTCCCCGCCCCGGCGGGGATCACCTGCTCCCGGGCCGCCCCGCCCCGGGGAACCGGCGCTGCCGCAAGGTGCTCACGGGGCACGGGGAGAACCAGAGGCTTAACGGGGAGGGTGGGAACGGCCCCCGTTATTCTGCATCGGAATATACCGGTGTAGAAGAGCGCAGGCATTTCCCCACTGTTGGCATACAGACAGATTTTTGGTTTTTTAAAGTAATTCATTAATAACTAAGAAAACAAAAGGGTTATTTTAAAAGTACTCCAAGCATCTGGAAAAATCGTCACGGGACTGCACTTTGCAAAAGACGCAATGTTCCTGTTCCTAAGATTGACTGGGCCGCGCGGTGACGCAAACCTCCACTTGACTCCAGCGCTGTGAACTGGGACTTGATACAAGTACTTCACGTTGGTGATACAGAGACGTAAGCTGTGTACGGCCCTGGATCCCGCAAGGCAGGTCTGATGTTCCGGCCTGAACCAGACTGGCTGGCTTCTGTAGTTAGGTCGTGGTGTGGCAAATTGTCTGGGAGAGGGATATTCGGTAACACCTACTACTTATGCCCTTAATTAAGCAGTACCATTGCAAATCACAGTGGCAGATTCTTTACAAAACGTTAGGTCCAAACTCAGGAGATCCAGGTTCTCATCACCTCTCTGGGGCTGTAAGGAACTAGACCTGATTTGTATTAGTGCCTGATCTTTGTTGTATGCCCATCTCCCACGGAAGGCAATGAGAACTGCGATCATTCAGAATATCTTCAAACCTAACCACCTGTTTAATTGCACTAAAGCACGAAAATCTGGGGAGACTGTATTTTTTATTTTACGTTACAAGTGAGAAGCACTAGGAGTAGCTCTATTGGTCAGATTTTTTGGTGCCCTGGGCAGATTGCTCTGTACCTCTCCGATTCCCAGCCAACATCCCTCTTGCGTGTTCAGAACAGCTTTCCATACTACAGACTCTCCCACCTGTGTTTCTAGTCAGTTTAATTTGCCTTGATCTTCACTGGCGCCTCTAAGCGGCAGAGTAATATAAATAAGAATTAATTACTGGTAATTTGCTCTAACAAAGAAACTTGTTCTTTGCAAGCAGAATTTTAAACGTAAGGACACTTTATCACTATTAGCCACAGTATCATTGTACAATATACTGGTTTTTTAACAATACGTGGTGATCTGTCAAGTGTCAAGAATGTGTGGCCCAGGAATTTGTTACACACACAGCGCGTTACTCATCTAGCCGTGATGTGTAGTAACGTTACACCCAGTTTCCACCAGGCGGCCAAACCCTTCTCTAAAATGATGTTTTTATCTTCTCCCAAGGGCTGCTGATGACTGAGATGGTCCCAGCTATATTCAGATGTGTACATCTGAACCACTGAACATTAGAACACTGCAGCTTAGGGGTTAAATATGGACATAGGCTCTTTCAATACTGAAATGGCACCTGAAGCTTCACCACAGAGTATGTCAATATGTAGAACAAGCTATAAGAAAAAAGAAGAAAAGATTTGCAAGCTGGAACTAGTTAACTCATTTGTTATTTATAAAACAATAATTCAACCCAGCCGACCATGATCAGATGGTGTACTGGCACACATCTGAAAACCGACAGTTCCTCTAGCCAAAGATTTAGTAGCGCCACTAAACATAGTCCTTGTAGTGTTTTTGTAGAGGGCTCACAGAGAGTGCAGGGCGCTGCAGAGAGCCAGTCCCCTCACCTCAGGATGGGGGCATCCAAGCTCGTATGACAAGCAAATATTTAGATATTTTGCAAACCCTTTCACTCTGGAAGATTCACCCAGACTTTTTTAATGGAAGCTTAACATTGCAAAGTGCTTTGAGACCTTAACACAAAGAGCAATGTAACTAGGCTATCAAGACAATTAAAGAGGGTGACGGTTGTTACAGGCATCTCTGCTCTGATTCTGGACCACCTAGATTCCAAAATACTCCCTGCTACAAATGGGATATGCTTTCCTGTGGCCATTTTGCAGCGTGTGGCAGAACAAGTGATGCAGAGAAGACTGCTTTTTTTGCATCACCCTGCATCCCCTTCTGTCCAGGGAACACTCCATCCGCCCCTGGAGGGCTGCCTTAGCAATGCCTGAAGTGTTAGTCTTGTAAAAGTTTCAGTGCTTCGAGCTAAACATTTCTCACTGCAATTCAAGGTGCTAAATTCCAAATTTAGTTGCAATGACCTTCCTTAGAAAAAGAAAAACATCTGTTTCTTTTCTGGTGAAGATAGTTTTCTTTCTTTTCATTTTATTTCATTTTATTTATGCTTAGCCATGGCTTTCTGTGGCATCAACCCAAATAAAGAAGAGAAACAGCTTGATGACTAGTATCTTGTAGATGACAAGAGAGGGACCGTGCAACATGCTTAGATGTGAGGCCAGGTTATTAAAGAAGAGAAGTACTCATGAAGACACTGAAATGACATTTTGAAAGACCACCTGTATTCTGGCTGCCAAGGCCTCTGGCTAGAGGTTCTCTAATCAAGAGTTTAACTGACAGCCTAGAACCTTGATGTTACTTTAAGATTCTTGATTTTGTAGTTAAGCTGGCTGAGCTGTGCCAGTATTTTCCAACCCAGGTAAAGCAAATTCTTGGCAGCAAATGAAAAACAGAGGAAAACATGAAAGATAGACAAGTAGTAACTAGAGTAGCTGGTTTTATTACTGAAGTAGGGAAAGTTGGTGAATGATTCGTTAAATATAATGATTTGCAAATGTCAGGGGCACATGAAGGAAGCAATCTCAGATATCACTGAAAGTCGATTTTATTTCAGAAAGCCTTTTATTTAATTTTATAACATTACCAAATAAATTATTTTCCCTCTCTCTTTCTTTTAATGCTGAAGTGTTCTTTAACCAGGGCCATTAATGGTCCACAGTCTGGACCCTCTTCTTCTCTGCCCCAAAGAGGAGCAGGATAGTTAAATTCTAATTGAGGCTACATCAGAGATTAACTAGTTTTATGTAAATACCACATCAAAACCACAATATTGAGGTCATGTTACAGATTCAGAGCTGGAGAGAATTTGGGTGACTAAAGTTCATTCACATTTTTAGTGCACTAAGAAAGTCGTATTACCCCATGGTCTTTTACTTCATAGTTGAAAGAACAGCATATGTGCAAATTATCAGACTGCTAAAGTAAAACCTTTATCTAAACTTAGCATTTCAAAATGTCAAGTTAACTGGGTCATTAAAAAGAAGCACGTGTCTTAGAAACATTTCTGAACTATTAACTGCACCCCTTTTTTTTGGTGGCGTAAATGAAGTTTAAGAAACGTAATTCTAGTGCCCTCCTGTGTTCCAAATAAGAACTACAATAGCTAAAGAATATACCGGCCTTCATTGAATGAATGGAAAAGAGAAGGACAAAAAGTTTTCCCTGTGATAACCCTTAAGAACTCTTCCAGTCACAAGCTTGCATCCTATCTAGCTAGGTTCTGTGCATATACAAACAAAAAAGATGACACTTGAATCAAGTGATTGGTTTACATTCAAAGCAAGAGAAAGGACATGGAAACAGCATGCCGAAAAATATAAAATAGCAAAAGCATGCTGTTCAGCAAAATAGTAAGTGGTTTTAGCACACCAACTAAAAAACTACTACTACTACAACTAAAGCCATCTGTTCATTAATTTAATAAGACAGTCCTAGCCGACGAATGATCAGGTCTGCTTAAGAATTGGACTCTTATTTTCCAATCACCAGCAGAAACCATAAATAAAAAGCAGCAGAGTAAGCGAGATAAGCAATTAAATATGCAAATACATATACACACCACGAATAGGAGAAAACAATGTTTTTCTCCATCTGCCTGTACATGTTTTACCATGGAGCAATATTTAACATACTATCTGAAAATCTCATAGCCCAGATATATTATAGCTGAATATTTCACTACACATTTTGTTACCCAAATAAGGCAAACGCTTATATGATAATGCTAGTTTTGTTACTTAGTTTGCATTACCCTATTGTCAGTTCATTTTGTTGTTCTGTTAAAGTAACAGGGATATTTGTAAACAATTTTTCAACAAAACCACTATTTACCTGCCATAAATTTCACTGGCACTCTCTTTTCTTTCCGCATTATTCTGCACCAGCACAGCTGTGAGAAAGGGCAAACCATTCGTTAACTAAACTGAGGTGTACAGCTACTACAACTTACCTTCTGATTATCACACGGAGCTAAGGTATGACAAACTTGTACAGAAGTACTTTCTCCTATATACAGCTAAACAGTAAGCAAAAGACAGTGTAACTAACACCATCTCATGCATTATTGCAAGATCTCTCTCTTCTGCAAATATATTTCAGTATGTTCCATCTTCCTGCAGTGATGGAAGGAAATAATTTCTTCACTGGAAGAAATATATAGCAGCTCTGTGCACATCTCATTGACCCAAGGTCTAACATGAATGGGTGTTCGCTGTTCCGTTGTTTTATTTATATACAGTACAAATTGCTTCTTAAGCAGGGTATATAGTATTTATCTGAACAGGACAGAGTAACAAATTCCCCAGGAGGCTAACTGCATATGATAACACACTTCATGGTATTCTATGCTGATGAACAAGCAGAACTGTGGGTAAACAATGTTTCTGAGAAGACCAGTAATGGAGAAGATGCTATGTATAAGTTGTTGCTTTTGTGTAAAAATACCAAAAGCAATTACATGATATGGACAGCAGATTTCCTGTCCGAAACTGATATATGTCTTGGGGACAGATTTGTAAAGGTATTTAAATGCTTAATGATGCTGAAAAGTGCCTAGTAGGAATTTAAAAGCTAATTCCTGTTGAAATTAATGCAGGAATGGTGAGTTTCTCAGAAAGCCATTCAGGCTTAGATTTGCTAAGGATGTCTAAGTTGATAAAGACTCGACGTTGCATGTCCCCAGCACTGTGCCACACGAGATTATCAGCTCAAATTCAGAAGCTGTGTAGATACCGTCTTCACATGGCTTACTCAGTTGGGTTCAGCAATGTTCAAAATCTCCCAGTTTTAATGAACTCAGGATCTGCAATCAAATAATAGGCAGGCACACATTTCTTGGAGAGGTCAAGAGGACTTTACTTCCCCATATCAGCAGCAACTGGCACGACTAGCACCCCTAGCACGGGACCTGTCTGCAGACCCAGTGCTATGTAGTTCCCCTGGATTCCCTGCACGTCAGCCCTGCATTTCTGCAGTCCAAATGGGGCAGAGCTGTTGATTCTAATACAGTTTCACCGCTGCGGAGTTGGGGTAATACGGTGCTGAGTAAGGTAATTGTTAGACAGGTTTATCACTTTTTCTCAAGAGAAAGTCTTGATGAAATGTAATCATCTCTGCTTCATGATTTTGTGCAAATTTTTCCAAAGCCATCTGACTACTGAAACCTGACTCCTTTTCAATTAAACAGGAATGGGGACTACAACAGCCCTTAAGCAGCTTTGAAAATTTCTGCCTTGATGTATCCTTAAGTCAGAAGAACAGGTTCTGAGTAATCAGTTGGCGTTTCTATTTTAATAGCTTTGTATTTTTATGTCTGAGTTTATTAAAATTTCAAAGCTTAGCTTCTCTACCCTTCCTCCGTCTGTTTCTTTTTAAGGAAAGACAGAAGAATCTTCCCATCTAGTCTGCATTTTATCCAGATGGTAATCTCTCCTTTTGTTCAGGCATGAATTCTATCCATGCAAATCAAAGCATCAATCATGCAATCAACTTTTGCATTAGTTGCAAAGCTCAGTAGGGTATTTGCTTCATTAGAAAATGCAAGGTGTAAAACCACAGCTGCAACACTTAAGAGTAAGTTCAATGGTGCAAATGCCAGCACGATGCATGCCTTCGCTTACTTATCTCCACCAACTCAATGGGAGAAGGCCAATACCTTACTCCTGTAGGTAGAGTCCCAAATCCCATATTCCTGAAATGAAACACAATGGGAAGCGATACCTCAAGTGGTAGAGCATTCAGAGATCTCATTTGTAAAATTGCTTTTAACCATCTTCATCATCTATAATTCACTTAAGTCCATTTATTGCTGCCACATGCACTGAGAAAGAGCCTCATGGGCCAGCAACAAATTCAACTCTTCAGCTCATGAATGAGTAACTGCTGGAAGCCAGACTTTATTATTCATATCAGTAATTCATTCAGTGGTCATGATTCTCAATCGATGTAAATCAGCACAGCCTCATTGAAAGAAAATGTTTTGCTTGCTTTTCACCCAAACATTGGTCTTAGGAATGTCAAAAAGGGTTGTGACATTAATTTCAGTTGGAGATCATCTGACTGATGTATTTCAAGTCACGATGCCAAGACCTTTCCCAACAGCTGGATTTTAAGTTGTTTTATCTTGCTTTTGAGCTTCTTTTAAAAAGGTCAGCAGAAGGCATAGGCAGAGGTTATCTTGCAATTCCCTTTGACTGAAAGACTGCTGCCTGTTTGATGAAGATTTTGCAAGTCAGTGGCCTTAGGTAAAATTTCATAATCAAAATGCTGGACTGGAATTTGTGACTATTTCTAGGGAGTAACAGAAAGTTTGACAGAAATAGACCTTCAGTACTTGAAGCTTTTATTACAATATCTGTGAAGAAAGATCAAGATCTCTATTACCTTGTCGACAACTGATCTGATGAGGTTTGAGCTACCCAAATGAAGCCTGCCATAAAATTACATGAGCAAAGTCAGCAGATTTAAGGAAACAGAAGAATACAGTCAGCTGCTGTAAATGAGCAGTTCTCCACCAATGTCAGTGTTTCTATGATTTACATTAACTGAGGTTCTGATCTATTGCCAGAGAGGCAGACACATGATCTCTTTAGTAGGTGACTGAAACAGACCAGAAACTTCCACAAGAAATGACCATTATCAACTCATCCTTAGATCATTAGAGAAGGAAATCTGTGTATGTGTCTGAGTCTTGTATCTATTTAAATTCTAGGTTATTTAAAACTTTCTCAGCTACTGACTTGTGCTTTACAAATTAGGAATGATGAAAAGCAAACAGCAAATAACTCTTCCTTCAAAAATACTGAAGTCACTTTCCATTTTTTCACAGTAAATCAGCCTAAAGAACAGGCCCAGGAAAATAAAGAAAATTAGCTTAAAGGAACTGATTTCACTGGTTTTTAAAAGGAGACTTGAACTCATAGAGGAAGAACAATTGAGGCGGCATTGCTGTTTATATTCCATGGCTAATTGCTGTGCAGGCAAAAGCAAAATCTCGGGTTTTTTCAATCTTTGTGTTAAACAAATTTTCAGAGCTTGGGACATAGCCTGGGGATTCCAAATTCCCACACTCTGTTTCAATCATTGTATTTTATTATTTTGCTATTTTATTAAAGAGTATTTAATGCTGGAGGAAGACCTCTATAAATTCAAGAAAGATCATTTTCACAACTGGTGGGTTGATTTAAACTCCTCTCTCTCAAACTGGTACATGTCTATAAAAAAGCTGTAATACTGATGGCTTTTCTTCCATCTAGTTGTTGATTTCTACAGAACTAAATAGTCATAGGCTTATGTTTTAATATAGTTAGGAACAAGGGGCTGAAAAGACATATTCACACTCTAATACTGTTTTCTATGTAAGTAATTGCATATAGCAGCTCCATGAATGGTTTGAAACTGTGAAAAGGAAGCATAGAATTCTGCCAGATTTGGAACAGCAAAAAAGTATCCCCAGGGCAGTATCTGTTTTATGACACCATTCACACCATGAATATGCCTGGGCCCCCTTGTGCTATCTGACTGAGTAATTATTGTGAAGATAAATGTTTTGTAGAAATGTATTGCTGATAAAATACTTAATTTCAATGCCAACGTGCTGTGGGGTTTATTATGTTATATTGTTCCCATTTACTATGGAAAATTAAACCAGTTTTATAATCAGTGAGATATAACAGAGCTCAGTTAATTTCCTGATAGAAGAATAAACCATGTTATTGCTGCTATTGTGGCATTCTTCACCTATGCATAAGAGACATTTGATTGCAAAAGACTAAAGGATAAAGGAAAAGATTACTGAATACATAATTATTCTATATTAACAATGCATGGAACAGCAAGGAAAGCTGTGATGAAAGTTTGTTCTAGCACTAAAAACAGATAGAAATGTGTTTTGCCAACACTTGAGGAGCTGAGAGACAAAGTCAGTAGTTAATGGTCAGACTAACTTTAGGAAGATGAAGATTTCAGCAAGATTCTTGGTGTAACAGCATGAACTGCAAGTATTGTTAATCAATGAAGGATACATTTTGTTCTAGACAGTAGTTAGTATGTTAGACAGAAACTCTGCTTATTTACACTAGTATGAATCCAGGTTGAGTTTTTAGCTCTTTCTTATTCCTGCTTCTCTGCTATCATGGAGGCCAGAACCATCAACTGGAGCCACTACAGCACAACTGCAATGAAACAACAAGTACCAAGAGACTTGCAAACTCTGAATTTATATTCTACTTTTGTGCCAGTAATCCTGCTCCTCCCTCCTTTTCGCGATCATGTGAAAGATTAAAAGGAGGAAGTGCTGGCAGGCATTTTCATTAAGAATCGCTGGCTAATTCCAAAGTGCCTATTAGTAGAAGCCCTCTTGCAATGCCTGTGGTATCTATCCATCACAGCTGAATCATGGATATCGACTATTTTATATTTAATGTATCTCTTACATCTTTAATGTCTGAAGAGCTTGTTCCCGAAAGTGTCCTCAGCAGGGGGTAGTGTGGTCAGATTTAATCAAAATTTCCAAGGCTGGAAATGAGCTTCCAATAATTCTTAGGAGTTGTCTTCAGCTCACTGCAATCAATAGTTCCTTTTTTAAAAGCAGTACTCTTCTTCCTCTGCTCCAGGGAAGTCTATATGAAAAGTATTACTACAAAATCAAGCCTCTGATTTTGGCAGTCAGAATACCAGAAAGCTAAAACCACCTATTTAAGTTGGAAGCCTGTTACACGCAGGAGTAGAGTGGTTTTTCCTTAAGGAGTTCAGATACATTTTATAAAAAACAATGATTGTTTTGCCTTGGTTCGGAGGTTGCTTCCTTACAAAAAAAGTCACAGACATTTGCTTGGTGATGGAGAGATGTAGATTCAGATGGACAGAGAACAGCAACAGCAGAAGGATCTGACTCTGATCTCACAGGAGTTTGATGCCTTTTTGTCTCTACTCTCATATGTAATTATTTCTCAAATAATAAATCAATGCTGACAAAAAGAAAAATCAAGTCAAGTTCTTAGAACTGATTAACTCAAGCTAATACTAAATGCTGCAATTTCTAGACCTAATCACATATTTTGTGTCTCAGACTAATCTCCACTTAGTATGCACCTATAAAGATGTGGATGTGCTTTACTTTATTGCAAAAAACTAATGGTTATACACAACTCTTCAGAAGTACTAACCAACAACCTAAGGGTTCTGGATACAGCATATTCTTTGCATCCTCAATAAAGACAACTCCCCTATATTCACTTGCAGGGCTTGATTTATTTGCATAAGCAGCTTAGAGATCTTTATAGGTAATGCTCTGAACAAGCACAAAGTTTTATTAAGTGATGCACACTTCAGGACAAAAAAATACAGACTGTATGCTTCTTATGACTCAGTTCCATTTGCATAGGAATAAATGAGCACACAAATGATGCATTCATAGCCCTAAGAACTTCTCCATTCACCTAATACTGACTCTTTTTGTGAGTTGTATCTTTCTAATTTTTTTAACTTTGTTATTTCCCTTTTCTTCCACTGAAAAAGAGGAAGGAGACATATTCACAATATGAAGACCCAAAACTGAGAAACAATACCAATACAATAATCACTTTTTCTAGGGTACTGCCTGATGCATGCAGTACTGCTGATAAGAGACTGTCTTAAGTGCTTTAAATGTCCTCTGTGTGTGACAATTCTCTCTGGCTTGAAACAGGCTTTCATTTTTAAAAGAAATTTCTTGTAATGTCTCATTCAGTTTTGATTCTCCAGAGGTGGAATACTTCTCCTCTTGGGAACCCCTCCACTCTGGAAATAAAAGTTTAGATGACATTCAAAGCTTTGCACCTCTCTTGCATATGTAGACCTTCAAAAGAATACGCTGGCTCTGTGCAGTGCATCAGTCACATGATATAATATATGGAACGTAGAGCGCTTTTCTTTTATGAAGGAGACCAAAACAGAGGAAAAAAGGAAGCGAAGTATGCTTGGTTCTCACTGCTTGCAGGAATGGGGTGGAACAGGCAAAATAATGAATACCTATGAGCAGTATAGTCTAGGGGTGTGAAGACCTCTGGCATTAACCCTTAAGGTATCTCTTAACTTACCCACTGCTGCTCATGGCTGTTCTATGTACTGCCTTCTTCCCCTCCCTTTCCCATACAAACCTCACAAAAGGGGTACAGAGCTGGAACACAGACTTTCTGCCAGTAACGTTTACAGACACACTCTTTGGTGTCTTGATGCTCCTATAGCATGATGTTTGTTCTAACAAAGAATCCATTTGATTGTTTCATCCCTCCAGAAAAGCAATTTTTACAACTGTACTGGGAGGGAAAAATCTCTGCTATGGGGAAATGGAGATTAGTACTGAGGGCTGTGGAGATCCTAAATCCCTAGGAGTGAGAATTACTGACAAATATATCAAAGTTTAAGAAAAGACTCACTAAATACCAAAATCAAAGGCAAGCACTGGGATGTAAGGAGTAGGGTGGTATTAGAAATTATTTCCTTCAAAAGGCCTAAACGTACAGCCCTCACGTGGCAGCGGATATTCTCCATAAAAAGAGATCTACAAATGCTTTATCTTAGAGGAAGTCCTCAAGGTTACTGCAGCCCCAGACGTTTGCGAGAAGACGCTATTACATGTGTTAAACACTAGATGCCACTAAAAGATCAGCATGGAAAACAATAGCGCTAGCCCAGACTCAGCAGGGAGTAGCCCAACCTCTGGTAGGAGAGAATGCTCTTCGCTGCAGAAGGGAAACAGCCCTGGACCATTTTATGGCAAGGCTACAACACAGTTTGTGATACCTGGGACCAATGGGCTGGTTCCTCGGCAGCAGTAAAAGCAAAGCAAATGAAAACAGCTCCACATAAATCCATGAAGAAGGAGCAATTTGCACAGCTGAAGAGTTAGCGTGCAGTATTTCAGTTTCTGCAAAGTTATTTCCTACTAAAGTCCTTGCCTGCCTCAAATATTTCTGCAGCAGATATCAACAGCAAACAAGAAGAGATTTAATCTTCTTCTACATTAAAAACTACCTCCTCCAATACAGAGACATAAGATGAAATAAAATTGTCATTCGGTTATGCTCTCGGTATTTGCTGCATGAGAACAAAAAGTGCATTTGCAGAGTCATACTCTATAAGGATTCTCTCTAGATATGCACATGAACAACAACTCAAAACACCTTCACTTTTCAAAGGTGTACGTGGCAGTCTTAAAATTTTAGAAGTGATCAAGTGGCCATTGGATTTTTAAAATCCACTCTGAACACAACCTTCACAGTAATCTAATAAATACCCTCTGCAGGCTTCTCTCTGTATACTATGCCAATTCCATTTTATTCTGAAGATGTCACGTGTATTTTTTTTTTAGTAAAACTTCATACTCTGAGTAACTGGGAGCCCAGAAGAACCAGGAGTCAGCAAGATGAAATACTGCCAACTGGCCGAGTGGTAACTCACTACAGTAGTTCGCTCCACAGGTCCTACAGGAACTGGGAACCACAGCCTTGCATGGAATAGTATTTTGCTCCATGAAGACAGCGGCCCTGCCACTTTGCTATGCACAGAAGTTGTCATCAGGTGACAAGCAGTCACTTGCTCCTGTAGGGAAACAGCTATTGCTGTGCTCAGATCCATGCCCTCAGCACGTAGCACGTACCAAGCATCCACCACCAGCACTGTTTATAACCCCCCTCTCTAGCCAGGCCAAGCATCATGTTTTTCACTTCTCTATGCAGCCAGGAAACCTAAGACACAGTCTATCCCTGCAGTAACATAATGTAGCTCCCTCACAAGGGGAACACACTGACAAGCCACTCTATTTCTGTTGCTCAGGAGTGTGCCTGGACTGACGTCAGATCACTGTTGCCAGGCATTTAGAAATATATGCACTGCCTGTAGCAAAGCAGAATCAGCCAACCAAGCAAAAGAAAGTAAAATTACTTGCTGCCAACTAGTAACTCTCTGTAGTAGGTAAGAAAAAGCTTCTCCCTCTCTTCTTATTTGTCTGGATTTTAATTAGTGAGTTTAGTATAGACATCGAAAAGGAACAGATTGTCAATACCCTGCCCAAGTAATACTTATCTCTAACCCAGCAGTCTAAAAACATTAACTAATTTGTTCATCAAAACTGCACCACAAGAAAGGCAGGAAGACTTGATTACATTATTGCTTTACTGACATCAAAGACTAATCAGAGTAAGACAAAGTGCTTGATCCAACACCAGCTTTCAGGGTGGAGGATTAAGTACTGTGGGATTCCAGAATCAGGCACATGTTCTTTTATAAGCCTATGCAGTAACAGAAATAGAGAGATGACAGCCTTTAGGCTGGAACATTAGTTCAGTCTTCAGATACAGAGACTCACTTAAGCTACTTAAGAAATGGGGAAAAAACACCACAAAACTGCCCCAAAAGGATGGAGCCTTTTGTCCTAAGAGAAAATACATGCATTTCTTATGTGTGCTCGCGTGCAATCTGTAATTACTAGTCCGAAGTCTGCATTAGAAAGCAAATGAGAACGCTGGATCTCAGCTGCTGTAAATCAGCAGCACTCTGCTGCCTTCAATGACATGCTGACACCGCTCAGGCCTTTGAATGTTTCTCACATCTTAAGATACAAATCCGTCAGTTAAGGGACCAGCTCTGAATCTTTTCAATTTGGTGATTTGGCTCTCTCGTTTCACTGAGTACCAGATGGGATGTCTGATTCATAAGTAGCAGTTGAATGTATTGTTTTATGGGAGGGAAGGCAGAAGCAGGCTTGGTCTGCAATTTGATGAAGCCACCCCCAGCCCTATGAACATGGAAAAGGTTGTTTCAGCACTGCAGGAAACAGGCTGATCTCCTGGTGAGGTGCATGGTGGTCTTCCCTGGGCTAAGGGACTCTGCATTCTTTCTTCTAAGATAGAAAAGGAAAATTCATATAGCCTTATCTATCAGTTGGTTACTTCCAGCTTTTGCCTACTTAGGAAATGTTAGTTAGATTCATATGCAAGAAGTGGTTAGAAAATACACTGTAAGGAACAGTTCTTCACTGGGCTAGAGTCTCCATTGGAGAGGGATCTCCTGCAAAAGACTCAAGGCTATGTACTCATACTGCAGTCAATAGGTTTAATTTTTTTATACAAATATTCCAGTCATTAACAGGACTGCTGTAGTAGTACATAGTACACAGACTGCTGTAGTAGTATAATTAGCCAATACAAAATCTTCCAAATTTTGTTCAAAAGAAATCAAGGACTAAAAAAGACCCAACTCTTGATAATACACTGCCAGAGATGGTGCAACTCAGCAAAGCTCTACTAATGGGAAAAGAACAGCAAGAGTTTATATCACTCAAGGTCTAAACCCCAGGCATTCTTCCCTTCTCATAACACAGCAGAAGGAATGCAGGACAAATCTGGATCACCTTGAGTAGTACAGAAAAAAAACATACCAGCACAGTGAGTCCTGGCAGATACAGTCCACTTGAGAGTCAAGAAGAGTATATACCTAAAAATGTTCCAGCTCTCTATTTACGTCAGTTCTGGCAAGCTTGCTTCTCTGAGATTACATAAGATTAATGCATTCATATGATGTATTGTCTCATCCACCACCACCCCTTTAAGGCTGCCACAGTTTCATACTAGTATCCTTTCTCCTTTCCTTTTCTTTTTCTGTCACCTGCAGAACTAGCATTTCAGAGGCCAACAGAGTAAGGTCCTTTCCAGTTCTTTCCCCTCTATGCAAAATCCAGCCCAGCAACTTCACATCAGCTTTCAGGCCACCCCTTCATGATTCTGCTGAATCTCTGGCTTGTGAGGAAAAGGACATGATCATGAACAATGCATCTGGTACTTTTTTGGTTTGAACTGTGCTGTAGGATCTATGTCTGGTATATTAACTACTGAATCATTGTTTCTATCATGTCAGTCAAAAAATTTAAGATGAGAACGTGGCTAAATCTGTTATTAATAGCTAAATTGCAGTAAGTTTTAAGGCTCTGGAAGAATCCATGCTGTAAATCCCAACTTCAAGCCTTCATATGTCTATGTTTCAGAGATTATTTTAGCTCTGATCCCACCTGCTGCAAATCACTGCATTCCCTGAAAAAGATCACTTGGAAGTTTCTGTGTCAGGCAGGGCTGCTTTCTTATTGTGGACTGGCACTTGGTGGCACTAGAGCTCATGGAAGTGAAAGTAAAGATACAGATGAATCAGCTGCATTTCACTGTTCATGTAATTGATGCACAGTGTCGTCTAAAACTGTTTGCTCTGTAACATCACTCAATAAGCTCTGAAGTCTGGCTCTGCACTTCTTTGAAAATATGTGTGCTGTATAATTCTAAGTGAAATTCTGTCTGCATATAGTTTTCTGCAATCTTCTCTGAAGTCTCCGCGGGATTTAGAATTGTGAATTCTCACGTCATCAGAAGAAATTGAACAACTTATCTCATTTCCAGTGCCAAAAGTACAGTGAACACTTCACAGACAAGCAGAAATTATGTCTGCCATGTTACAATTACAGAGGCTGACCTTGCAATCAGTCCTTAATATTAGCAGGAAGCCTGATCAGTTTTATCTGGATTCCACATATTCTGCAGGAGCCCATGCATACAAATGAGCTAGCAGCATGAAGCTGTAAGAATGTGCAAGTTGCTATTAAACCGATATCCTAAATTATAGTTTTATTTTGGTTAAGTATTACCTTTGGATTTAGGTTAACAAAACATCTGCCACTACTCCAGTTTCTTAGAAGAAAGATCAAGTCTTTGATACATATTATATTCAAAACCTCAATTAAAAAACGAGGAGATTTGAGCATGAAACAGCAAGTACATTTGGTGACATTGGAACTCTTCTTATAGCAGCACTTTGTGTCAGAGTAGTAATAAATTACAAGGTAGGCTAAGAAAGTGTCATCTTTTTACATAAAAATAACTGCAAACACTGTCTACCAAGTTTGCAATATACAAACTCACGAGACTTAAATATGGTATTTCTGTTATGGATGGATGTTTTTACATGAAGAGAACAAGCACTCAGGAGACTATGGAAAGCCTCATGTAACTAAACCAATACCCCATCAATGACTGCCCAGCACAGTATAGCTAGCACTGCAGTTGTGAAGGCAGAGTATACAATTTCAAAATCACTTCTGTCTTTTCACCCTCTAAAAACTGCTTCTCAGTCCTTTCAAAAGCCAGCATCTTTTATGACTACATGTAAAATGAGGTTAAGGGACTGTTAAAAATCTCAAGGAAATTCAACAGCCTAATAATCTCCTTCTTCTAAGTGCCAAATTGATTTAGCAACATTCAGCAACTGCTGCAGAAAATGTTTGATGACCATGTGAAGTTACTAACAGGGCAGCACGCTACGGAATGCTGAAATCTGTGGCTAGCTCCTTTTTATATACAACAGAACTTTTTAACTCACTAAAGCAGCACAGAATCGGTGAAAAAGTTTTTTTGGACTAAGTCAAGTCATGGGTGACTAGGCTGGGGATACATGCCGCACAAAGTTTCCCACCCTTCAGGGGCTAATTCTTGGTTTCAGATCAACAACCATACTAGCACTCTGCCTGAATATGGTCACTATCTCCAAATATCATTAAATAATGAGGGTTAACAAGACAGACAGACAGAGCCCAATTTAAACCCCACTGCAGCAAAGACTGCAGCAAGTGGATTGGACACACCCTATTAAAGATGCAGTACATCATTTCTGCCCTTCAAGCTTACTTCATCCCCTTTTGCTGCAATGCTGTCGACAAACACAAAGCTTAACTCTTTTTAGAGCAAACTGCCTCAAAAAGGCAGGCATCAATTTGTGCAGTATTTAAGCTAGAAAATTAGAGGATATAAGTGATCTGTATTCAATATAGATACCCTCTTTCCTCAAAACAAAATTTAAATATATATGTGCACGTATATGTATGTGTAAAGAATACCTTGGTTTGTTGTTTCTCCCATAGGCAGTGCTTGCCGCAGAGAACAGGGTTTGCAAATGCCTGCCTGAGAATCTTAATTCCTGGATCTTCATTGCAAAGATCCAGTACAAGGCAAGCATGACAGTGCAATTTTCCCAAGCCCATCTGGGTTATATGGTAAACTGAGGCACAGGTTCCACACAAATTCTCTTACAGCCTTTGATTAAACTTTTAATGAAAAATCAGTTATTTGTAAATCCAGGTCAACTTCAGCACACAGTTTCAGTCAGAAGAATGAAGGAAAAGTGGAACTTTGCTGAAGCTAAAGCAGAGAAACATTTTCTAAAGGAACGCCTTTGACTTTTAATTTCACAACTGACCTGAATTTCTTTCTAAGATCCAAATTTTATCTGTATCAGATTACTAAACAAATCAATCTATTTCACACAAATATTTATCTTTGATTGCCGTTCTTCCTTGCCACTAAATAAAGCTACTGTGCAAGGATCTGAGGAAACCCGGACAAAATACTTTGTAGTTCACCTATTCTAGGTTGTCTGTCACTGGCTTGCAAGAGAGCTGCTGTAGACAATAAATTAGAGCAGTCCCAGAGGTTAGACCTATTTGAATTTGGGAAGAGCCAAACCAGCATTATCCTTACTCCTTTGCGAAGGGCAGCCCAGATTCTGAGCCTGAGAGCACGCGGTGAGAAACCTATGGGACTTTATTAATGACTATGCAGTATGGACAAGAGGGATGCACTGCAGAATCATATGGCCTGCTGTGCTGTTTCAGAGCCTAGATTCTGCCTTCCTCCCATCCCTCATCACAAATAACTATGTTAACAGTGTAATTGCCTGAGGCTGTGGGAAAGAAAAGAAAATCAAGACAAAACATAGTACAGTGCAGAGGAAAGCAGTGAAACATTCCTTTCAGAAAGTGTCTAGTTATAAGAAGAAAGATGAAAAACAGATGCCCTGTGAAAATGCAAACGAGTGACACTGAGCCCTTATGCACAAGCCAGGCACATGTACCTAATAGAGAAAAGTATGTTCTTTTGTATTCACATCAATGCCTAAACCTCCCATTAACAGAAATAAAAATCTGTCAGTAGCTTTTCAGTGCTCTTGCTTGTCTGTAGCAGCTCCAAGGGTGATATCTACTGTCTCGCTGCTGACAGCTGAAGCATTGAATCCTTCTCACTTCAGTCAGAATGAAAATAAAGTACAGGGGTTTCTGCTAAGCAGGTGGGTCTGATTCTCCTTTTACACTCAGGTAATTTAGCAATGATTCAGTCAAGCCAGTGGAATCACTGGAAGGTATAAAGACATATGTGTGTATATATATATGTTTGAGAGAGAGCGATTCAAAGCAGTCTGTGTCATATAAGACTGCTATACAACTTTTATACCTATATGTACAGATACCTTTCTCAGGAACTGTGCCAAAGAAAGCAAACCCCTTGTCTAGTAACAGACACTACTGGATATAGGACTTGATGTTGTAGGCTGGAACAGTAAGGAAACAAAATAACCGAGGGTTCCTTGAGCACTGGAGCACTTGCAAACCAGGCTACAAATGCACATTTACTTGTGCACGCATAGATTCTTTACATTTTACAGACAGAAAAATCAAGGTCCAAACTAACTCAGAGTTCAAGGATGTTTGCAGGGAGTTATTTGGTACTGACCAATATAAACTTACAGCACAGAACCAGCGGTTTATCACAGATCTTCAAGCTGATAAAAAGAGGATTTCTGTAGAGCGTTCCTAATTCACTGCAATTAACGATACACATTATTACATTTAGTGATTTATGAGAAGAAAGCAAAGATAAGGTTATGTTTCTCTCATCTTGTTTTATTCCTTCCTCAAAGGCCCTCTGTCACTGGTGCTTCCCCTCTAGACTGGGCTGGACAAAGCTAACTGGACTAGAAATTGGTTTGTTCCTACTGTCGACACTACAAAAACAGCATCCTTAACCTCTGCCAGCTAAAGATGCTCTGCTTGAGACCCCTACTTTGTTCCATTTCAGTTGCTGACTGGATACTTGAAAAGCTGGCTTCCATTACTAGATAATTCACCTCTGGGCATTCAGTATGAGAATGTTGTGGAGCTGACCACTGGAAATTCTGGTCACTTCACTAGCAACCTGAATGGGAAAGGGGTCTATCTGAACACAGATCTAGCGTTTGGACGAAAGAGACCTAGAGATCAATATTCCTGGTTTCTTTAATAAGCTTTGGGAGTGCAAACAAGTGATTAGGGCAGGAGCTATTGATCATCTGCATTAAAAACAACTTCTGCACACTTTGACCTTGTGATTTCCAGATTTCTGCCCAAATGCCTAGGATGTATTTTGCAAGCTACAGCATCTACTTAGCTCCCAATCCAGTTTTTCACCTCCAACCCTTATTTGAAGTTTAAATGCCAGAATTTATGGCTACATGTCTGTTAATTCTCCTGGATGTGATTAGCTGCTCTGTCAAAGTAAGATGATGCATAGGTGTTCTTTCAAGACCAGTAAAGCTCAGGTACTAACTCATTTAAGGCACTGTAAATCATGCTAGCAAGAAGCACAAAGGTACTGGCATTAGAGTCCAGATATCCCTGATCCTACTCACTAGGCAGACTCACTGTCTGCCTAGTATTTTCTGAACAGTGTGTTGTAGATGCCTTTCAATGCTGAACTCCTGAAGTTGCAGATATGCAGGCTCTTAGGCATTTTAGCCTTTTCCTTATTTATCCTTCTTCTAAAAAGAAAACAAAAAATCCCAAAGAAATGACATTAAGTATTTCCATTTAAAATGGGAACTGTTCAGGAAGAGGTCAGGTAGTATGCTGAGGTGACTGGTACAGGAAGGAGTATACAGCATATAGGACAAGTATGAAACAGAGAATGTGGTAGAGAAAGAGTGAATCTGCATTGCACAAAATAAACCATCCTCAATTCTGTAAGTCTTTTGTAGAGGAATAAAGGCCATTAAAGGCAAAGGATTCTGCTCTAAGATACCCCAAGCTTAGGTGATGTACTAAACAAGTAACTACTGGACTATTGGTCTCAGAACCTGGAATAACACACAGCAGCCCTTGGGTTTGTGTCCTCAGAATAGGCACTCAAACCCAGAAGATTTGTAGCTTCGTACGTGAAAACTATCTAAATCAAAACTGAGATGTCTACATTGCACATCATTGGTTCTACCTACTGAAAAAAAAAGGGCGGCGGGGGGAGAGGGGGCAGGAAGAGGAGAGAAAGCAGGAAAAAAGAGAAAGAGCAGTTATTTTCAAAAGAATAGAGTTTTTTCGTTTATTGACATGTGTGATACATAAGGTCAATTTGTTTGCTGTTATCTGCCAACGCACAACAGTGTCATGTTCTGCTGTCACTGTTGATTGCTAGACAACTCACAGACACTGGCACTTGTGAAGACATGCCACAGCTAGGCTAGACAAAAATGATCTTGTGAAAGAGACGAGGCCAAATCCCTCTTGAACCTATCCCTACAAAACACCCTTTGGCTAAAACATAAGTAAAGTAAGCAGGATTTGGCCCACGGTGACTTGGTACTAAAAAATTAAATCCTACAGGATGATTCTTGATTTTTTGTGTAACATTTTATTAACCTTTACTTACAGTGGTCTTGTGGTCTGTGGTCAGATATCCCCTTCCTTTAAAAATCACAGGATCTATAAAAAGCTTAGGCTTTACATTCCGGTAATGTATACTGGAATATGATGGTTCAAAGAAGTTGTGGTTGAGAATGAGTATATTAGCAGCCTGGTGAGAAAGAGACCACTCTCTCTTCCTCAAAAGCTTTTCCTTTCATGTTTGTTAATCCACCTGTTGTTAACATAGATTAATCACAGATACAGTCTCTACTCGGAATTCTCTCCACACAACAATTTCTGCCACTGTTTTGCATTTCAGAAGAACATATTTGTTACAAATGTGAGAGAGTAAACTATAAGGAAGTATTAGCTGTGGAAAAGAGAGGAAGTAAGGACACTTAGGTATGCAGAAATAAGCATCACTGAAACACAGTATTTAATACACAGGTATTTAGAACACAAGGTTAGTTTAATGTCTGTGGACCTCAGCCACCGCTGATATTGACTTAAAAGCACTGGCATGACAGCTCAGAATTTTCTAAGCATGTATGACCCTTCCACAGGAGGATGGGGGTGCACAGAGATGTCCCCCATTCTACAGCAAGTCTCCTGCTGACTTAATAAGAAGTTGGGGCATAAATATTCTTCTGAACTGGGTGGAATTGTTGACAAAGCTCCCAGTAACTCTAACAGATTCAGGCAGGTTTGTGTGAGGACCTAATTAAAAGTCCATAGAAATCAATAAAAAGAGTCCCACTTTCTTTAGCTACTTTAGGATATAGTAATATATTAGGACGTACTGCTGATAAAGATGGAGTTAAAAACTTATGGGCGAGATCGCAGTCAGCACTGGAGTCTGCTTTCTTATATGGATAGTACATTATTACGTGGGATTGTAAGGAGGGAGAGTAGCATCAGTTAATGGATAACTGGAAATAACAGCCAGGTTCAGATTGGTCTTCCTTACTGCACAGTGCCATTTTGGGCAAAACTTCTTCCATTACTTACTTACCTTATCAATTTAAAACATTATATCTGTGGGAATCTGTGCTTGTACAGTTCCTCCTACAAAACTTTCACAGACCTGTTTATTTCATTCTCAGCTTTTTAGTATCATCTTAATATTGGAAGGACCCTTAAGAATATTATTAGAATGTCAAAATGCCGCATATAAGAATGTGAGTAAGTGAAAAGAGAGAGACATATTGACAAAAATAAAATGGACACTTTTGTACATCAAACAAAAGGAAAAAAATCATTATCATGGCATGTTAAAAGATCCACTGAATTGCTCATCTCCATTACAACTGCACTGAGTCAACACTGCTTCCACCTAGTCCCTTCAGGCTAGGAATCAGGCAAAATAATAAGAGTTAATTGCTTTGCCAGTGTATATTAGGGCACTGTGTCCAATGATATTGATCAGTGGAGACGGGCTAAAGCAGGCTTTTCTGATGTGAAATTCTTTTTGCCTTGTGCAAAGAACAGAATAGTGAGAAAAGCTGGAACAAATTTCTGGTTGCGCCAGCCTCATCACATAAAAAGGTGTTTAAATAAATGCATTCTAGCAAAAGATTGAGTGAACGAGCCATTTTTGAAACCAGAGAGCTGAGATTCAGGGAGACACTGTTTTATTTTTAAATCACATTTGCATGCAAAATCACAGCTTGCAGCCACATCTGCTGAACCCGCAATAGCACTTGCCCTTGTAATGTGATCTGCAAACTTTTAAAAACCAGCCCATTGATTAACTGCAGGACTGCAGGACGTGATTCTATTTATTTATGTATTTGTGCCTGGAGCAGCACACTTAATCAATGAATACTGGCAAAAAATTGATAGGGAAAAAGCAGTGATAATCTAATATCAAAGATGACTTCTGTGCACAAACACTACTAATCAGATTGGCCTTCATGACTACCTAGAGTGAAATTGAACCTTAAATATGACTCCAAGTTACTAGTAAGACTGCAAGTAATTATGTTCTAGACAGCTTCCTTTTTGACGTTATATATTACTTCTACTATGGAGGTACACTAAAGTCTAGTCCTAAGCCAGGAAACTATAATGTGAGATACTGAATACCTCTTAAAAGAAAAAGCAAGATAAGGTGGTCTGAAAAGAAGTAGTCTAAACTGGACTGAAACACTCCAATAAAAAACTTCTGAAGGAAACAGTATAATCAAGTAGCTAGAACGGGGGTCTGCTGGTAAAAAACTCTGGATTTTATTCCCAGCTTTTGGAAGGTAAGGACTAATTAGAGGAGCCTCAGAACGCTTTGATTAAGTTTTACTCTCTGGGCAGGAAGGTAGACTAGTAATTAGGCCACTACATGGGACAAGCGAAATGAAAGTCATGACATCTGATGGGTATTTCTCAAGGTGTAACTGTACAGCAGTCATTTTAGAGCAGAGGAGAAAATGTTGTAACCCTAGCTTACCTTTCTGTGAAGTAGTGACAAGAGCATGTGCAAGTGTTGTTACCAGTGGCTTTGCATCTCTTAAAAAGAAAAGCAGGAAAACTGTGCACCAATGACATTACCTGATGTCTGATATTGGGCCTTATTCTGCTGTCTTTCCAATCAATGACAAAATTCCTGCTGGATGCAAAGGTGGCAGATCGGGCTCATTAAATTTTGAGTAAGTTCACAGCAGAAAGCTCAGCATGATCCTCCCTCCTCAGCTATTGTTCACGCTGTAATCAGGCATATCCATCACACAGCTTGCATCTGTCTGTCCTCTTTCCCTTGCCCAAACCTCATCCCTTAGTCTGCACGAACAATGGATGTGATGACCCTATAAGTCTCTTTCGTATGAGGTAACTACAAATGGGAATATGCCTTTGTTCATAACTTATATTATGGTGCGGACAAGGCTAAGGTTAGCATATGGCATTTGCTAATGGTCCCTCCTATCCCACATTTCTCATAGGCAGATAATTTAATAGAGCTGATGTCCATATCCCTTAACAAATTGAATTAAAAATGTTGCAGCAGCTGCATATGTAATAGAATCTACATGCTCTTCAGCAGCCTACTTCATTACAGGCAATTGTTTCAGGCAGTAATAGAAGGTGCATAAACAAAGAATTTGGGGCAATGGACAAGACTACACCTGCCTTTCACAATAATACCATATATAAAAACAATTAAATGCACTTACCTTGTCTCTGTGATGAATGTAGCTACGCACCCATTTGTCTTCTCTCATTTTTATTAGAGACATTAGTTATATATCCTAACAACAGGGTATTTCTGGGTAACAATGTAACTAAATTCAGGTTGCTGCTTTCCCATAGACATTCTCAGAAAATCACAGCCTTTACTACAAAGATCTTCAGAAGTACAAAATTGCTAAAAGATATACTTTGGGACTCGCAGGAATGCATAAAAGTGTGTTACATGACTAGCTCTCTTTGGAAGTCCATAAATGTGTGTGCCACTCGCAAATGCTAAACAGGGAATGGTGTGCCATTACAGAGACGTGTACAGAGGATATGTGCACTAAAGTTTTGTGAAGTTCAGATACTACGGAAATGGGAGCCAGCTGGCTCATGCTCTGATGAAAAGTAATCATTAACAGTTTTACATTATTTTCTAAAGTCAGGCTCCTGCTTATGTATCTCTTTAAACCAAGATGTGCATGACAGTTTTCCCAAGCTATACTGCCAATATAACACCAGATTCACAGAGATATAAGAGAGAGAAAAGTACTTATTATACCCACGTAATAACAGATCCTCTATGATAGGATCCAGCAAATTTTCTCTTGCTGCAATTTCAGGTAATACATGACATCCATGTAGGTGGTCAGCCTATCCTTACAACAGCTTGTAACCAACTCTACTACCTGCTGACACATCTGTTTTATAAATCATTTTACTGTGGTCTATAAGTGAAGCTGCATACTCAGGCATTTTTCTCCCTTCGTCAAAGCCTCCGGGACAACAAAGAGCTGGCATAAATAATTCACAGTATGTTACCAAGAAAAGCAGCAAAGCTGCAGCACTTACCTATCTGCTTAGATGCCGTATTAGTCCAGCGATGTGACTTCTAAGTACTAGATCTTGAAAAGTATTGGTTGGAATGATCTCATCATGGAAGGCAACATTTGAAGAACTGGAAGACAACCTGTCTGAAACAAAAACAATCATGCTAAGTCTCTGTATTTATTTGTTGCTATGACAATATTAAATTGAAAGATTTAGCCAGAGCCCCAAATGAACACCCAACTTTGGTGAGAACTAATGTACAAGTGTCTGCCAGACTCCTGTCATGTCTGGGTCATAAGGTCTAGCAGCAATGCTTATGTCCCTGTGAGGAGGGTGCTACTGTCTGGCAAGCTTCCCTATATAATACTACTGCTATTCCTAAAACTACTATTCATGCTTGGATTTTCTGAGGACGGGTGAAGATTTGGTCTCACTACTCAAACTTGTAAAACTGCCTGTTCAGTGACTGCCTGATCGACAGAAATAAATCTTTGGTAACACCAACCTTGGGACCAAGTTTATTACCTTGAACTACTTACATTGACATCTTTGGCTCTGAAGCTCACAGATTCAAATTTTAGCCCTGAGCAAGGCAGCAGGTAGTAACAATGTCATATCCATAACATATAGGTAACCGTAGATGTTAATAACTGACTGTTAACATGCTGATAGGCAGACCCCTAACTTTGTATTGTTAATTCATGCTTCCTTCCTTTCCACTGAAGTAATTACATTCAAACACCATGTGCCTCCTAATGCCCATTTATAAACTCCCCAATTTTTAACCTCTATCATTCTCTCACACACAAAACATCTGGGATCCAATCTGAATCCTACCACCTCTCTGACTCTTCTCAATTGCTCTTCTGTATTATCTCATACAGATGAAGCACTGTAATTAAATGTGTCAGATCCAAACACATGCAGTGAATCATTTTTAAACACAGTTCCTTAAGAGTGGGTCTCTGGTGCGTGGGTTGCAGTAGTGGAAGATAGGGAGATAAATGTTTCACAGGGTAAAGTAACCCAGAAGAAATCCAGACATGGATGAAATGTTACTTAGGTCCCTGTGCTAAATATTTTTATGATATTAAGCTAGGCAATATTATCCTGATAAACAGCTAGGGTGGGACTGAGCCATACCTCAGGTAAATTTTGTACTCTCTTTCCTTCCTGACCATAATAATAGATTTATGATTTATGGAAAACAAAGCTATTACTGAAATTAGAAAGATTCATGTAATGAAAAGTTGTAATTTCTACATTCTTGTTCCATTTCCAGACCCTTGATCGCATAAAGTGTGAAGGGTACATAAATCCATTCTCCCACCCCCACATAGCTGATCATATATATACTGTTCCACAACACAGGATCTTACACACACAGAATCCTCAGACCCCAACAGAACATAAAGCTTCTACCAAGTTGGGCTGATACGAGGCTAGAACAAACATGGCCTGTTCTGCCTCCTGCTTACCCCCTGTTCACATCTGCCTGTTTTGCCATACAAGTGCACTGGGCACGTTCAGAGATTTTGATGAGGCCCATCTGTAATTCCCCAGCCCACAAGGCAGTTTAGTCGGTACATGCGAGCACTTTTAACACATGGTCTGGCCAAATCTTGCAAATCTCAATCTGTATTAGTGGCTGCAGCAAGGGCTCAGATGGCAGACACTTACTCCAATTATTCATGGGATGGCAAGCCAATTTTGTGCCTTGTTAAGTAAATTACTCTTTCGATAGGATGGGTTTACATATCTGGAGTACTAGCCTGGGGAAATATGAGTTTTCATTTTGCACATAATCATTCCAAATATTGTCAGACTGCAGGAAAGACACAGCTAGTATTTTCCACTCGGAAAGGCACTGATCAGATTCTTAACGAGAATCAATAATCAAATGTATTAAAGTAAGACACTAACAAAAATGTCCTCATTTTGGTTTCACTTTGCAGTGGTGTAATTTTGGAGCAACTCATGAGAAGCCATAAGGTGACTGTGGTCTTTGTAATGAGCAAATGCAATAGGACCATCTTGAGAAAACATTGTCAGTACCACTTAAACGTTCTTTAACTAATATTTAGCTAGGACAACCCAAATCTCCTTTGAAGCTAACTGATTAGTATTTGCGATGCGTTTTGAGATCTGTAGATTAAAAGCTCCAGAATAAGACAATGTTTTACTCTATTATTAGTCAATCAAACATATACAAACACACATTGAAATTAAATCGCTGGAAAAACCGTGATGCTTCCTCTTGCCTTTATTTTCCTCCATCCTTTAATTCTATTTCTTTGATAAACTATTGCATGTCAAAGGCCTGGTCTGTAATACTCCTTTTGTAGCTACACAAAGTGCATTAGGAACGATCTGGCCAATGGCTACAGAGAAGATTCACAGACATCAGTTCCAAATGTTCTAAAGCAGTTTACTAGCCCCAGAGACTTTAATGGTAAGTGTGGGAGGAAGACAGAGACACACAGAGAAGGGAAGACCGGCAGCCTTCCTACACATACTCCTTATTAACTTGAGTAATCCCCTTAAAGCTATTCAAATGAAATCTTGAAGCCTGATGTAACTGATGTTGCAGGCAAACAGATAGATACTTCTGTCTATATAAATAACTTTATGAAAACTGCAGGACTTGACAAAAAAGATTTCCTAATTCCAAGCCTCCACTCTAACCCTCTTGTCTATCTACGAGAAAAATAACTTATTCATTATGTAACATCTGCATACCCCTGAAGACATGCAGCTACGAATGGCTGAGCTAAAAACAGATTTGAAAAAGGAGGCAGTAAATATGTGAGCAGATTAGATTGTGGAACACAGGCTGAGAAAAAGGAAAATGTTTTTCCTGCATCTGACCAGCAGCACACTAGAAGCCAGAATTTCAGAGCTCAGAAACAAGTTTTCAAGTTCTTATTGTTCTAGCAAACTCTCCCCAAAAGTCATGTTCCCAAACAAGTTAGGATTAGGACTCGATGAGATTTAGAGCACATCTGTGCCAAGGATGGCTGGCTACATTTAGATCTGTGGCTAGCAGTGGCCACTGAACTAAAATAAATGCTAGAATTAGAAGCAGCAGGGACTAATGATCAAGATTTTTTTTGCATGTAGCTAATGTACCCTGCTGGCCTCATGGCTGTTTTTAAGCTCATAGTTAGATTTCAGACCAGGAAGACCTAATGAGCCAGATACATTGTGGGACTGGCCACAATTGGCCTTGCTTTGTCCTAAAACTTGGAGGAGGAGGAACTGGCTTTCAATGGTTTGTTAAATGGTAAAATGCTTCTTATTGCATGTATTTCACCATTTTAGGCATTCTAGAATTAACTACAGTGTGATCACCATGGGAAAAAAAAAATATAAAAACTAAAGGTATTCCATGTAGAATTTGGGTTGCATGCTGTTAACAGCACATGGGGTTAAACACTACAGGAAGAGAATTAAAAAAAAGTATATTAATATATAAACTTCAGTCTACTGTATAAATCTACAAGTGTTCTGGAAAAAAATGTGCATGATCACTTAATTAAAAGACTTCATCATAACGCATCATAACGAAACAAGATACAACTCTACAATAATGCTCACCATTATTAAATTTCAAGACCCTGCTTTAAAACATGGTAAGGCAAAAGTTAGGCTTTGTTTTTTCTTTTTAATATTAAATACAGAAGTTCTGAACAAATGAAAACAGGATTTTAAAATAGGACGTATGAGCTAATGTTAAAATGCAGTGCTAACATCTCCCTGTAATAATACAAAGGAAGTAAGATTATAGGATAGTTCAATACAGAGCTGTAAGCAACAAATCATCATCCAGTGACAAGAAAGCTTGCTCAAACAAGCACTTTGATTTTCAGGAGACCAGGAACCTTCATTTAGTAAATTCCTATCTGGTATTGCAGATGTTAACTGCCACTAATGTTTGGAAAGGACAAACAGTGAAATGTTGATGGAAGTTTTTTTCTATGCCAGCCATCAGTGTTCAGTCAACACCCATTTCTCCCCAAGCCCCTGGATCTGTGAAACAAGCGCAGTCCTGCACTGAGATTGATCTTTCACCTTCCTATTTTCCTGCAGAACATCCTCCACAAAGCTGCATGCTGTGTGATTTTTGAGAGTTTTACTGCAATGTTCTGTAGCAATCCCTGAGGAAAAAGAAGTTAAAGGAATAGCTTGTACAGTAGGCAGTGGAAAGCAGCAGTACAGAGTGCTTTATTGCTGCCTATTCCAGCAAAACACACACACATACAAAAATCATGTTTTCCCCACCCCAGCCCTTCTTCCAAGAAATGTCTGCCCAGTGGATAATCATTGCTAATTCAATGCCCAGGAGGGCTTCTTTAAAGAAGAAAATTGCTGCAGCATTCACTGTATTCATCAAACATTATTGCTGCTCTCTAGAGGAACAGGAAGATCCATCACCAACGGAGAAATAGATTCAGCATCACCTTATGGTAGCTACAGTGGTACATTTTTATTTTAAATCAATGCCTTCTTTTGGTTGGGACCCAGAAAGGTAAAAAAATGAGACAGGAGGGAGAGAGAAAAGCCTGGCTAGAGGAAAAGAGGAGCCTGAGCTGTCTCCATCAGTTTTACTGCAGGAGGCTAGGAAAGACTGGGAAGTTCAAACGGAGGAGCAGGCGCTGCAGGAGTGACTCAGCATCCTTCTGCGGCAAAAGAGGAGCATGTCAGCAGCCACCGCCCTGCCCTGGCTGCAGCGCAAGGCCTGCCCTTCCCCACAAGCAATAGCTGCAGGAGAGACACTGCAGCCATGCCAGACCCACGGAGAGCTGGTCTCCTTCTGCCAAAAAATCTCCCTGCAAATAACTCCCTCCATAGCCACTGCCTTCCCAGAGCACCCATGGAACCTGTTCCCTAGGGCCTGGCTCCAGGGGGAGCATCAGCAAAGCTGCCATACTCCCATCTCCCCGCTGCAATCCTAAAAGACCACCACACTCCCTGAAAGCTGCAGAAATGCAATTAACTCGCTCTCTGCCATATCCACCTCCTACTCACCGGGAGCAGCAGAGCAGCTGATTCCTCTTCCTCTCCTGCACTCCATCTCATTCTCACATAGCTATATACCACTGACTTTAATAACTGTCATAGAACAGAAAAGGAGAAAAAAAAAATTACCAAATAGTACTACATGTCCAGACCCACATAACCAAAGCTGCTCTCCTACAGGACGTACATACGAAGGTGCACGTGGGAAAAGAATCTCATGCTTTGTTTTGACAGTAACCCAAGAGTTGCTCAGTGTGCAAGGGCTAGCAGACAACTTGATCCCCTTATGCTTACAAGAGTGTCACACCAGGTTCTTCCCACTGCCACTGCAGAAGTGGTCCCAGTTCCTGCAATCTGGACTTGGTGGGGAGAAGCACTTGGTGTCCACAGACACTGCCTTGTAAGTTAGTGCTTGGCAAAGGCTGTAAGAAAGCGAGGGAGATGAGACCTACGGCTGGTACGAAGCCCAGTCTTGTTTGCTCCTCAGCTATTTACTCATGTTCTGCTAGGTTTGTCTTGATTTCCTATCTGTTCCCATCCTACTTTTCTATTCCTTATTTAACACCTTCCTCTTGAGTGTTGTTGAGTTTTTGCGGGAGGGGTAAATGGACTTTTTTCTCTCCCCTCCCCTCACCAAATTTTACCTGGGCCCTTCTCTCAGAACACTTAGGAAAATAAAACCACCTTCCCTGGCAGAAAATTGTTCTGATCCCATTGATACCCCAATGACCTTATTTTGTTGCATCCTTTCTGGCTACTTGGGGGAAGAGTCTTATGTAGTATAAACCACTAACACTAGCTCTTGAGGTGAGGTCTGGAGGCGATAAAGCCACTGAAAGCTTGTTAACTATATGAAAGCTAGGGCAAAGCAGGCATTGCTGCTTAATGGGGAAGAGGAGGCTTGCTTTTACTGGTTCTTTTCTTGCTTGCAGCAGTTAGGCTTCTGGCCAAAGGGAGCCTGGGACATGGTAGCTCCTCCTTTATGCGGGACTCTCCTCCTTTCTCCCTCCCTTCTCCTCTCTCTTTGAAAGTTGGTGCAGTGTTGAACTTTTGCCAGAAACTGGACCTGCTGCAGAAGCAGCAGCTTCCCAGAGGGAGGAGGGAAGAGGCAGACTGAGTAATACTTTCTCTACGCTCCTCTTGACAGCAGCTAGTCAAACCATCCCTTCTGCCTCTTCCTTCCCTTCTCTGCTTACAGCAAGCCTCTATCAACACATAAATCCCCACTACAGAGAACACAGCACAGGATCCTACCATCATGTCCCTGCGGTGGCAGGCAGAGGACACTGCCAAGGTCTGATGCAAGAGTTTGCTCCCTCCTTTTCCATTTGCAAAAGATCAAATCCCCCTCTGCCACGTCCCATCCCTCCCTAAGGATGCTCAGAGAAACTTCACTTAAGTTTTTCCCTTGGGCTGCACCTGCCTCTGTTGCTATCCCTGACACACCAATCCTCGGCCCTTATTAGACCTCATGCAGGTGGATTCCATCTCCTTCCCTGAAAAGTCCAGAAAAGAAAGTTTTTGCTACCTTTCTGTCCTCCCTTGTCCCCCTAAATTTTAGCTCCATGGGAGTAAATTCCCAGCAGGAGGCGCTGGAAGAGTACACAGAGCACCAAACCACTGCAGTCTTCCCCCAGGGAAGTGCAAATCCAGAATTAACCCTTCCTGCATCCTTTTCCTTTCCCACTGTGCCCAGCATTTCTCAATCCACTGCAGGCTGCTCTGAGGCATGGCAAGCTTCCTGAAGGAATGATTTAGGTCAGATTATATGGATAGTAACTCTGCCCCTCAAGGCAAGCCCTAGATGCAGTTGTACAGTCTTGGCCAGGCAAAATGAAATCTGCAATGCGTTTTTTTTTGTCTCTGAACACAGCAGCATCAAACCTCAGGGGGCACTGAACTCAATAGCTTGCCTCCTGTCTTACTCGTCAGGCTGCATTACTGTAAGAAAGAACTCCTCCCTTTCTCTTTCCTCCCCCTCAGCTATCCCACACATATGCACTTTGAGGAGACAGCCCAAAAATGCACCTTCACCTCTCTGACTGTGCTGTGCCTACAAATAAAGGCATTTGCTTCCTACTGGCTGTGCAGTGCTGCAGGAGCAGCTGTTTCCAGGGCTGCAAGCTGACAGAACGGCTTCTCTTTCTTCAGCAAAATCTGCAGATTCATAGCACCTAATCAGTTTTCTGAACATCCGATCTCCAGATTACTGGTCTTAAGCTAAACTTCAGATGTTACGAGATGTAAAGATCAAATTAATTACAGGAATAATCCGGGTTGTGCCACTTCTCCTTTGCTCAGATTAGTGGAAACAAGAACACTGTCATGCTTACAAATCACTTGAATAAATACAACAGAAGGAGCATCCCAGACTTACAGAAAGTTACACACGTCCCTAGATGTTGTGGATAATGTGACAACTTCCTCTTTGCTATCTTCATGGACACACTCAAAAGAAAAAGAAAGATTAAAAATAAGTTGCATGTAGCCACTCTTGAAGTAAAAAAACAAAAGGAATTAATGAAACTGCTTTCCATCTTGAGCATGCAATGAATATAACAAACGAACTAGGTATCTTCTCCTGAAATCATAAAAAGTTATCTTGAAATCTTTTTCCCAGTACTTCAAAAGCCCAAGTACATATCAGAGCTTGTACAAATGTCTTCACTGAAATCTTTTAAAGCATACTCCTCCTTATGATAACAAACCACTGTCTTAAGTGATCAAGAAGTGCTACTTCTATGCTTTATTTTTAATGATTATGCCACACACTGTAGAGCCACATCAGTCCCCTAGATACTGCATGCACATAAATTCAGAGAGCCAGCCTGCTTTTAAGCACTTGCAATGTAATCAGGCAAGCAAAAGCAGGAAAGGAAAAACGTTAGCTAGAAATCCAAGGCATCAAAGACTCAGCCTCTAAGCTGTTCCTTTCCAGAGCAAAGGAGCTGCAAATGCATTTCAGGAGTAGTGCCTGACTTGCCCAAGATTACACAAAGCACAAGGGCTTCCTTAAATCTGGTTACAACCATTTTTGGTCTGTGTCTATGGACCGTGGATAGATATGTTTTTCTCATCATATGAGAGGGATTTTTAGCCCATGAACATAAAGGAAACATTTACCAACAATACAACAAAAATGTATGCACCAAGGACTGTTCCTCTGAACACAGTCACAGCATATAAATTCTTCATACCATTTCTGAGGTGGTGCTGAAAGATGCAATACACTCTCCTTAACGTTACAGTCTGTGGTGCAGTAACACAAAGAGGTTAACTGTTTTATCCTGTGGTTTTATCCTTCGCCAAGTGAAAATTTCCAGGAATTCCTGTTCAAAGCATGGAACTGAAAGAGATAATCTTCATTGTATTTATAATGCATGAACTGATGCAAGCGTAGCAACTCAAAGTGGCACAAAAACCTCCTGGTTTGATGGTTTAGTGAATTACATACTTGAGAACCCTTTGCCACAATCTCTTGTCTTCTGGTCATTTCTTGTTCCCATCCATTTTATCATTTCAATACCTGTATACCAGAAAAAGGGCATTGTTCAAGGACATACAACCATTATACTGATGTGCTGTAGGTCAGAGAGCTCTCTCAGCTTTCCCAAAGGTCATCTGTAATCTGTAATCAGGCACAAACCAGGAGGCAGTGAGAATCTAGCCGTAAAACTTCACTGCAAACTAACAGCTTTTACACTGCTGCCCAGCTGCATTATTCTGTAGTGCAGACTGCTGTATTGAAAGGTGAAACATGACTTTTCATGTTTGGCTTCAGTATTTGAAATATGCTTATTATAGCTTCACAAACATCCTGTTATGGATTCCATCAACGGAAGAAGAAAAATGGGAGATAAAAGGATATATCGGGCTACCTCATCTTTCCTAATCCTGCCTACTCAGAGCTGTTCTCTACAGCACCATCTCAAGTGCTTTATCCTACCTCGTAATAAATGGCCAGGTCATTCTTCTTGAAAAGCAAAGTTAAAACCATTTCTAGTCAGTTCTGATGGTCGTGTTTGAGAATCAGCAGACCCTTGAAGATTTATCTCTTTTTTTTTTTTACTGTAGAGGCCTAGAAACTGCACTTCTTCCAGCTGCTGCAGGAATTTCATCCCAATTGCAATGGATGAGCTAGGTAAACCAAATTATCTCCCACGCCCTGTTGGTTAATTACTGGGGCCAGTGTAAGGGCACATTTCACCATTTCTGCTGTCAGACAGGAAGCAGACAATCACTTAGAAGGTAACACTTACAACCATCTGCTCAATAGCCACAACAGCCCTTTGAGACTTTGAGTAACTAAAACGAATGACTGACTAGCTTTTGGCAATGCCCAATAAACAGACTGAGACTGGTTAGTTATAGATTCTAAGTGCTTCTGAAGTTGTTATTTCAGTAATACTTTTCTCTTATACAAAAGCCAGATGTATGCTGCAAGTTTCTACTAACCTGAGGGCTTTTAAAGGGTCTAAGATAGTGGCAATACAAGTGCTGAAAATACTAAGGCTGAAAGTCCCTAAGGTCCAGATCTCCAGAAAATCATAGGCTCTGAACTGCTATTGGCATCAATTAAGTATAAAGGAAAGATATACCCAGGGAATAGGATTAGACAGAGGGTAAGACTGTGAACAGAGTTAATGAATGTACATTTAACAAACAAGAAAAATATGATTATGATGATTAAGCCAACTGAAAAGAATCAGTAAAGACTTACTCATGTAAATGGTTTGCAAATTCTTAGAAGATACAAACAAAATGTCTGGAACAGCTAAATTTAGCCCAACATTTAAGTTTTTACCACTAGTCACAGACAGGACTAAGAGCTTATCATCAGGATAGTAGAAATTTTAGAAGACTGAGTGTGATAGATCCTGATCTAACCAAGCCTTGCCTTCTGTTGTGAGGATCATGGAATGCCTAAAGGTAGAAGGCATTGCCTAGTACCTGCACAGGGCTCCCTGAAACATGTATCATGCTCTACCTACCAACAGCAAAACAGAGACTATTCCCAGGCCAAGTTGATTCTCACAAACTACGGGACTAACTGTATTTTAGGCTTCATAATCATAGAAGGCGATGGCTGTCACATAACATTATAGCTGTTCAGATGCAGTAATGTAAGACAAAAGCCTGGGAGCTTGTCAAAACTCCAAACCCTGAAAAATTGAATCTTTTTATTATTCAGCAGTGAAAGACCACAAGATCTGCCTGTGACTCAGTTTCAGGGTTCCATTTTTGAGCAATTCCCTTTTCACTCCCCACACTCAAAATGGAAAAAAAAAAAAAAACCCAACACCAAAACCCCAAACAAATAACAGCAGTTTTAATGGAAGTAAAATATTTCTATTTCCCTCAAAAAATTGCACAAACAAATCGAAAAAGCAGCAACTTCTCATCTGCCCTTACTATCAAGAAAACACTTGAATTCTCACAGCTAATGTATGCCATGAGAGCCTCTCAAACAGACTGTATAATTTACAATTTAATCTATGCGTTAGAGTGGTGCAAAGCCATTTTCTCTGTAGGAGGAGTAGGGCCAGAGATTAAACCCCTGCAGACCTCTGCAAGTGTTTCAATTAAGTTATATTAGTGTAAAACCAGAGCAATAGGCTGCATTTCGTATACTATCCCACATATGCATAAATCCTTGACTATCACCCTTAATAAGCAAATATAATACCAATAATCTGATGCATGCAAAAAGATCTGATGTAGGAAATTAGGTGCACTGGCTACAGAAGTTTAGTAATTTTTATTCATATACTGCAGAGCTGAGCAACTTCAGCTCACTGCTGTGAAACTTAACCAGTCACCACACTGCAGTACAACAGTGAGACGGTTTTATTGCTCACTTTCCTTCTGTGTTTTATGGTCAGCAGTACCTGCCAGACTATTAAATAATGGGATGCTTATATCTTGCTAAGAAATGCTTGCACATGTGCGTGGGGGAAGATTGTACACATACTAAAAGGTAGAGGTGGCTTTGCGTACAACCCACATAAATTTTATTGCTGCATATGCAGCAAGGAGAAAAATCTCTCAGAGGTTTAAAGAATAATTGAGTTATAGGGAAAGTATTCCTCAATTGTTCATCCAGATTCTGTGATCAAAGGAAGAACCTATCCTGGTAATCAGGAATTCAGACTATGCTTAAATTCCTTGCAGACCACAGATAAAGATGTCTCTGCCTTTTAATTGTGTGCACAGTCCACAAATAAATACTCTTTTTGACCCACATTTTATCTTTGTCATTCATACTGGAAAGTTTTTGGAAGGAAATAAGAGTCTCTGACTGCATTATGAGCCTTCCATATGCTCTCAACTGTATTGTAAACGTAGTATCCTCTCTTCTACCCACTGTATCACCAACAGAACTAACTTCAGTATGTGGTCAGCAGAAATGGGAAAACAGGGAAATATTTACACTGCTTGCCTCTGGATATTGCTGCTGATATAAGTATTCAACTTCAAAAATATGAGGAATATTAAATTTCTCCTATTATTATCATCTACCATTGCTCAAGCACATGTTCTTACAGCATACATCCCTCAAACAAAACTATATATACATGGCTGTTTTCACTGAGCATTTAAAACTTTGCAGTAGTCACAGAGCTCGTTTCCCAGAGCAGCTCTTTGGGGCATACCAACTCTTAGGGTCCACTTTGTCTTTGTTCCTCAACGTTCAGGTAGTTCACTGTACTGATGAGAACATCTCAGGTCTTTAACTGAGTCCATTACTCAACATGCATGAGTACAGACTGTAAGTAGAAAACACCACTGTATAATGGCACAGGGAAATTAAGATTTGTAGGCATACATATTCATCTGTCCCTACATATGCATGACACAAGGCATGTAACTCATATTTTTCTGCAAAAACAATTGTAACAAGGTGCAATTTTTCAAAGGAGTTTGAAGCAGTTTTGTGTCCAAATTCCTTTGGCATTCAATGGGAACTGGGCATTCAGAGACATGTGAAAATTCCATTTGAAACATTATGCTTGGTGTATATTAGATACGTGGGCAGAGCACTCTACTTTCAGTCATCTGAAACAACTGCATTCACTTCAATTTAATATTACTTTGAGAAGGAATCGGGTAAGAACAGTTAATTCAGGCACACTTAAGACTGAAAACTATTACAACCACATTGTGAAGAACATTTTAATGTGGTGAAAAGGTTTCCAAGGCAAAAATAAAAAGTATAAGGAGTGACTTAGATAAGCCGCTGGAAGGGAAAAAAAGCCACGCTAGAGGTTACAAATGCCAGCAAGGTAAAGAGACAGACATTGATTCTATTGCTTTCTTCTAACCACAGCACGTTACTGCTGTGGGATACCACACGATATATCTATCAGTTGCTCCACGATGTACCGTAAGATCTGATTGACTGATTCCAATCTTGCACAATCCAGTGTAAACTGGATATTACAACCATTAAGATTGATGAGTTAAAAGTAATGAATACAGAATAAGAATTTCATTCTCTAACTCACCAAATCATGTGAAGGGCGGGGAAAAGAATCTCTGTTGCAATTCATCAGAAGTTGATTCAGCTGAGAACTGTCACAATTACTCTTTTGTATTTTATGACATATAAGATACCACTTTTCAGCTTTAAGACAGGTACCCTTAAGTGGCAGGACTTCAGCGAAGCCTGCAGCCCAGTGCCAACTTACAACACGCTTCTGATGTGGCCCTCAGTCTCTTGAGTCTAACCCCTTACTTCTCACGTTGGCAGAAGACCCATTCAAAGCAATGAGATTTTGCAAATGAGTAAATGATCTCTTTCAAAATGGGCTGAGTAGGCTTTCTCAAACCACATACATCGCTCTGCAGCTGGCGAGGTAGGGGAGTTTTATTTGTCCAAGAACCTTTTTGTTTATGTTTAATTGCTGGAATCAAACAAAAGCAGAACATCTATTTAATTGATTCTGGGAGTTAAGAACTAACTCTTGAAACTGCAAGGAGGAATCTGCCATCAGGTTTTGTGGCCTAGCTTGGAGTCTGGATCCAAAGAGTAAACAAAGCTAATGAACCTTCTAATTAGGCATTCACTGATAGAGCTCAGATGAAAGAAGTGGCTGGCTGTTTCCTCTGGCTCTTGTAATCAAGAGACAGAACAAACTCAAAGTGAGTGTTACTGTGCGCAGCAAAACAAAATTGGTGTAAGCAATAATAAAATCATAAAAGCTGCTCTGGCACTTACTATATATGGCACAAACAAAGCAAATAGCTGTTCAAAAGAAGTAAGTGAAATACTTATTAGCATTTCTTCTGTGTCTTCGAGATACTGCATTTCAGTCCTTGCAGACAAAATTCTGCGTGGGCTTTGAAAATTCATGTTAGTGTTGTCTTATATTAAAAGGGCTGTTTGGAATATAGGAAGCAGACTTCCTAAAATGTAAGATTCATTCCAATTCATAAAAGAAAAATGCAGCAGGATTAAGAGAATCGAAGTAGAACAGAGCATTTTCCTTTGCACATTTCAATTCAACTCACTCAGAGATTTTGATATCATTTTAGATATATACAGAAGTTCCTAACTTCAGGAAAAGGGAAAGTAAACAGGACCCACTGCTCCTGCTTGTGACTTTCAAAATATTCCCCATATAGGTAGAATATTAGTGACATATGACAGCAATTCTCAAGTGTGTTCAGCATAGGGTCAAAACTTAAAACCAGCCCAGACAGATGTAGAAATTCTAGCACACACGAGAATAAATCCCAAAGAAATTTCTTCAGGGTTTCCCCTGCTCCTAGAAGTTTTAAAGAAAGAAGTAGCTATAAGCATAGAAGGCATTGTAGGGCAACTCCAAAATCCTTAACCAGACTTTTCTCAGATGTAGCTCCCAGGGGCTTCGATAAGAATTCTCTTTTTCAGTTTTTGCAACTCACCTCTCTGTGGTAAGATCAATAAAAGGACCTATAGGGACAGCTCAGCCGTAGGCATGCTCTACTGCATTCCCACAGCACTAAATACTGGCACAAAGCGTTGACTGCTACAATGGACCTGTTCCAGCTCTCCCCTTTCTCCTTCAGAACTGCTCTGATCAATGTTATCAATAAAAATCCATCAATCCATGGTGCCACTGAATGCCAATATGCTTTTTAAATTTGCAGTAAATTTATAAACAATTACAGAACACTGGGAAAGGAAATTCCTTAATCATACTTTACTGTGCATAGTAACTCTCAGGTGCCTGTTTTTCTGAGAATAGGTACCATGCATAGATCAGCTCTTACGATCTCATTTTATATACTATATAAAAAAATATGACGTCGTGCAACACATCAGAGCTATGTAACATTTGCAACAGCGGGAGTGCCTGATTCCCCACTCTCTCAAAAGCTGTGCCTTTATGGAGTAGAAACAATAAAGAAAGAAAAAAAAAAAGTATGAACAATGCTTTTGCTTTTCTGAATTAGGTCTACTCAATTTTATGCTCCTGAAATAAGACCAGGAGCAGACAATGCAGACTTCATTCAGCCATCCACCTCAACCCAACATACTTGTTACACTTTCTGCTGAGGAAACCATTCTATGATGAAAAAAAAGAAACCCCACTAGACTTCAATGCCCAAGTGTTTTGCAGCATAGGGGAATTTTCACTGACTCTGGTTGTATTCAAGTAACTTCTTGGTGCTCAGCGAGGCCCTAGTACAGGGCCTAGACCTAAACTCTTCCTTGAGGAAATGCCATTCCTAGACTGAGTACGTGCTAATTATATAGTAGGTAGCAGAGGAAAATGTACAAACAGGAATATATTTCATGGAGTTGCTTGCTTGGCTTATGCAGCAGTAGTATGTGACTGCACACCTGCCATTTTAGCACGTCACCACTATTATTTCTGTATCATTCATCATGATAATCCACATTATTTAGGTCAGCCAGCCTAGGGGAGGTTTTCAAGGGATGAACGTGGACTTGGGGTTCTTCTAACCTGAAGTTTGCGTTAGATGAAATCACGACACTCACAAAACTAAAACAGCAAGAGAGCAGCTTTAGCTTCAGCACATGGAAAGGGACATAATGCTAAGCTGCTGGGTGACTCAGCTCATCTCTTGTGACTGCCTGCCTACTTTTTTCAATGCAGTCTTAAACAAAAATGAGACAAGTGGCACAGACCATTTCATTCTCATTGGAAGCCAGTCTTTATCCCATTCCTCTGTTCACTACTACTTCAATGATTTTTCTAATAATAACAATAAGGGGAGAGATTATACTCTGCATTATGGCAACAAGCAACAAAAGGCAGACAAAGAGAATGGGGAAGTCAGAGTCAGCACTACCTTGTACCTGGAAATGCAAGTTTCCAAAGCAGGATGCCTTTGGTAGTAGCTTTCTTTTCATTATAGCAGCAAAGCTTCATCCTTACCTCTGAGACACACTGGAACTCAACACTGCAGGGCTGTCTGCAGACATACTTTCCCATCTTCTGGCACACACTGCTGGCAGAGAGGAAGGGGTTTTCTGCTCATTTTCCCTCTCTAAAAAAATATGAGAAAGAATATTAACGGCCTACAATTACAAAGCTTATTTTCCTGGGATATGAAGTGCAGTTATTTTTAGAAGCTGAGGTATATTCATTTATTAATACATGGTACAATAAATGATACAATTAATAATTAAAACTTACGCTCAAACTGAATGTAGGGGAGATTAGCATAAATCCATTGGCATGAAACAAGGTATACCAGTTTGCATTACTTGAGTATCCCAGAACAATTTGTGTTTAGAAGCTCACTGAACCTCTGGCCAAGCCCGCTGTGCATCTTTCCATCTGCTATGATGTCTATACTGCTCATTTCTTCCTGGGGTGCTCTGCAAGCCACACAAGCTACCTCTTTTGGGCAAAAGACAAAACCAATCTCTGTTAAAGCTAAAATGTATTAGCACCTAAAACTAAACCTGTGCTTCTATACTTTGCATATTCAGTGCCTGAATAATGGATAGCTGTTGTAACATGCATGAATGCAACTGCTACTGAAATTTAAATCACAAATTTTGATGAAAATTTTCAGCAGAAGCCTCACTTGCAGTGCTTGTAAATCAAGAGCAATTTCACCGATCTTCAGGGGGATGCTTTAGATTTGCAAAGTAACATCTCTCATCAGCTCTACTGTGATATAGTGATGCAGAAGCCTTTACTGGCTCTTAGTATAGTTCATTCCATCTAGCATAAGCTCAGATGAAAAGAGACTGCAGCTTTGTACCTCTGATGGGCCATTGCCCTTCACAGCTTAATATCCCTCACATTCAAGTACCCTGAAACCTACGGAAATGACACCACACAACAGGTAACTTTCTGTTTGAGATCACTAGAAGGTAGTAGGAAACATGATTAAGTCAACCCCACTCACTCTACCTGCAGTAGATGACTGGTATTAAGAAAACATCTTTGTGCCAGAACTACTTAAGTACCACTGCAATTAGTGACAGGCATACAGATTAATTTATGCATATTACTAAGTCTTTCCCCTTTCTTTAGGAAGCAATTAAGCATTTTTGTGGCATCTCTCTCTTAATGAACATCCCCCAACCCATGCCTATATTTATTCCTTCCTCAAGAAAACTTTGAAGAGTTTGTTTTGTAATACATTTGCCCTTCTGACTCTGAGAGAAAATTATCATTGCCTTTTTGAGCATCCAATGAAGTCTGTGCTCAACACATTCCCCGCTTGCTTCTGATAAATCTCTACTATATACATACTGCTTTGTTTTAATCAACCAGTGGCTAATAATCTGGGTCAGACATAGCTGCGCCGCAGCTGTCCATCTTGAGTCTCTGGATTAGCCAGATTAGGCAAGGATAAATATTCAGTCCCTATAGTCCAAGTCTCAGACAGACTTGCCTCTGGAGAATTTCAAGGAACAGAGGAAGCAAAGATAGGTAACTAGATATTAATGTATTCTGCTTAGGACTGCAAACCACACGCCATATTTGTTTCTGCATCCACGTCATTACCTGGTTGTTCGGAACCACTTGCAACAAAGCACACGGCCAGGGCAGCGAGAACTTCAAGAGCACGCACACCTCACGAAAACTGCCAACAGAAGGAAAAAAACCGCTTTTTACGTAGGTGGTCAGGGAGTTTTGAGGCGCAGTGAGGGCCGCACGCACCCCAGCCTCGCTGAGGCACTGGGTCTCCCTAAGACCCCCCGCCACAACCTCCCCAAGGCTTCTGCCCGGGGCAGGGGGGGGCTTGTGGGGAAGCGGGGGATGAGGAGAGAGGGGTGTTACAGCCTGGCAGGTTGGGGGGGGGGGTGGTACAGCAGCTAGGCC
>JAVJGG010000050.1:17163997-17175204 GCA_035590195.1 Aviceda cuculoides | reverse complement strand
GCGCCCCCCCCCCCCCCCCCCGCGACAGCAGCTAGGCCTGAGGCGAGAGAGGCCCCGGTGGGCCCGAAGCGGGCCTGAGGCGAGGCCGAGGCGAGGCCGTTCCGACGGGGCCACGCCAGCACAAGCTGACAGGGAGCACCCGCTCGCTCACCCGCCCTGCCGGAGCCCGGAGCCCCGAGCCCGCGGCAAGGCGCGGAGCGGGCCGTACCTCAGCGCGGAGCGGAGCGGGCCGTACCTCAGCGCGGCACCGCCCCGCCCCGCCCGGCGGCTGCGCCCGCCCGCCCTCCCCGCCGAGAAATAGGGGCGGTCGGGCGGCGCCGGTCCGCAGAGCCGCCGCCGGCAGCTTTCTCTCCCCTCCCGCCCGGCTTGCCGCAGCCATGAGCTCGTACGGCTACGACCCGTTCTTCCCCTCCTACAAGCGGCGGTACGCCGAGAGCCCGCGGCTCCACGTCTCGGCGATGCGCAGCGGCGGCGGCTACAGCTCGGCGCGCTCGGCGTACTCCAGCCTGTCGGCGCCCGTCTCCTCGGTGTCGGTGCGGCGCAGTTACGCCACGTCCAGCGCCTCGGGCTCCCTCCTGCACTCGGTGGACAGCCTCGACCTGAGCCAGGTGGCGGCCATCAGCAACGACCTCAAGTCCATCCGCAGCCAGGAGCGGGCGCAGCTGCAGGACCTCAACGACCGCTTCGCCTGCTTCATCGAGCGGGTGCACGAGCTGGAGCAGCAGAACAAGGTGCTGGAGGCCGAGCTGCTGGTGCTGCGGCAGAAGCACGCCGAGCCCTCCCGCTTCCGCGCCCTCTACGAGCAGGAGATCCGCGAGCTGCGCCTGGCCGCCGAGGAGGCGACGAGCGAGAAGCAAGCGCTGCAGGGCGAGCGGGAGAGCCTGGAGGAGACGCTGCGCGGGCTGCAGGCGCGCTACGAGGAGGAGGTGCTGAGCCGGGAGGACGCGGAGGCGCGGCTGCTGGAGGTGCGCAAGGGCGCGGACGAGGCGGCGCTGGCGCGGGCGGAGCTGGAGAAGCGGGTGGACAGCCTGCTGGACGAGCTGGCCTTCCTCAAGAAGGTGCATGAGGAGGAGCTGGCCGAGCTGCAGGCGCAGATCCAGTACGCGCACCTCTCGGTGGAGATGGACGTGTCGGCCAAACCCGACCTCTCGGCCGCCCTGCGCGACATCCGCGCCCAGTACGAGAAGCTGGCGGCTCGCAACATGCAGAACGCCGAGGAGTGGTTCCGCAGCCGCTTCACCGTCCTCAGCGAGAGCGCCGCCAAGAACACCGACGCCGTCCGCGCCGCCAAGGACGAGGTCTCCGAGAGCCGCCGCCTGCTCAAGGCCAAGACGCTGGAGATCGAGGCCACCCGCGGCATGAACGAGGCGCTGGAGAAGCAGCTGCAGGAGCTGGAAGAGAAGCAGAGCGCCGACATCTCCGCCCTGCAGGTGAGGGGGGGGCCGGGGGGGGATCGCTTCTACCTCGCTGCGTCCGGCTACGCACCCGCCCGGCGGTGTCCGCAGCTCGGAGCGCGGCCGAGCGCTGCGGGGCTGCCGGGCGCCCTTCGCCGGGGTGCCCCGGCCCCGGTGTCGGTCTAAAAAAAAAAGGCATAGACTTAAGGTAGAACTAGAAGAAGCACGTAGAGGCTTGAAACAAAACGAGTTTCGTGCGTGCGTTAGTCCTCGGGTGGCAGGAACCCGGGCTCTTAATGTTAAATAGGGATGGAGTGGCAGGGTGCGGGTACAGGGGTGTTTAGTCCTCGCGTAGCAGAAAACTGAGCTTTTAAATAGGGATGGAGTGGCAGGGTGCGGGTACAGGGGTGTTTAGTCCTCCCGTAGCAGAAAACGGGGCTCTTGACGTGAAATGAGGATGGAATAACAGGGAGTGGGCATAGGGGTGGGAAAACCCTGTCAGGGAAGGTGGGGTTTGGTAAACGGTGCCTTTTTGGCTGAGGGTGGAGTTGGAGATGTTCGCTTTCTGTCTGCTAGAGCAAGATTAAGTTAATGGGGTCGGAGAAATTCCTTGCAAGATGTTACTGCTAGACGTGGGAGAATTAAGAATTTTACCCTGTCGATATTGTTACTTCCAACAGGATACAATCAACAAATTAGAGAACGAGCTGAGAACCACAAAGAGTGAAATGGCTCGGTATTTGAAGGAATATCAAGATCTGCTCAATGTGAAAATGGCCCTGGACATCGAAATTGCAGCGTATAGGTAGGATGGGGGGAATGTTTTAGTAATGGATCGGGTTCCCGTTCTCTCGTCAAGAGAATTCATTTTATCATTCCTCCAGCAGAAGTTTTCATAGATAAGTGTCAGTTTCATCAGGTCTTCTCCATTGCCTTGCTATGGGAAGAAGCTGTGCTTTTGAGGGAAAATACTTGCTTAAAGCAAAATCTTCAGTGTAGCTAACTTAAGCGAGTATAATAGTATGTACGCATATGCATACAGAACTCTTAGCTCAGCAATATATGATCTCAGTTCTCCATCTTTACAGATGAAAATACCTGTTCTGTACATACAGTGAAGAGATTTTTGTATCAGTGGAACTTCTTAATACAGATGGCTGTGCTCTCAAAATTGGAAGCCTCTTACATGCTTTTAAGAACGGGCTTTGTTTCCAACTCGCAGAAGCAATCTCCTGCAAAGCAAATATTTTACAGCAGAATTGCTCTTAAATAGCTGTTTAATGTTTTGTCCCAGATACTGTTAGAAATGGCAAATGCTGAAACAGAATTTCTATGAATGCCACAAGGGGGAATATTGAGAAAGTGGCTATAAACCCTGTCTAATAGCTGAATATAACATCAAATTGTTAGATCTGCATCGTTCTCTGCAACCCTACGGGTTACCAGTATACAGTTCTAACTTCACCTGCTATAGGAACCTAATCCTAGAGACTTTTTCCCCCATTATTTCTTCTGACAAGGAAAAGTATTAATTCACCAGTAATGCACACATCTGAAACAAATTTTTCCAAGAAGATAGGGTAGCATTGCCGCATAGTTATTCATTACGGGCTAGTTTTTGCATGCCTAAGTATGCAGTCTGTAGGGCTTGTGCTGCTCAAAGCATCACAGTATCTTGGTCTGTAGCTGAATCTGCTGAATACTGCTGCAGCACAACTAAGTCATTTCTGCTTGCTTCTTTCCTGCCAGGAAACTGCTGGAAGGTGAAGAGACCCGACTCAGTTTCACTAGTGTTGGAAGCATCACCAGTGGCTACACCCAGACTGCCCCGACTTTTGGCAGGTCTGCCTACAGTGGTCTCCAGTCCAGCTCCTACCTGATGACAACCCGTTCCTTCCCCACATACTATTCCAGCCATGTTCAGGAAGAGCAGATTGAAATAGAGGAAACAATTGAGGCTGCTAAAGTGGCAGAAGCCAAGGCAGCACCTGCAGAAGAAGGTGAGGAGGAAGAGAAAGAGGAAGGTGAGGAAGAAGCAGGAGGTGAAGAGGCTGAACAAGAGGAGGAAGGTACTTACAGTTACTTTCAAATCCCTCTCTTTCATGCTTCACCCTGCTCATACGGGGTAAAACCCAGAAATCCTGATGACTAAGTCTAACAATTAGACCTCTCTCCTTGTCTGCTCATGTGAGCAGAGGATCATGGGATTAAGCACACAGCATTTAAGCAGGAAAGCCTGAATGTTGAATGGAAGATAAGGTAAACATTCAATATCAGGTGGATTGTAGGACTCATTATATTCCCTTGGAAATCAGTGGGTGGTTTTTTTTCCATTCAAGTTTCCAAAACCAAGAATGATAATACTTCCAACAGCACGTAATATTATATTCATACAGCAGCAAACAGTACTTAGCTATTACAGACATCCTCAAAAAGAAGGGACGAGGACATCCTGAGCTAAATCCTAATTTCCAGAGAGTAGCCTATGATAATAGGAACATCAGCTGATGCCTGTGGATGTAACTGCTGGGTTCAGCGGGTAGCAATATCTATTGCCTGAGGTCTAGGTGGTTTTCTTGTTCAAACAAAGTATATGCCGCTTCCTTGCTGCTCCGTAATTTATTTTTCAGACTCACATTTTAAAGAAAATGTAGAAGGAATATTACCCAGAGTTGCTTTTCGCAGCTTCAGTCGCATAGCTCTGAAGTATTTAACCTAAACATACCTGAAATGTATTGGTTGCCATTGAGCTGTTCTAGGAGTTTATTAGTGTAAAGATTCATTATAATGAAATGATAGCTAAAGAGCCAATTGGAGAGCAATGGCAAGATTCCATTTTGAACTCAGGTCTTCAGATAAGGCTTAAAGCAATGAGTTCCACAATCAGGATTTTCCAAGGCCATGATTTTGAAAAGACCTATAAAGTGTTTCGCACCCTCTGAAATCTAGGATAAGTTGGTTGTGTAGTTTTGTTGTTCTGCCTTGCAAGTCGTGGATAAATGTCCCTGCTTTCATGTGAAATCAGTTGCCAGCCCCATCGTGTTGAGCTGGCTGCCATCCAAATGTGTGTTGGGTTGAAGGGTGTGGGGTATGCTGGCTCCCCTTAAATTGAGATTAGGAACAGTACATAGATGTGAAATACTTCCTTTTGTCTTTCAAAGGTGCTAAGGAAGAATCTGAAGAAGCCAAAGAGGGTGAGGAAGAGGAAGGAGAAGGGGAAGAAACAGCAGCTGAAGAAGGGGAGGAGTCTCAGGAAGCTGCTGAGGAAACTGGTGAGGAGGAGAAGGAAGAGAAAGAAGCAGCAGGAAAGGAAGAGAGTGAAGTGAAGAAGAAGGCTTGATTTTTAGGCAGTTTACCTTTCTCATCAGGTCAACAGGAAAAAAAGATGATTGACTGAGCTAAAATTGCAGTCTCACATATTTAATTCAGTGACCACTGAGGTTTAAAGTTAATGATCTATGATGTCTCTGTGCAGAGTATCAGTATGCTTGCAGAGCACCCACTGGCTTGCTCCCTGAATGCCGCATGGTCTACACGTATGAATTCAGGGGTTATGTCTTTCTTGGGTGATTCAGAACCTTAAAACTTAAAATGGGGGAAAAAAAAAAGTTATGGGAATGAAAGTTATCTTTAACTTGCATTTAAAATAATTATGGAAACCTTGGGTGGGTAAAATAATGGAGGCTTCAATAAGTATGTGCAATAAAGCTAGTCAATAAAGTTACAGAAATGCTTACACTGATTCCTTGTACGTGTCATGTGTCACTAATGCACTTAAAAGGTTGATAAAGTGGTATATCACACTCATCTTTTGAGCCTGTGTAACGGGGATATTGGATACTGGTTTCTGTCTCTAGCTGATAGGCTTGGGGGACTAGTAGGTGGGCAAAATTTCTTGATGGGGCTGTAAAATTTCACATGGAAAGCTTACAATGGTAAAAATACACTGGTGTCCAAATGCGCTCTTAGCTTTGTGGTGGGTCTTGCTGGGCTGTTGTATGCATGCAAGCACAAGCTCCCTTTTACCTTTTGGAAAAAGAAGAAATTTTAACAAACCAATACAGAAGCCAAATGCAGATGTGGCTGTTAGACATTGAACAACTTCCTACCAATGTTTGACAGATCAGTGATGAAAGAATGATGGGATGTAGCTGAGACTTGGAGCAATGTCTGTATATTAAAAAAAAAAAAACAAACAACAACAAAAACAACTGTGGTAGAGGGCTTAAGAGGGAAGGACAATGTAGGGGGAATTCTCTCTGCTGCTTGAATGAGCTGCCTTTCCAGGGTGCGTCTTAAAGTCAATCCACTATGGACTGAAGAGGCTCATTTTCTTCTGAGAATTTGTCAGGGCCTTTTAAAATTTTGAGTGTGAGCTGTGATTGGGCATGAAATAAGAACAGCTCAAACAGCAGCAAAGCCTGGCAATTCTGAAAGCTGTGTTAATGTCCTGTGGTCTGAACCTACTTATTTTCCATGAGCTGAAGTCAGTGCATAAAGTTAAACCTTGTGCTAAGGGCAAGTGCTGCAGATGAAACTGTTTTAAATAAACCCATGGAAACCCATCTTAAAACAGGTATTATGTGGCTGCACTAAAACTTTTCACAGTCTCATGTAGCTAGATGGATTTTTGCATAGGATTTGGGGGTAACTTTAAATTTTGTCCACTGACTTCATGGTATCGATTGATTTGCATTGGTTCTCCTTGATGTCTCTGTTCAGAGAGAAAAGAAGTGTCCTTTTGTACAAATCTTAGGCGTGTTCCAAAAGCACCTCCCTTTTCGGTGTTGGAAGAGTTACAAAGGTGGTGATGGATGAGGTAAGCACTTAAAACAATTCTTTCCTTCTGTGTTCCCAGGAAAAACAGCAGGAGAAAGAAAAAGCAGCTTTGGCAAAAACATTCAGGAAACAGAGCTTGTATGCATATGTAATAATTCCAATATCATTTCCAAATGCCTAACTTCCCTCACCCCCACCCGCCGCCACTTTCTTGAGGTTTTTGATGCTTTTGAGAACCAGAAGGCAAGTAAATTAATTTTCTCTTTTTTCAACAACACCTCTTAAGTCTTTCTTTTCACGTTTCCCTTCTGCTTTTGATGGAGATTTTTCTACACAGGTTTATGCAGACTTATTCTTACAGAGCAGATTTTATTTTCTATCTCCAGGAAAACGGTACTTGCAGTACCATGGGCCAGAGACTCGACCATGCTGTTTGCTCGGTGCTTTTAAAAGCTATCGACGGGCTTGCGGGAGAGCTGTTCCTTTTGGTATGTGATACCCTTAGTTCAAACAGCAGAATACTGAGTCTAGGAGATGGCCCTTGGAAATTCATCTAAGTGCCCTACCAGAAAATGCTTAGCATGGCACCTCAGTTAGGAGAGAGGTTCGGCTCGTACGGAGCAAAAAACCATGTTATACACCAGATCAGAACTCACCACAGCCATTAAAGCCGAGCCACTGTTAAACAGTTTGGCGTAAAACGAACGTAAAAAAATTACAACCGCTGCCCCATCCTGCCTTTTTGCAAGCGCTCTGAGCTCCTTTTAACTTTCCAATACCTGATTTTGCTTCCCCTTTCACGTCTCTTTCTGCAGATAAACTCCTCCTTCGTCCAGTCCTTTGTATCCCTTTCTCTTCTGGGAAGCAATACAGCTTGCAGCTCTCCCGGGTGTTGCAACCAGGCTGCTAGGGATGCTCTCAAACCAGCACACGCGGAGATACACCAGCAAACACCTCTCTCCTTGCAGTGTGTCTCCGTCCGATCCCCGCTCCTTATGTTATTTTTAATGCATTGCAGCTAGAGGAGAGATTTCACGACTCCGCGGGAAACGTGCGAGTCGCAGCCATGGCAAGGAGCTGCAGAGAGCCACAAGCTGCAGTGACCGTCCAGCCTGGCTTGTCACCCCCAGTGACACCCCTCGCTGCTAGGGTAAACTGGGGGGGGGGGGGGAGGATGGAAGTGTGCGTTCGCGTGCTGAAATGTTCTCAGGGTTGTGGGAATCCTACTGCCAACGCTCGTTTTACCTTTGGAAATCCAGAAGCTGGCTTTGACGCAATGCAGCAAAAGCAGGCGGAGGGAGGCACGATGGAAACTTTAACCCAAGTTGCAGCTGCGAGTAAGTAAAGCCACGAGCCTGTCCCTGAATTTTCTCCTGCTGTTCAGGCAGACAGGGTCTGGATCAGGCCGAGATCTCATCACAGGGAAGACAAATACAAGGAGGTCCTGAATGCTTATCTTGAGATGCACACGTACGCACACTCCCACTCAGCAAGAGGAAAACCTGTGCAGGTATAATATCCAGATTCTGGGAATTTACCTTCTAGTAACTGAATAATTGACAATTCATCATCCGCCGCCTTCCTAGATTACTTAAGGGCAGTTTAATCCGGAACAGAGAAGGCAGAAAACCCGCATGCGAATGGGAAAAGCACAGACACTGCTGCCTGGAGAAAATTCTAGTGCCTGACTTAGCTCCCTAGAAAATGCAACCTGTTTGTGTTTTGAAACACTTCCCAGTTTGTTTCCACCTGCAATTTAGTTCTGGGATGCTGAAAATCTCTTAATGGTAGCATCTCCACATCCCCGTATGGTAAAAAGATCCTGGTTTAGAGCCCTCCAGCTCCTAAAGTCATGGGGGTCTTGGTAGCCCACCTTAAATAAGATGCATAAATCTTCACAGGAACTTCCTTTAATTATTGTTTTTCCCTTCATGGAGTCTTTTGTATTGATTAATGAACTTCTGTGTCTGAAAGTAATTAATCCCTTCACTGGTTATGCACAGTCTGAAGAAGTAATTGGTGCAGAACAGGCAAATAACATACTATTTATGCATCTCTGCCCTGGAATTATGCTATCTTTTGAAACTGTTTGATTGCAGATGTCAGTAGACAAAACCTCTTGGCAACATTAAATGTTAATCAGTTCTTATAGTTTTATAAATATTTAGAAATGTGTTAACCAGTTGCTTATTTCTCTTAGGATTTGACGGAAACATTTGCAGTGGGAAATAGGCTGAACTCAACATCTATTTCGTGCGTTAAAGCAGAGGGAAAAAAAAGCAATCGTGGGTAATAACTAAAGGCTGCAATATGTTTTGGGTGGAAAAGCGGGGGAAATGAGGATATTTTGAAATACAGCGTGCCAGTGGGTAGCCCAGGAGTTTACCTCCCCCGCAGACAGCGCAGTGAATTCCCAAAATCGTTCAGGAAAGTCGACGTACCCTGGACAGAAGTGCTGACACAGCCCCCTCGCACACGAAACCGCAATCCTGGCTGGAGTGCCGATGTGCCAGCAGAATCAAACCACCACAAATAATCATCTCCAGGTCCTTGTAGCTGTATCTGACCGGAAAGCAGATGAAAAGAAAGCATAACGTGAAAAATAGCAAGCCAGCTTGGGATCCCACCTGCACCTGCGTAAGCCCATGTTGACAGTGTTCTTGAGTCTCCCACTGACATGGAAACATAATTCGCTGTACAAGGTGACCCTTCTTCATCTCGGTGCTGAAGATGCCTGACCTTCTATGCTGGCTTTGCAGTTTGTGACATTTTAGCCCATTCTAGAACTTGTTTGGAACACGTAAACAGAAAATTTTACCTTAAATATCGGTGTCTGCTTTAGTTTTTCGGTTTAGTGGTGGCGTTCTCTTGAAAATTTTCATTAGACCCAAGAAGAAAATAGCTTCAATGCTCACGAACCAGTGGGTATTTCTGTATTTTACCATCACTTGGTGCAAACACTTACTGACAATAGATGAGTGTGCCTGGGCTACTTAACTTCTTATTCATAAAAGTACAGTTATTTTTATGTCACCTACACATGTAACTTTCACATATAAGCTCACTACAGAGAAGCTGCCATTTAATTTGCTAACTCTGCTTTAATTAAACGTCACTCAAGCAGCAAGCTGTTGAGCACAGATTTCCATTATTGATATCAGCGGGAGAAACATTCATTACTTTGCTACACAAAAACGCTCAGATTTATTTGAAAGGCTTATCTGCTGTGGACTTCTTACAATTTCTCCACTGAAGAACATGCAGAACCCTTTCAAGTAAAAACTACTTGATCTTCAATTATTGATAGGGTAAAGAATTGGAAGGCATATGCAAATCATAGATTTTGATCAGACCCTTAATTAGTCAACAGATTTCACGACAGTCCCTGTACTGAACCCAGGCTTAAAAATATTTGCATTTCTTTGCTAGTTATGGGAGGTAAGGTAGTAGCAGTGTTCTTCATTTTCCTTTTGAAACGTGATAGAAATAAACACAATATTAATCCCATAATAAGACATATTAATTCCCCAAACTGGAGTCGAGGGCCTCCTCTTTTTCCCTTTGTTTCATTTGTCTTCATTTATTTTCCATGTAGTGGGATTTTAGAGGGCCCTTTTATTGGCTTTCTTCATAAAGCCAACCGGGAAGTGGCAGTAGACATAGGCCAACACTCAGAAGGCCTTTCTATTGGAAATTAAAAAATGCTTTAATTTAGTTTTATGTCTCAGTCATACCAGGTATAATCTGAGCCATATCCAGACTCAGTTCAGACTCTGGAAGGGTCTCATTTCTACAGCTATTTTCAAATGGACAAATATGTAAAAAAATTAGTTAAGAGTATTTTTGATACATGATACCAGTTTAATCTCCAAGAGAGTTTTCTTTTTCCAGGAATTTATTTACTCTACAATTTTGGAATTTTGTGTTTAGAGGCAGATTGCACCTGTTGATCATTAGAGGCAGAGACTCGGTAAGGATGTTCCCCTATAATTAAGGTAGAAGGGGAAAAAAAAACCCAATCAGAAGCAATCCCATATTGATGAACACATGGTGTCTTGGTTGAGCTTACTTAACGGGTCTTTGCACACTTACATGACAAAGCGGCGTCACCGAAGGTAGCCTGCCTGTGAACCGGTCAGGCTATCTTCACAGGAAGATCAAGGAATGATCTAGAAATCGCCCCATCTTTAAGGCTCTCCTTACACATTGCGACTAGCGTGCAGGGAAGAAAATTATACTTGCAGCAGAGTTTAACACTTTTACTACGGGCAGGATCGCTCAGGTAAGCGACGGTAGCAGCACGTGGGCTAGAGACCTTCCCCCGGCCAGCAAAAGCAATCGCAGCCCCTCCAAGCACCTGAAGGACGGGCAACAGAATTCCACAGATTCCTCTTTACTCTCAAAAACACGGGCTATGGCTCTTAAGTATTTGCTTAAACCAGCTCAAGTATTTGTGTTAGGTTACAGGAAATTGGTTCATCATACCCAATTCAAACTTCTAAATGAGGACGCTAAGGAAAAACTCAAGCAACTTTTCAACCCATGCAACCGCATTCCTGTTCAGGACAAAGTATCAAACTTCAGGGAAGGATTGGAGTTGGGAAAAAAAAAAGTCACCAGACAAGTCACATTTTCAGTATTGACCTTTATTGAGCAAGAACTGCTGTGACTGTTTTACATCAAACAACAAAAGGTTGCATACTGTGCATGTCAACTAGGTTCTCCCATGAGCAAAAAAGTCCACCCTAATTGCACCAGTGAGGTAAACATAATTATTTATAAGTAGCTTTTTTTAAGGCTAGGAGAGTTCTGGTTCTCATGAATATTCTATTACTGTTTTCTGTTTGGTTTTGGCTCAGTTGGTTCTTTGCATAATACATCTTAAGTCGTTCCTCAGATATGTCCCTCCAACAGCTCAGGAAATTCAAAAGCTTCCTCTGCACATTTCGTCTCATGCACTATTATTAGTATTATTTTTTTTAGATCCCCAAGCTCTGTGGAGGGAGTACATCTTGAGCCTGCATGCATTCCCCC
>JAVJGG010000050.1:17139923-17158618 GCA_035590195.1 Aviceda cuculoides | reverse complement strand
CCCCCGAAACGCAGCCCCCCCCCGGTAGGGCCCCCCCCCACCTTTCCCGGGAGGGGTCTGACATTTGAAGGTCAAACGCGGGCAGAGCGGGGAGGCTGGGTGGGTTCCCGGGGCTGCTTTGCGGCAAGGAGAGCTCCCTGCAAAGGCTTGGGCTGCCTTTGGGGTGGGGGACGGGAGAGGGCAGGGGGGGCTGCAGGAGGAGGCTGGATGCAGCCTTTTTGGGGCTGGAGCAGCCGGGCAGTAAACAAGAGTTTGGAAGACCCCTCCGGCATCCAAAATCCATGATCTTGACCCTTCTTTCCCACTCTTTTTTCCGTGCCCCCCCCCCCCCCCATTTTAATCTAACGCTTGGTGCGTCACTTCAAAATAAATTCTCCTTGTTTGAAACCTTGTGGGAATTATGTTTACATGGTACAATATACTTTGTATGGGTTGTGTTACAGTGACTAGTTACCACCCAGACTTCGAACTCCTCTTGGATGGATTACAGCTACATGGCAATTGCTTAGTAAGCTGCAAAGAGAAATAAAAAAAACCCCTGCCGGTGCTAGAAAAAACCCTGCTACAGCTCCCATTGCAAAGCGGAGGAACGCTGAGGGGGGAGATTTTAACTCCTCGTTCAGAAAGGTGCTGAAAAGGGTCTGCCCGTGTTCAGCAGTCTGTGAATTTTTAAGCAGGTAATCTCATTAACAGGCAAACCCCATCTCAGAAATTGCCTTCTTGCCTTTAACCTGGGGCATACGCGGCTCCTGGGTTTGATGCTGCTGTGCCTGCACTGTGGAGAGTTAGCGAAGTCTGAGGGACAGGGTTAAACTTTGCAAACCACATGGAGCATCGTACCTCTGCTGCTGGCTCATTAATATGATGCTGTCATAGGACTGCAGCACTGCAGTCAGTGGAGAAGTCGGAATTACCCGAGGTATCTGCTGAATTGTATTTGCAAACATAGGCAGTTAGATCTACTCTTTAACCTCTCTGGAGTTTTAGATGATGAACACAGAGAAAAGGTTTCATTACAATCGAAGCAATCACGGATTCTAAATCTGTTCCGCTAATTTTGCTGAAAGTTTTCTCCAAAGACAAAAAGCATCCCTTTGGATTTAATTGGAAGTCAAAACAAAATTACTGTCTATTACGGCATTGTGTGGTGTTTCCTTTTAGGAAGGATGACACCTTACGATCTGGTTTATTTATTACTGCTTTTTTCCCTGCTAAGAAGAGGCTGGGAGGGGGGAACAGATCATGTTTTTATACATATGGAAAACTTACTGTAACTTACTGTTAATGTAAAACATATGGTTAACAGAGGTGCTTGGGAGTTTTTATTATCCTTTTAATCTTCTGAAAACAAGTGAATGGTGTTGAGCAGCAAGGAGGGGCATATTGAACTTTGTGATAGAACTCCCTTTCATTAAATACCTTGGTGCATGGATTGTTTTAAATCCATCTACCTGGTATCCAAAATAAATTGTTGCTTTATAATCAAGCAGTGATAGCACTTGACTTATTTCTTTAATATTGAAATTCAAGCAATGCCAACTTTTATAGAATATAATAATTTTCATAATACATATTGATTACTTTAAAAAATGAGGATATTTAGATGAGAAGTTTGCATCCACAGAGGCATTTACAAGCGCGTACAGAAATCCTTCGGAAATAAAATACATTGTTTTAATTTAAAACACATTCTTGCAATGTTTGTTTCTGAGCTATAATCAGATGCAGGTGGGCAGTACTCCTGCTACGTTACCCTGAAGGTGATCTGAAGGTTAGAATGAGTCAGGGAAATCAGTCTAAAATGTTGCCTTATTTCTGATGAGCAACTAATCCTTTTTTCTATCAACATCCAGTTTGGAGATTTTGAAATGCAGACTAATATTTCTGCTTATAGAGAACTTTTTGCCTCGAAGTTTAACTGACAAGCGTTGCTACTGTGGGGCAAACAGCAACCTGATGTCTCAGGCTTTGAAGCAGAAGAAAGGAAGGAACAGGCACTCCCACAGAAGCGAAAAGCAGCAGCATTGATTTTATTCTTGATTATACACTATTGACAAACCTGCATTAAAGAAATACTCTGGGAGGATGAGACTGAGTTCCGCAGCTTCCTTAAAAAAAAAAAAAAAAAGGAAAGAAAATACAGAAGGTCGAGTTGCACAACAGCCTGATTGCTTCCAGATAAAGGAGTTTAAAATATATCTGAGGATAATGAATTAACCTGAATATCTTTTAAAAAATTATGGAATTGGATGAGAAGAAGAAAAGGGGATTTTTAGTGGGTTTTTCATGTTATAGGGAGACAGTAGAATGAAGACAACTGGGCAGATAATACAATGCAGTTGGTTGGAACTATAAAAAGATATTTATCAGCTTGAAGGGGGTTTCTCTTGGTAAGTGGCTGCCTGTTTTTAATATAAGCCTGATCTAAACTTAAGCTTAAGCAACTTAAACCTGAATAGGTCTTAGTGATATCCATGCAAGGAGGGCAAACAGTAGCATCAGAAGGAATTTTGTCCAAGTGAAAAAAGAGTAAAGGAATCAGAATTTGGTCCACTTTTTATGTCCCACACCACAGAGTAATGTAAGTTGGTGTGACTCTCCGAGCCAAGGAACTTGTACCGATTTTTGTCAGCTGAGGACCTTGACATCCTAGAACCTTATTTGGTCACCATAAACTTATAAAAAATAATGGCCCAGATAATCAGCTGGCGTCAACTGGTCTCATTCCAGCAGAGTCAAGAGAGCAAGGACGGACATTTCAGTCCAGCTGAGGATACGTCCTAATAATATTTATACGGCGACAGCTATGGAAGAAAACACTTAGATTTATGCACTAAGGGCCTAGTCCTGTACGGTGCTGGATGCTTCTTGAAAAAGGCTTTAGGACCTTAATTCCTAAGGAAGCCGAGAAGCGATGGGGACACACCGGAGGAGCGTGCAGCACGCTGCAGGATTGGGCCATCGCGTGAACGAGCAGGGCTGGTGTCCAGCTTCATGGCAAGCTGAACTTTTAAAAGCATTTACTTTTTTTTTTCTTTTTTTGTAATTTGTTCAGGATCTTGAGATTTGAAATATCAGCTGCTGTGGGAGGGGTCAATGATAGGTTATCATGATCACTCACAAATTACCTTCAGCATCGTTTGGGGACACTTGGTATGATGAAGGAAAGGGGACGCAGCGGAGGGGGGGGCAGAGCCGCGGTCTCAGAGTTGCTGGGAGCGGTGGTGAGGCTGAGCGCCCGACTAACGCAGCTACGCCGGGCATTTTGATAGCATACCACGGCATAAAACACAGAGGTCCTACTGGGCAATGCAAATTTTTTTGAAAAAAATTCATGGTCATTTTCTTAGTGTTCTAAACTGGACTTTCTCAAGACAGAAGTGTAACGCAAGAACATTTTCCTAACATGTCCCACTTTTCACCATTCCCATTCAGCCAGCGGTCATATTTCAGGACCTTAAATCAAACATTTCCAGACAATCGCATTATTTTCTTCATGCAGAATTGCTTTGGGTTGCATTTGAAGATCATACATTTCTGAAAATGTGGTCCTAAAGCAGCATTTGCATGCAATTCACCAGTGAATGAAAATTTCTGGCAAATTTCTGCAGAGCATCACTGAGCTCATCGCCGCTTTCGCTTTCTTGGATTTATTTGCTGCAAGAGCAGTTAAATGTACAGACCTAAGTTTCCTTTGGCATCCATGCCAAGAACGATTTCACAGCTACAAGTGTACTTCGGTCATTTACTAACTCCAAAAAGCTAAACATTTACCGTACCACCTACATTTTTCGGTGGTGTTGTCCTCGCATTTTTAAAACACTGCATTGCACACCAATTTTATAACGTCTGTAGTGCAATGTTCTCTTTCATGGCCACCTCCTGCCTTGTTTCAAAGGGCCAGTTCTTTAGCTTGTGTGAATTCACAAAGGAGCAGAATGCCGAATTACTCCAGTGAAGGACTTAGCCTAGAGTCTTATGATTAATAAATGAAAGATATTCGAGAAAAGTATCAGATCCCGCTACAGATTACTGCAGCTTTCTCTGGCGTTACATGGGATAATGGCACACAAGTGGGTGAGAGGGAAAGGGAGATTTTGTGCCTCCATCCCCTATTCACATCTCTGATTTTCCAGAGAAATATTCAAGCAACATATTGAATCCTTGGCCAGCAAAACCCCTGTCCATGCTACTCAAACTGGATGTTGAACTCCATTCCACCGCTCCTTTACACTGCTTTTTGACCAATTAACTATAGATGCGTGATGAACTTGCTGTGTGAAAAGCAGATTCAGCACACAAATGAACTGAGACCCTTCTTAATGGCAACACTTCTCAAGCGATGGCCATGTACCTTAGGCAGATATTGGAAAACTTGGTTCCTACCAGGGAATTGCTTTGTAGATTCCCATATCGGAGAAGCCAAAAACTGACACAGCAGAAGTAAGACTGCCTAGAACAGCTTTTTTTTTTTTAGGTAGAAAGAGTTCAGAGGTGAAGGTTAATGAAATAGAGTCAGAAGCAAACTCGCACCTACTCAAGAAAAGGAATGAGCTTCAGTGAAGACACCAAGCCTCAGTTTCCTTTCTGGCACTTTTCTTCTATACCATGAGTTGGAGGCAGCTCTGATGCTGTGGCCCTGTTATAATGCCAGAGTGATGTAGGTGGGTTTGGGTGCAGCATTGGATTTAGATCCTCTGCCCGCATATCAGAAAATATTGAAAAAACGTAGCAGCTATAAGAGCGCTCTAAGGACTTCAATCATAATGACGCTTCGTGCCTTTCTGTTAATATTACTGTCTTTTAACCACAGTGGGAGCATTTCATCGCCGCCAGCTTTATCCGAGTACCTCAGTAGAATTAATCGTATGCCAGCTGGCAGGACTGGATCCAGGTGCAGCATAAATGAGCGCGGAGAGTGTCCCGGTGCTTCGGGTGGCTATTCAACCCCAGCGAGTACCCAGCACAGCCTTTGGTGAGGCTGGACTGAAAAATTTATCCCTAGACTGAAAAAAGAGTTCGGAACAGAGATACATCATCAGGGTTTACATGGTTTAAAACTAGTTTCAGTGGGTTGCTGCAAATCAGTTTGTCAGAGGGAACTGGAGTTGATGGGGGGGTACAGGATGGGGGTCAGGGTATTACTGTACATTTAGGGTATGTGCCTGGGGTTGGAATAGAATCAGGTCTGAACGTCACAGCTGAGGTCCATTAGCTTGAATTGCCTCCCCTGTTTGGTTAGAACTCAAATCAGAGTTCCTTGATCTCATGCCAAACTACATGCTGAATTTCACACGTGACATCTTCTAAAAGCTTGTAAGTCGAACAGGAGTTGTACGCCGCTGAGGAAACGCCGTCCGCAGCAACCTGCCGTCTGCGGTCGTAACTTCGAATTGTAGGATTAGTAGGACGGCAGAGGAGTGAGATGGGATCATGCGCTGATGTTCTCTAATCAATAGTTAGGAAAGGGTTGATTTCAGATTTTCTGGTCTCTCTTGGAAAATTTGTCTGTATTCAAGGCATTAAATCACACAACTCTGCCTTTTGTAGAACTGGCCAATTCAGGCACACGATAGACCAGCCACCGCAAAGGCTCAGCTCTGAGCTACAGCCCAGGCAAAGAAAAACTCAGATTTAATTGGCTTAGATGAAAAAGCAGAGGAAGTAACATGGCTTTGTTCCCTTGATGCTTCTACACTCTGCTTGCTTTTGTGGCTCACTGGTAATTTTTCCTATGTGTATTGTCTGATGTTTCAAACTGAGCTATCCTGAAAGTTGCCATGCAGAAAATAGCACAGGTCAGGGTAGCAATCCTTTAGCGATAAAGCGATCAAAAATAGCTCTTCCTACCTCGTTTTGAGAGGTTTTTTCCTGCCTCTCCCTTTCTAAAAATATAACTTTGAAAAGTGGCCACAACGCTTCCTTTTACGACCACTTTTCCTGGAGTCGTACGTACCGTGTGACAACGCTGCCATAGGGCAAAACTGTTTCTAGAGTGCTGCTTCCCGGGAAAAGTGGAGAAAAAATTACTGCAGGCTGGCAATCGGAGAAAGTTAGCCACAGGATCAGCTAACTCGGACACCGGTTATCACAACACATACGTCACGCTGGCAGTTAGAGGCATTATTGGGATAGAAGTCCCATTTTTCAACACAGCGGCAGCACGCGGGTGGGGAGGTCTTGCCAAGATCCCTGCCTGCTGTTTTAACCGCCGGGCTGACGTGCAAACCACGGCGACATTTAGGATGGGTTTTTCGGAAGGTCTCCTCTCTGGACTAGCTTGCTCAGGATATCCTGGGCCTGACGCAGAACCTGAAACTCGGTGGATTTTAACACGGCAAAACTGCTGGTGGTGCGAACTGAGAGCTCTGTGCAGCGCCTGGGCTCGGAGGTGGGGAGCTCTCGGGCAAATTGAAAGCGAACGTAAAGCAGCGTTGCTCCACTAATTTCGGAGAGATGCCTACATTTGCTCTAGTTGGGAACAAACCCTATAATCTATGAGGATTTATGCTTATAATGCATGGGCCTAACTCTGCAGGCAGTTATTAGATGATATATGGCAGCTGTTACTAATTCGTTTGTGGGCTTGGCTCCTCCGTATGCATTTGTGTTTATCATCTCCTCTCTTTACTGTGTCACTCTGCTTTTGCACTCAGCTTTAGGACTTATTACTCAAAAAGCAGCAGCTGCATCCTGCTTCTTCCCTGTGATATCTGATTTTTCTTTCGTTGACTTGTTTTTAGCTGAGGCAAAAAAATGCACTTAAATATGGATGATTCTTATTTCTAAAATAAAAGGCCTGATACAAGGAAACGTGTTCTCCCTGCTAGTCTAATTTGTATCTAGGTTAATTGCTCTCATGCTGGATGTTTAATTGATTTGCTTAGAGAAAGCCAATGAAAGGCTGTAGCTCAGTGACAGCTCTACATAACTGCAATGACTCCTTATTTTTCTGTTTAATTAGTGCTAAAGGAAGAGTCTGCCTTGCAGAAGGCTACTGAGATCTCTGAGGGATCAGTTATTATTCAGGTGCTGTATATAAAGACAGTTTATTTTTCTGACGTAGACCTCTACAGTAAATGTTGAACAGAGCTGAAGGTGGTTTCCAGGTAAGAATATTTTACAGCAAAATTAAGAAAGAAGGGACCATTAAAGCAGTCCTGTTTGGAGGACTTACCTTGTGCGACAGCTTTATGAGTGAAAAATCTGACAATTTCATGATAGGAATTATCTTATCAGTTTGGCCAAGGAGCTCAAAGGAGCCTGGGCAACGTAGTCATTCTGCTTTTCTTGGAGTTGTGATAGCACGGTGGCATTTCGTCTCGCGGGACTCCTTGCTATGACCTGCTTCAGCTTTCTGGACTAAACAAATGTGAGATTCAGATGTTCCTCCAACAGCATATCAAATATCGCTGGGTGCGAACCACGCGATAAACTGCAGATGTTAAAACTGTAGGAGGGATTTAGTTAAATACAGGCGGCTCTTTGTAGCAAGTGGACCAACTTTCTTATACGTGGTCCCAAAATGCAACAGCAGAGTCCGTGTTTTACTGCATCGCCTCTCGAAACTGCCCGTGGGCCGAGAGGATCGCCCTGTGGTTACTGGGGCAGAGGTGCGAACTCTGTGTGTCAGGCTTGTGAGCTCTGCCTCAACTGGATGAGGAATTACGGGGGTGGGCTTGCTTTGTAAGACGTTCCTTATATTTTTGAAGCTACGTACAGAAATCTCAGCTGCTTTTTGGCTGGAATGTCAGTTCAATTTCTCCAGTCGTATAACATTTAAAGAATATTCTTAGTAGAAATAACTATAAGCCGATTAGGAGGGAAGCAATAAATACAAATCAAATTGAATCATGCAGACACTCACAGTAGGAAAATCAATAATTTTAGTAATACATTTTGCAAACTCATTTTATTGCAAAAAATATATCTACAGCTTCTTTGAAGTCTTGATTAAGCAAGAGCTATAAGTCTTCCTTTTTGTCTCAAGGTTCTCAGCTGGAGTAAAATTCAGAAGTTTTTAAACAAGTTTAAAAGCAGCGGTGTCAGTTGGTACCAAGTAAAAGCTGGAGTGTACAGAACAAGCACACAGGGCAGGCTAGGAAGGCCGTCCATCCTGAAGGGATGGAGTAGAAGAGAGATGTTTATAGGAGCTGCCTGTGGCAGCTCTGAAATGATTCCATTATGTGATTTAAAAATGGAAAAAACAGTGGTATGTTTTAGTACTTTTCTTTTTAAATCAATGCCTCTTCTGGGCAGCTGTACATTTGATTATATCAGTGATTCTAAGTTTGCAATAAGACAGGAGCCGGTTTTCCCTTTGGAATGGAAGGAAAGGTCATTAGAAATGTGTTTTTCTAAATTTGCCAGTATAAAATGTAATTCTATATTCCTTGAAATGGTTATATTTGTTGGAGTCCTGTAGGCTTTTCATTGCTTTCAGACTCCAGCATTTCTGCTTTGTAAGTATTTGTCTAGCTGATCCTGTCAGCATGTTCATCACTCGAACTTCTTTCTTTCTTCCCCCATTAAAGGTGAGTGTGAGAAAGACCTACAGGGGTAGAAAAGATATCGATATACAGAAATTCAAGTGACCTTCAGTAATGCTGTGGTCACAGTGATGCTGCAAGACCACGACATGCAAACTTGGTGGAATTTGCTGCATTGCTTTCTTTTTGATTTCCAAGCTTCAGATTAACATTGTCTCTCATTAACTGACTCCATGTCAATTAAATGCATTTAGAAAACACTTTGAGAAAAGAACTGAAAGGTTATCACCTGTAAATTTCAAGGGCAGAATGTTCTGCAGCATCATTTGAAATGCTCCTTGCCTTGGCAGTGCAGGTTGTGGCTGAAATTTTGTCAGATGTAGCGTGTAGGTTTTAGAATTAAAAAATAAAGCAAACAGAACTCTCTTACCCCAATTTTCTTAAATATCTAATGGGAATTATTTAATGTTTGTGGAGAATGAGAGAAAGTTTTATCTAATAATCTCATTTCTTTGGAGATGCCATAGTCTGCTCCCTCTACATCAATGCATCCATCTCCCCTATGTCTCTGCCTTGCAGTGACCTCTCCGTTATTTTGCCACCAGCCAGCATTGCAACAAACTTGTTGCTGTGACTCACATGGTTTTTTCTACGGATTGTTTTTTCCTATTTCAATGCCATGTCCTCTCCTATCGATGGCAGAAACAGCACCCATCCCGCAGATGTTGCTGTTCCCTCTTAGCCCCCCTCACGTCTTGCTATTTTATCTGTGTCCAACAGTTATAAATTCGTAACACAAACCAGAGCTCATGTTGTGGTCCCAGTTTATAGAAGACTCCATCCAGGCTGACCATGACAACTTTTCTCACCTTTCCTCGTCCACGGCTCTCCCCGGATCCCCTGGTTTGTCCTCAGCGCGATACCGATTGCCCACGTCAGCCAGGCAGTGGGCGCAGGCTGGGCAGCCATACACAGCTTTTCCTCCGAATGGGATTCAACGGCGTTTCCCTAAGGTCGGACACGGGCAGCTAGCGAGATTCCGCTGGCATTTTAATGATCCTTCCCATCAGCGAAACGCACCTCTCGTATGACAGACCCTGCGCTGCCATAAATCAGTCACCTTAACTAGCTCCCCCCCTGTAAAAAGCTCTTTCTAAATGAAATTATCTATTCTGCTATCAGCGTCATTTGGCGAACACAATTTTTACACATTATTTTCTTAGAGGCATTGATACAATATCCCAGAGCAAGCGATACCATACCCTTCGGGAAAGGGTGTGATGCATCGCACCGGGCAAAAAAGCAGTCACCAACGGACCCGCCTTTGGCACTGGGGACCAGAACAGACTCTTCCTGCTCATCCCAGGGAAAGTCAGGAGTAAAGTTATGCCCTTGCCAGGAGTGACGCGCTGCAGAACCGCAGTGGAAAGAGAACAAAATCCCAGGAGCTGGCTGCTGGCGTCAGTGGCACCGGTGCAAATGAGAGCAGCCTCCTGCCCGGGCGGCTTCTTCCAGGAGCGCCGGAGCCTGGCGAGGCAACGATGCGGCAGAAAAGGCGTGCCCTCGTTAGCCCCTTAATGAGAAGGAAAGCAAAGTAACTTTCCTTTTTAAGCCAGGCTTGGACGAGGACCTTACCCTGGACACACCGCGTAGTTTACCTTCCCCAGCTTGCCTCCCGATTTTTGACGCCGTAGCCCTTTTCTCCCCACCGGATCACGCTCCCCAATGCCGCCACGTGCTCCGCGCTCCCACTCGTTATTCCTCAGGCACCGAGGAGACCAAGCGCCTGTTTGCTGCCTGCGGGGGGGTCTGACTCATTAACTCTGAGCAGATAAACGCTGGTGGCACCAGCCCAGGGCAAGGTCTGGCCCATGAGGTATGGCAAATTTTGGCCGGTTTTACAGCCCGCAGCACTGCGCCAGCACCCAGAGCCACCCTTCCCCACCAGCTGCTGCTGGAGCTGGAAGAAAAGCCTGTCTGGTTGTGCGCGCACAGATTAGCCTCCTCTTCCATGTATTTTGTCCGCTGGGGAGAAGTGGTACCTGCCCACCGTAGCTGCTTAATTGCAGCCCCCACCGCGGGCTGTAATTTGGCCTAATCGTGCACTTCCTTCCGTTTGCGGTACGAGTGTTTGTAGAACGTAAATGCAATCCGTGGCGAACGTATTTTTTATGTGCATGACACGGGGTGACTGAGCCTGCTTTTCTCTGGTGGGACTTTGAAGTTTTTTCTACGAGCAGCTCTTATTTCCATAAGTGTAGTTTTCGTTAATAAAATCTAATCCAGTAACGAGGCAGCATGGTTTGCGTGGTCTCAGAATAGGGCCCCTCTTTCCACCTCTGCCACTTGTTCACTGGGGAACCGTGGCTACAGCATTTCATCTTGCCGTGCTTCTGTTCCTGCCTGATGAATATGGAGATAATGAAACTAATGAAACCACCTTCGTTGCAATGCATTTGAGATCCGCTGATGAGAATTACCAGATAAAAGGGAGGTGGTTTTTATCATCTCTCAGTAATGAGAACAACTCATGTATGAAATGCTCTGCTTTAAGTTGTAGCTCGGTCTCGTCTTGCTCCCCTACAAGAAAGTCAATTTTACTCGCTCTCAGTAGGGTTTGCAGAACTGGTTGCCATGCTGGTGTCCGTTCTGGCGATAAAGTGCCTTTCAATAAACCAAGGATAACTTAGCGTGGTGTTATTAAAACAGAATTTTATGGGCCGTAACCTGCCGTCATTTGGTATGCAGGGCTCCTGCTGAGTTCATCAAGCCGTCCCTGCCCGGACTGGTGGCGCGGGGGGGAATGGCCTTCTGGGTTTCTTGTCTGACCTTCCTCTGGGAGCGGAGTTGTCTCAGAGACAAGCAACCATGAGGTCTGACTGCGACGTCTGCTAGAAAGGAGCCTGTAACTGTGCCATTCAGCTAAGGCTGCTATATGCAATATTAAAAAAAAAAGGAAAATATTTAAAATATTATTGGATTTATTAGACACATTCACAACCCTAGCAATTTTCCTTTGGAAGAAATGTCACATCTCTATCATCTCTCCAATAATTCTCCCTTACACTGACTGGACTACTCATCAGAGGTGCTGCCTTTTGCATAACTTGCTCGTAGAACCAGATGAATGCAGTTATGAACGTAAACTGGTGTTCCCAGTGCTTCTCAGCTTACAACAAAAATGATTGCTGAGGATCCATTGGCTGTGCGAAATAAAGTCCGTATTTAACACAGAGCTTTCTCTTCTCCTGAACATTTTGGTAACATTATTACATCATCCCTGCTGCTCCCATCAGAAGTGGGGATGAACAGACATCTCATTACTTTACACAAAAAAATATGGTACAGAAAATCTATACTTAAAATACAGGTTCAGTGCAGCTTCAACCAGCCCCAAGAAATTGCTGCTCTGTTATTCTGCATTCCCAGCAGTGCATCGCTGCCCCTGAGGCTGCGGAGTTAATAACTCCACTGCGCTGCATCCAGCAAAGTAATTTGTTTACTCTTGTGTGGTGCATTTATTAGACCTCAGTGTCCTCCACCTCTTTGCTAACCCTAATTATAACAATATTAAAAGAAAGTTCTCACTCTCAGTTTAGTAGTTTTGGAAACCTTTGTAAAAGGGGGATGAACAAATTTGTTGGACTGAGGTTTTAGCGCATTTCCATCATAAGCCAAAAACATCCCTTCTAGTCCCTGGTTTTAATTGTCTCAGCTAATTGTTTGAACAGGTCATTAAATCAAAAGATGCGATATGAAATTTTCTGTCAAGATGAAAGGCTGTAATGAAAAGCTAATGATTCTCATCGGTCGTCTGGCTTCTCTGGTGCTTTGTCCTGCTACAGGCTGGTCACAAGGAGAAATAACTCTGGGATTAACGCCAAAGCATCTTGCCTTTTCCAAACGAAGCCTGATTAGCATTTTGCATCGGTCAGGCCGATGGGTTTCACACCCAAAGTGTGTGTCTGCTGCCTTCGGTTCCAAGTTTGTGACCAAGGCGCTTGTGCGACTTCTTTTTTGCACTGAATCCTGTTTCTAGAAACAGACCAGTAATATTTATTTATTGCCCGGAGGAACCCCCATCCTCCTGGCTCTTTCCTTAACCCCATACCTTTTGCCCCTACCGAAAGAGAAAAAGGTGACGGCCGGCACCCTCTCCAGCGTTGCCCCGTCCCTGCCGCGGCCGTGGTCCTCTCCACGTGCGGCTCCAGCAGATCCCCCGGCCGGCGCCGGGCACCGCCGCTGCCTTCGGCCGGGAATCGTGCTGAGAGAGCCGGCGTTTACGGACACGGACGTCGTAGAGCCAGGCTGAGAACGGCCACCCTTGGCTTGAAAATCTGAGCGCCAAGAACCGCTTTGTTTTCTTTCCTTCTGCAGAAAGGGTTGGATTCTTTTCAGATTGTTGTTTTTCAACCACAGGAACTGCATTACCTCCTCTAAACATAGAAAGGAAACGTTCCGCGTGCCAGATCTTATCTTCACTTGCAGTTTTGAGCATCCTTGCGTACGAGTGAAAAATGGCTTTTAGTTGGGGAGGCGATGGCTGGAAACCAGTACGAGAAGGGGTGGAGGCGGGTTCGTCTGGAGCAGCTGTGGGTGACAACTCTGGGTGCAGGGGCTCCATCCGACCTTCAGACGCTGCTCTGCAGTAGCAGAGGGATATTCTGTGAGTATAAATGGAGCCCAACGTCTGTTACGGAGCAGCAATCAATAGGTTTCAGAGGTCCAGGAAAAAACTTACACGCTTTTTAAATTGTTCTTTCTAAATAAATAATGTGAGCGAGACCAGCAGCGACAGATGAAGCGGGGTTGGTGACAGCCCCCCGTGCTGGGTGAGCTCTCGTGAGCTTTCGTTCCGCGGCAGCCGGTGCCAGCTTTACCATCCCATCCCGCTCCTGGGGCCTCTCTGTTTTACACGGCAAACCACTGCACTCCTGTGGTGTGCGAGAGACTGCCGGTCCCTCGAGCAAAACCGTGGGGCCTTGGCAGCGTACCACGGTCTTGGGAAGCGGTTAAAGGAATCGCCTTGCTTTCTCCTGCCTTTTACGACACTGCGGAGCAGCGCCTCTCTCTCCCTGAACACATTTTTGGATCTGTACTTCAGGACATTTAAATGGTACAGTTGCTAGCAAAGCCCCCGTACAAGCAAGTGCGATCAGAGACGCGTTTCACAGATGAGACGTTTCCCTTGGCTGCACATCCAGAACCTCGTGCACCTGGTGGAAATCTCAGAGGAGAAGTGCCTTGAACGCTGGGTAGGGATCCTGTCGTTCACCCCGCTCGTCCTCCGGCTTTGCTTATTCCCTCCCCTTCTCCAGAAGCCGGCGGCTCATTTCTATTTTCTACACCTTTATTAGTCTCTCCCAACATAATTCCCTTTTCAGAGCAATTTTCTCTCCCAGAGTCATTTCCATTCACTACAGGTAATTGTGCCACCTCAACGGAACGCTCTGGAGGGGTTTATTGCCTTTTGTTCAGGCTGGGTGATTTTGGAGCAAATTGGGTGCTTACCACGGCTGGTCGAAAAGCAATATTGAAATGTGCTGGCAAAAGGATTGCTCTGCTTAAGACCAAGAACCAGAGAAGTCCGTGAAGCAGAAAGGCGTTCTGGCGGGAGGATGGCATCCGGACGGATGGGCTTCAGGCTTCAACCTTGACCCGAGGCTTTGCCAAACAGGTTTAGCTGAGAGATATGATTTTTGTTTCCCCGCATACCACACGTCAGAGGCGCTCGCTTTCTGGGAAGGCTTGGGTTCCCTACTCCCCCTACCTGAAGACACCTCTTTGTCGCAGGCCTTTTTAAGGCGATTTATGCTTCACGTCAAAAATAACTAAGTTTTATCTGTAGGAGGGGAGCATTTAAAAAAAAGGACTTTTTACCAAGGTTCAGGTCAAGGGACACCCCCAACAGCAAGAAACCCACTTGATTCCTTTTTATGGCTTTGAGCGTTGCTGTCCCTACGGATGGATATACGGGTCGTTCCTCTCCTTCTTCCATCCGCGCCTCCGCAGGTTTGAGCCTGAAATGTTCTGGAGCCAGACTCACGGGAGACAGCAAGACAGTCCGTGCTGGAGCTTCTCCTCCCCAAAATTTCAGCTACTGCTTGATGAATTAAACATGTCCAAGCATTCGTTTCGACAGTGTGCGCTCCACCAGACTGCTTTCGAGGCTTTTTTTGTGTTCCACCTTCAGAAAACTAGAGAGGAACTGGGAAATCCTTGATGTGCAGCTTGTGAACATGGAAGTTACAGGGAAACGCTGATTTCGGAAGAAAGGCAGCTGCGTGCAGAGGCGTGCTTGGGGGAGGATATTCTTAAGTTCCTAATTACAGGAGGGGATTTTATATATTTAATCCTTAAGAAGCTGTGAAAAACTCCTGAACTGAACAGCTGAGTGGTGCTGCTGCACATCTTAAAGACATGTGTGAATCAGAAGACGGGGAGAAGAGCGGTGTGGAGGATGTTCTGGATGATAATGGATGTCTAAGTGATAATGGGCTTGAAGCATAATTAATGTTAATGGATGGCATTTATATGTAATACAGAGAACATGTTCTGAAAGACAGATACAAAAATAGATTTTTTTTTTTGAGACATTAAGTTTTAAACTCTGAGCACTAGACATGGGAGCTACTATGCAGTTATTTTATCCATTTTATCTATGGAAAAATCTTGTTCTTTAGAAGCTTGTGGGGACCGGGAAATGTGTGGCCTAATTTTTTTCACATCCTGACAAAGGAGGGATGCTCCGTCTACCTGGCAGTGTCATTAGGCTGATATGGCTACGTATTTTTATTTTTTTGTGCATTGAAACCCAGCAACAAAGATGATCGGAGCCGGAATAATAAAAATAAAACGAAGAGGTGCCCTGTAGAGGGTATGAAATGTCAGGGAGGAGGTAGTAATAACAGCTGTGAGGAGGGAACTAGTAAAATGAGACGTGTGACTGCAAGTACTCATCGGTTCGTGCCCTCCTGGCGGTGCTGGTTGTGCCGCTTTCTCGGCGAGCCGTCCCCCGAGGATTCGTGCGAGCGAAGGATCAAGGGAGAGGAGCCTTCCCTCCGGCTCAGGTGGCAGACGGGGATGCTCTTGGGGCTGGAAATCTCTGATGCAGCACTAGTCATGATTCATTACAGCGGTCCTTTAGACTGGAAACGTAATTTTCCCATGTGCAGCGATGTTAAACTCTTCCGAGTGGTTGTACTGTAGCACCTTTGTGGTGCCGCCGCCCGTGCTGGCTGGGTATCGCCAGATATTTATCGATAATGGAATAATTCTTCTCCGGTAACAAGACTTGGAGAGAAAGAGCTGTGTGTCTGTGTCACGAACTACTTGCAGCTGGACTGCACAAATACTTACTACTTGCCTTGATTTGTATTCCTTGGGTGTAAATTTATTAATGGTCACTGGATATTTTCCACCAAATATTTCATGGCTAGCAACTTTCCATGAATATTTACCATCCACATTCCAGACTATTTCATTTCTATGGCAAACATTTAATTACATTAAATTTTGCTGTGTACTGTGTAGGGCTAAAGATTTTTTCAAAAGAAAAATGGGCATAGAGTTTCATGAGAATATTATGAGGAACGGGCTTTTTTTTGCTGTGTTGAATTCTTCAGAACTTTAACTTAATATAATTTTAGAAAAAACAAACTCAGATGCTAATTGTTTGTACCCTTGCTCAAGAGACTGTATGCTAGTAAGCAACGGTTCCTACTTATTTATGGAAGGACCACACAAATAGGGCTGAAAAGATTAAAAAAAAAATAAAAATTGAAAAACAGGTACTGAGTGCTGCTCTCTCGTGCACACAATGTGCCCCAAAGAGCTTTTATTACTCTGCTAGTGGATTGCAGACCACAAGATCACATTTCTTCTTCCCTTCCTCAGACAACCCCACTGGGGAAAAGGCACTTACTACCAGGTGCAGGGTCTTCCGTACACAGAGGAAGATCACGCTAGATTGGTGAGCTGCTATTAATGCGTGCAAAAATTAATGTGTGAGACAAATAATTAAAGGCTGAAGTAGTCCAGGAAAAGCAGGCAATACGAATGACATTAAAGGTCTTTTTTTTCTGGTGGCTGAATCAGCCTCCTCAGACCTTTTGCCTTTCTATTGACGGTTCCCGTCAGGTTTCTGACCATTAGCATTTTACGGTCCCCTTCTGCAATGACCCTAAAGACCAAAGCTTGAGATGGGGTTAATGATAGTTCAGATGTAGCACCAGCTGCGTTAGATGACTTCAGTTTTGCAGAGCAAATGCTAATTAAGTCCTTGGACCTGGCAACAGTAATGGCACACCTTCCTTGATGAAAGCAGGAATAGAATTACCTTAAACATTAGGGCGGTTGATCCCTAAAGGTTGGAGCATGGAAAGCTGTTGGGTAGCTGTCAAGGAAAATGCCAAAAGCCACAAGGTTTGCAGCAGTCCTACGTCCTGGAGTCCCCCAAGGAGCAAAAATCTCTTTCCCTGCCTCTAAGAGTAGCTTGCTTCAACAGCGCTCCTGAAACTGGGCTGTGATATAAAAGTACGAACTGACCCTCACTTCCAGAGGGGGTTTTTAACCCAAACGTGTTCCCTCTTTCTCTCTTTTTCTCTTCTCCCAGATACAGTCTGTCCTTTCTCCTGGCAAGTCCCTTCAGTTCTGTGATGGCCACAAACCATCCCAAAATCCGGGGGAAGAGCTTTAAATCAGCGACGCTTTGTGGGGCACGCTCCAACACACCCTGAGCGAGCGACGTGGCCGCGTACCAACCCCAGGCAACGGAACGACCACGGGACGCGGAGAAGCAGGAGAGAGCACGCGGCAGCGCGGGAGCGGGAGGGATGCGACGGGGGCCGCGTGGCTCCGGGGGCTGGGTGCCCCCCCCGCGTTGGCGAGGCTCCGCTCTACCCTTTCTCCTCCGCGTACAACACGTTACTGAAGGGGAAACTTGTGTCCTAGTTTATTCCTCGGTTTCTTTTCAGTGGGTGTTTTCTTGCGGGAAAGGCGCAGACCTTTCTGTGTTACCTCTCCGAAAGGTCAGCGCTGCTCCTGGCAGGGGATATCACTTGCTCACGCAGCGACCTTTTTCTTTTCTTCTGCTTCTATGCTGTATTGCTCTGGCGCATTAGCACTAAAATTTCTTCCCTTCCTTCCTGCCTCCCTGTAAGAAATTGTCTCTGTTTATCACCACTGTTTTTGCTAACCCTGTATGCTGTCTTTCTCTCCTACCTTTATAGAGGTGCTCAAAGCTCAGGGGACCTTTCTGCTGTTGCTAAGGGTGATAAATGTCACACTTAGAGGAGCAGGGAGAAAGCACACACATTTATGTATTATTGACTATGCCAATTAAAAAAAGCACCACGAGCAGGGACTGCTAGCCCCAAACTCCCAGTAACAGTCACAGCAACCCACTGCATCACCTCCTTTGCGCATGGGTCCTAAAACACCCAGAAGAGAACGGACTCCCTAATGCGTCACATCGTGGCATTGAGACCTGCACGAGGACCCCAGCGGATGCTGCCCCTTTGCAGTGGGGTGCATTTAAGCTAAAACACCAAGTTATTTGTAATTTCTGGATCTGTTTCTTAGCATTGCTGGTACCCACTGACACTAACTACTCATGGCACTTACCTCCTTCTATTGCATTTTTCATCACTCAGTCTCAAAGAGGTTTTAGAAGGGGGGGTCACTATCTTTAAACCCCTTTCACAGACACAGAGATTGGAGCTAAGAGAAGAATGAGAATTAGGAAAGAAATGAGCCTTACGAGTCTCGTGCCCTGCCCATTAGGAAACACTTCCATCTGTTTTACGGGGAATCAGCCACAGATTTTCAACCAGCTAAGCTGTTCGGATTTCGTTTGTCAGTGCTGGCATATTTACAGTACTTTGCTGGCACATTGCTTGGGAATTACAGGCAGATTCTCTCCAACATAGTGGGAAGAGGCGCATTGCATGCTACATATTCCTGTCTAGAGGCTGTTGGCAAACCACAGCTTGTAGTCAATCAAGGCAGGATTTTATAACCACTTCTACCCCCACCCCCTTCTCACATCCCTCATTTTCAACCTTGCTCTTGAAAGCAGGATGATTCACATGTTATAGTAACCTACATTTGGCTTGGCACCACTTATGGGCTATATATAGATGACAGAGTCACCCTGTTCTTCCTCGTTGATTCATTTTGGTTGGGGTTTTTTTTTCAGACATGGAG
>JAVJGG010000050.1:17119986-17133001 GCA_035590195.1 Aviceda cuculoides | reverse complement strand
TTTATGGGAATAGTAAATTATTTATTGTCTTCATGAAATGAAGGTGAAGGTAAAAACTCTACAGCTTTCAAGCTGCAAGGATGTTTCAGCAATTTATTCCGCAGCTCTTGACTTGTCTGGTGTGTTGAATTCGGGAGACAAAATGCAGTTGAAGTATTTTGGTACACACAAGACATTTTGAAAATTGAGTTGTAAGTGGAAGCATCGAGGGTTAGACACCAAAGTCTCACCCCTGTTCAGGAGACAAAAATTCCAGCTGTTATTTCTTGCCGAAGCATCTACAGAATAATCTCTGTGCTGTGTTACAGTGATCCGTACGCTGACCCGCGCTGCCACTCAACTTCCATGCGGCCCTTTCTCCGAGTCTGCCGGCATCTCGGATCGTGTTCAGGGACTGTAACAGCCCATGGCGGGTCTTTTCCTGAAGGTAACGTGAGGGATTATACCCTAAAAGAGAAGTAAATCGCTTCTCTTTTAGCACGAGGCACCGGAGGGTCAGAAAACCCATACGGACTGGCACGCAGTAAGCTTCCACCATCAGGAGCTTGTTGGTGGGTCCGTGTTGGTGGTGATGAGTTTGGGCAGAGGTCGGGCTGTGCTTGCAGAGCTCCAGCCACCAACGTCAGCCCAGTAACAACAGGGGCTGTGGAACAGGGGTGAGCGGGAGCCTGGCCCCCGTTTAAGGACCGCGTATTACAAAACCTCACGCAAGCTCTCTGTTGAGAGATACTGGTCTGGAGGTGCTAATTTCATCCTCCATGAGCAAATCTATTGAGGAAAAAGGGTTCATTTTTACAGTCGCTTTCCCAGCTGTAACTGCACTCTGGTATGGAAATTTAGCTCTAAGGGTTAGATTTATGGCATTTTTTGAAGCTTGTAAAATCATTTGCTTCTATTAATACCGTTCATCACCCCGCTGCCATTTTTATGATGGACAAATTTGCAAGTCACAGATGGAGAAAGACCAGAAATTAGAATAATCTGAAGAACCTTATTTCAACCCACACAAATTCAACTGGAAAGCTAGAATGGGAGCCCAGGGACTTTCCAAGAAATGCATTTATCCCTGACAATTTGCGGCCATAGCAAAATTGCCGCTGACAAGGGGTATGAGGCTCATAACCTTTTCCTGGAGACGAAAAGGAGAGATGAACAGGACTTGAAAAGCAGAAAAGATGCAGAGAGCTGGGGGCTGCATATGCAGATGTACTTCTTTGGCTGTTCGAGACAAAAAGCCCAAATCTAGTCCTTGATGGGCTTTTAATGTACTATTGAGTCAGCATAAAGGCACATCAGCCACCCCATGAACAGTAATGTGAAGTTTGCCAGAAAGCCTCAGGTGCTGCTTGGACTTTTTTTATTATTCCAGGTGACTTTCAGTTGAATTTCAGTGTCTTTAAAGACTCGGATTCTTCCTAATTCCATGGAGAAGCTTTGGATATCTATCCCATGATCAATTAACTCTGTACAACTATCTTAATCATCTGGAAAATGCAACTTTGAAAACATTTCATTTCAGGACTGTGGAAGTGCAAATCAGGCTAAAGACACATTCACTCCTATTCTGCCTGGACTGCTCTTTATGCAGCAAGCCAAAATCCTTTATTTTAATATTAAACTGATCTTTCCTGTCTGCCAAGATTCAGCTTTCAGTTCTGAGTGGATTTGTTTATTGTATCCAAGTTTTAAGTCCATGAAGAAGCAGTATAATAAAGGAAAAATATGACACACTTTACCACACCTTTGGAATGAAAGGAGATTTACAAAGCCTATACTGCTTTGTACATACTGCATTTATTTTGTTTTCTAAACTAATCAAAAAGAAATAAAACAGAAAGTCAGCTGCAGTCTGCTCTGTTTATTTATTTGTATGAATGCCACTTCCTGAATGTAGCTTTTTCTATCCCCTCTCTTGTTTGGTCTGGCTTAAAATACAATGTGTTTTGACTGAGCCATGAAAGCTTAAAAAAAAGGTGATTAGAGATGGAGAAGAGAACAAAGCTCACTTCTGAGGAGGTTCAGATCATAAATGGGCTTCTGACCTTGAAAAAACCCTGCTCCAGCATCATAATTTAAATTTTGACTCCGGCTAAGGCATATCAAGGACATTTGTATTCTAAAGCAATTTAAAAGCGTTCACATAAAGGGTTTGATATTCTTTATGGTTTACTTTTGATAATCCTTTCAGTACAAAGACCACAATCCCGCCTTCAAACAAAGGATACCGATTTTTAGCAGCTGGGGCTTTTGCTCCAACCCAGGTGCACCTGGCCCACCCTGTGTTCCCACCTGCATTTATTCTTGCCCAGCCCTACCTCCCCAGTGCCCTCCCTGCTGGCCAATCTCGCTCCGCCACACGGTGCTCTTGGGGTATTTAATCCCCCTGCAATGGGTAGGAGCTTTTTTGTTTCTCTGGTCTCAGAAGGTCTAGGGGATTTTGGGGGGTGCTGCGCAATCTGTAAGTGTGTTCCAAGCTTTCCGAAGGTGATGATTTGTGTTTGTTGCCTGAGAATAGCTGCGATGCCTTAAAGCAGCCTGGATTTTTAGGCAGTGCCGTGCAATTTAGGAGGCAGCTAATTGTGAAGCATCCCTGAGGGTTTTGCTGGCAAGGAAGCAGCTGCCTTTGTGCCTTGGCGTGTTTGGGTGAGGTAGCGTCTCTGGGTAATCTGTGGCTAATTTCTGTAGTGCACATTTTGAAGTCTAGTTTGAAATGTTTAGCCTGATCTCTAGCCTGGTGACATTCATAACCTTGTGGGTTGTCATGAAGGGAAAATCTTGGAAACAAGCAGCAGCCACCACTTCAGCAGTGCCTGGGTAGTGGCTAATGGTCATCTCTGATTTTTTTTTTTTTTGTAGCAGGAGAATGGAAGATAATGGAGCTATGGACTTATGATCCTGAGCAGTAACCTGCCCTGCCAAATGCTGGGGGTATGGGCTTCTTAAGCACCAAAAAATTGATCAATACCACTTCTGATTTCACAGCAAGACCCAGAGACTTTTGTCTTTATTTCGCTTTCCTGGCCCAAGACTTCCTGTGCTTCTAACTGTGTTAGCTCTAGTAAATGTGCTTGCTTGGTTCCGAGGGATATTGGGATGCTGTTATTAACAGACACATTAATACTAATTTCAGCTGTAATAATCAACTCACAAGCCTGCATTTAAGGCAGCTGTGAGCAGCAGCCTATCCACAAGTGCTGAGCGATTTTGAGATATGCGAGGGATTTCCAAGTGTTAATTAAGCCTTCTTTCACAGGTCTCTGGGGAAATGCTTGCTGTCTGTTTTAACTTGGCTTTTTCTCTCTTTACCAAGACAGAAATCAAACATTAAGAAATTAAAAGGTGGTGGAAGAAAGATACAATAATCAATCAAATACTTTCCCAGGCAGGAGCGACTGACTCTAAGGGAAACCGAGAAAACAGAAGCGACTTCCTTCCTAGATTAAAGGTGAAGTAAGAAGACCTTATTAGCATATTTTAATGAGCTTCTGCCCTTTTGGCTGAGAGATGGTGACTTCCATGTGTGCACGGTGCAGCTAATTGAGAAGGGGGTTGGCCGTAACCCATCCGCGCTGCTGCGGGCTCTCAGCCTGCGAACGGAGACTTGCTGTGCCCCAGCGGCGGGAGCTGCAAAGCCTCTGGAGACGTGCTAACGTAATCACAGCAGCGTCTGATCGGGCTTCAGTAAATGAGGGGGTGACAAAGCAAGAACCGAGTGAGCGTAAGGTCACTGGATTTGAGACTGAATCCAAACTTTCCTAGAGCTTTTGCTTGCTGTTGCCCTGATAGAGCAGCTGTGAAGTTTAAGACAGATATCTTTGTGAAGATGCCTTATGGTCTCGGCCCCTGGTGCTCACCTCAGGTGAGACATCCCGAAGGTTAAACAAAATCGCTTTGATTTATCTGGCAATGCTTTCTTTTTACCTGCTCTGAATCTTCCTACAGTAACTTACTGCAGAAGCAATTGGCATGGCTTCCTGCTCAATATCCTGGAGAGATATTAAAAAGTAGCCATGGGAGATAAGGTGTGGTTATTCACAGTGTGATCTAAAATGGCTCTTGCTTGAGACTAGAAGTCATCTTAAAAAAAAAAAAAAAAAAAATCCCTAAACAGATGCTTGGCACACACAAGCAACCTGTCTATCCAGAGATTTATTCCATTTCTTTAGTTTAAGATCATCTTCAGGAGTCTGCTTAATAAATCTGTTTCAAGTTTTTTTTTTTTGGTGGGGGGGAAAGGTGAGGTTGTCTTTCTGAAAGCCAAGAGCTCAAGGATTGCCTTGCTGTAATGACATCTCTCTGCTGCACTTCAGCTTGGCAGGGTGGTCTGAGATAGTATCAGATCAGTAGGCATCAGTTGGGGAACTGGTGGTAAATTGTATTTTGTTTACAGGATCCAAATTATTCTCCCACCTGCTCTGTTTATGCACACTGCTGTTCTAGGGGAGTTTGCTTAAAAGTAACTTGCTTTATTTTGTGCTAGCAGGATAAGTTGCACTGATTTCAATCTTCAAACGTGCTTAACGCTCTGGTTCAAAGTAAAAAGCCACAACTGTGATGACAACTGATGGATATGGCTCTTCAGCAAGGCAAGCTAGGGGGATTTCATGAGCCAGCCCTTCCTTTACCACCATCTCAGCAAGGACATCGTACAGGAGTGTTTGGAAGTGTTGTCCCTCCAGAACAGACGGCTTTACTGCTGGCAGTGCAAATTAGGGCTTTCTGTTGTCTAAGCAGTCGATCAAAAGCTTCTTGACAGGAAAGATTAGTACCTATGGAAAAAGCAAAAACTCTTAGGCTTGAGGCAAGCTGATAAATGATGTTGTTTTTATTTCTGGATCATCCATCACTTTGGTTTCCTGATCATACTGACTCAAAGGATGGATGAGGGGTTTCTCTCGGTTTGCATATGGTGAGTCAAGCAAAATGTTCATGCGTAGGTGCTGGTCTTGGCTCTCAAATGAGGCCCCAGTCTAAGAAAAAAGTAGTAAATTAACCCTAGCAACCTACGTGTTTGGGTACCTACCTTCACGGATCTGCAAAGGAACTGAGCTGAAGTCAGGTGTAGATATTTTGTATATTTGAACACTGATCTCCCTTAGCTTGGGCATTAGTTGTAGAATTCGGTACTTGGCTTGAGGCATGTACTGTTCAAAATGCAGGCATCAATAGTATTTTTCTCACTTGAGACTTAAAGGACCAGATCTCTTTCATTAGCCAATAAAAAATATATTATACATAAAATAGGCTGCTACAGTATTGCTCAAAACAGTGAATGGAGTGGCAGTGATTATTTTTTTCCTCATGAAAGTGTATGTCATATTTGGCACCTGCAGTAACAGTTGAACACTCACACAAATACATCAATTCATAAAGCAGACTATTTTTAGTTCGTGGCTTGCTTCAACTGACTTACAGTTGATGTCTTTATTTGACATGGCCTTCAGGAAGGATTTCTTTAAATCATTTATAAATCTTGAAGTGTAAAATTGATCTTTTCAGGCTGTTTCTGCTACTTCTCAGCAAACAAAGGCTTTTTCCCCCCAGGAAAGGGCTTTATATACTTAGGTTAACGATATGTGGAGCAACAGAAACTTTTCAGTCAGCACTATAAGAGATAAGTCTTGAGACAGGACTGTTTCCTAGCTTATTAGGTAAGGAATGAATTAATTTTATTGAGGCAAACAGGAAGCATTCTGTCGTGATGTTTATCTCAAGTAGTGCTGTGTATCCGGATGCTGTTAAGTGGTTTAGTTATCGTCTGTCTTCTACCTGCAAACTGAGGTCAAATGTAGTATATGGGAGTAAATCCAGGCTAATTCATTGTTGGACCATTTTTCAAAGGTTACTTGTGCAACTGCAGCTCTTCTCCTTGTCAAAATAGGAAGCGCTACACTGTTTTGAGTGTTCTGGAGACTCAGAGCATGTAATTTCTTCAGAAAAATTTTCAGGAGATGCATAGTCCTTGATCTCTGCAAAAGACTCAGCAATGTCTATCCTTCTGGAAAAACCTGTTAACACTGAAGACAAGACAGGTAATGTAATACAGTACAGTATAGTAATTGTATTTGTTTGAGCTGTAGTGTATTCCTAATTACAAAGTGTAGCTAAAACATGTAGCTCTTAGTTTATGTTAAGGTAAAAATAAAGTCCTCAAGGTCCCAGACTCTCTAGTCCAAACAGTGACTGCTTCATGCTTCCCTACACATTATGGGCTCACCAATCTCTAGTGAAAAACTTAATCTTGTCCATCAGAAACTTCAAATATAGCTGAGAAGCCCTGGACAACTCAGATTGAAGCAGGGTCTCATGTGGGCTTGAGTGTTGACATAGAAGTATTTGATGGAATAAATCCATGCTGCCAGAATGCAATATGGATTTTTTGTTTCTGAATGGATTTGATCTTCCCTTCTGCAAGAACTGTGAGTGGCATGTATAAGCAGCAGGAAAACACTAGACAGCAGGATAATTCTTCTAGGAAAGAGAAAGAAGGGCAAGTCAACGCATGTATTTTAATTGCACTTCTGAAAGATGCTTCACCATGGCAAGCAGATAACATGTCAATAATGAAACAACAGAAATAAACCCTGCATAGTAAATAGCCTTGCCCCTTGCTAATTAGCAAATCTGCTAGAAAATGTCAGGCATGAGCTGTTTAAGGGAGTTTATGTTGCTGTCATCCAGAGGGGCCAGCAAGACAATGTAGAATTTAACATGTGCTGTGCAGATAAAGAAGAATTGAAGCAGATTACTCATCTGGACATAATTACAGCTTCTGGAGATGGCAATAGGAACTGGAGGATTCTAAGCTGCAATGTTTGGGTGGGGTTAGACCTTATTTTGACTTCTTCCTTGACTACCCCCTATGTGTCAGTCTAATTGGAGGCCATGTGAACTCAGTTGTGATTTAAACCAAACTTCAGTGCGAGCATCTGGGGATTGACATGGTCTGTATCTGTAACACTCTTGTTTGTTCTCTGGCCACTGTAATAGCCTCAGAACAGGACAACAATAGCACTGAAAGCCATCAAAGTCTGCTTACAAGCATAAACTGCAGATACTTCCATAAAAGCACATGCAGAAGCAATGAGCCTCTGAAAGCCCTCAGCTGGAAAATAGACTGCAACACGACTGGCCTTGGATATTGTATTTCTGAAGAAACCTTATGATGTATGGAATTCAGCGTGTACTGAAGTCTTCAGAAAAGCTCTCACTACTGGAAAAAACCCCGTTGAAGTCCGGTGACTGTTTTCAGTCTCAGCTGTGTGAAGCCAAGCTTTTAAACCTGATCGGGCACCTGGCGGGCGGAATTCTTCTGTCAAATATGAACTGCAAGAACTGTAGTTAGTTTACACAGCTCCTAATGTCTCAAGTCTTACTCAAAAGCTCTGGAGTCCTTAATAACAATATTCTATTTCAGATTCTCTGTGAAAACGCTCAGTGCCACCACCCAGCTAATGCAAAAACCTAAGGGGAGAAGATGCACTGGGGAAGCTTCCAGCGACAGTGCTTCTGTACCCTGTACCTCATCTTCTACGGGGTTTCCTCTACCAAAAAGTACGTAGATGACTGCACATCTGCTAAGAGCACAGCAAGGGGGACCTTTCTGCTTTCTCATCTTAAAGAACCAGTTCAACTAGAGCAAAATCCTCATGTCCTGCCTCATTACATATTTACTTGCATGCTATAATCAAATGTAACAACCTGCTGTCTGAGGTATCCCAAGTGTGGAACACATACGGATTCTCCGAGCTGGAAACACTTTTACAGGGTCTGGCAAGATGGCCTTTGACAAACCAGCTGTGTGTACAGCAAACGATGCGAGTAGTCACTGGAGTAGTCATTGAATAATGATGAAGCAGCCACAGAATTGTGCACATGGTTTAAGATAACCTTGGCTTCCAAGTTAAACTCCTGGAGTGCTTCAGTCTGGAGATCTGATTAAAAGAGATGGGGCTGGTGGTGCTCAAGAAAATTACAGCAAAATGAGATAGCAAATGAAGGCAGGAAGTACTATTGACTTTTTAAATAGCTTAATAAGGATTTTCCTATAGAGAGTTTACTTCTACATTTGCTATCAGCTGTAACCACTTAAAATTCTTTCTCAGTGGCTTAGGAATTTCCATTTCTGAAAAAACCTGAATATTTTGGGGCTGAAGTGATATTTAAGGGTCACAGTAGTTTTCTGATGTGTCTAGATGAGACCGCCTCAGGAATCAGCAGAAACAAGAATGTGTTGAATGTGCTTCTTGGTTAAAAATATAACTCACAAGGCTTTTAGGAGCAGTGCTTGGCACTTTCTAGAAATACAGCTTTGAGGGAATGCTAGAATAGGTCATCCAAACCCTCTTATTCCTAAGAATTTGGACTATTGACAGGTGAGTAAATCCTCTAGGACCTCAGGACCATGGTAGTATAGTCCATATGCCTGTGAAAGAGCTGGTAGATTATTTAAATCACAAGCTGTGAGGACTTGCTGTTTGGAGTCCAGTCTCTACTACTGTTCCAGCTGCAGCAAAGCCCTGAAGTCTGAACAGAGACCTGACTGCAAAATTCACTTATAGCTCATGTAAACTGGGAGTGTTCAGGAAGCAAAAAGAATGGATGTAGCATTCCCTTGCAGAAAGGAAGGAAAAAGATTATTAAAAATGGTTTTTCTTTGTCTTGCATAACTACAATAGGAATGTTCAGGCTGCAGAACCATAAAAAGATTCATTTAATGGACTATGCAAAGAATTATGATGAGATTTCTAGCTAATGGCCTTTGACAGATGGAAGGGATAATAGAAATGCAACTATTTTCAATCAAAGAAGCAATGAAATGAGGTTTTTTTAAATGATAGAACTTGTCACACAAGCTATCTACTTGTTTTGCAAAGGAAGCAGTTTCTGACTGAGCAGGAGGGGGAGCCGGGGAGGTCAGTGGAGCAAACTTCAGAAGGAAGGCAATTAGGGGCAAACAACCTCTATTTAGTGTAGTAAAATTATTGCTCTTCCCCCAGAGTGATCAATATCTATGTAAAGATGCAGTATACTAGTATGTAGTGCTGTCCCAGCTTAACTAAACTTCGGGGTAGTGCCGCTTGCGTAGAAATCGCGTGCTTGACCGCTTCAGCTATAGCGGAACGAACCCACGTGCTACCTTGCTGCTACTCAACAAGTAGGGTACGAACTGAAATGAGCTGTCTGCAGTAGGAGAAATCCAGAGTGGAGTTCCCGTCTGGAGTGGGAGGTTGAGTGCTGGTGGGCAAGAAACAGAAGAGAAAGTACAGGGTGTTTTTTTTACAAATCACTTCAAGACTTTCCATAACAGATTTTCCTATAACCAGACATTAGCTGCCACTAGATTGATCTGTCTGATGCAGGGGAAATAAAAGCCCTTGAAAGGAACACTGACGAGCAGAAAAAATTTATACATGGTGATAGAGGCAAATGGTGCCTCTGGGAGTTAGCTCTCAAAGGAAATGCCAAAAATGATAGTTCTAAATACTTGAGGTTTTCCTGCCTCAGCAACAAGAGATTATCAACAAAGGCCATTAAATTAACAGATGAAAAGCAAAAAAAAAATGGTGCTGAACAAGTAACATTAGTGAAGGATTTGTTTTTGCACCCCTGTGAAGTCAGAAGTAATTTTGCAATTGTTTTCCAGTGGATGCCGACTCAGACATTAATATTCTGCTTCTTGAAGAGTTATCACCAAAGCTGTGCATGGACTGGGCTGCTATTGCCCTGAGTGTCTCTGCAGAGAGCACAGCAATGTGATAAGTGTGTTATGGGCGACTCAGGCCTGATAAATCTTCAGACCCAGGACACAATTTACAGGAAGGAAAAATAAACCTTTTGAACCATGAGATGAAGCAAAACCCTGGTTCTGTTGCTAAATATAGCTCTGGTTGTGAAAGCAAAATTTGATTTGTAGAAATTTACTGAGGTAGGAAACTGCCAGACTGAATACAGAGTAATATAACAAGGTAAAAGTCAGCAGCATGCATACAGAATGGCAGAAAAGGAGGATGAAGACAGAAACCAGACTGCTGCAAATTTTAAACCAGCAGGACGAGACCATGCTTTTAGCCAAAGCTTAAAGCCTGAGGTGGTGTGTTTGCTTCAGCAAGATGGCAGCAGCCACGGGAGGCATTTGAGTTTCATAGATTTTCATCTGTTTAAAACAGCTATTGCTTCTTCCTTACCCTGGGGTATAACAGTTTTTACTGCCTGAGTGTCTGAAGTAATACCACATGTTTCGCCGGAGCTGTGTTGAAGTGGTAGGCTTGCAGGTCTGAGCCAAGGGCCACATCCAGAGCTCGCGGATTTTGGTGCGGCGTCGGCAGTCAGCGGTGCTGTATTGGCCGAACAAGCTTAATGTCTCCTGTACATCACTCTGCAAAGCTGCTGCAGCATTTGCTGGTGCTGCTCCTAAACACCCTATTTACTACAAGTTTTGAGGCTGTTACAGTATACTGATAATGATGAATACTTTTTATAGGTGCCGTGGAGTGCTGTAGAGAAAATTGATGGCACAGATAGGAATAAAGCTTGCCTTTTTTTTTTTTTTTTTAAGCAAACTATGGAACATTTAAATGTACACAGAAGACCAAATATTTGTCAGAAAAAGAAAAATATCTATATAATTTGAAAATAACCTTAACAAAAACAAGTCTTAAAGACACTAGTTTAATGCTAACATGAGCAACTGTGTTGAGCCCGAAATTTTAAAAGGAATAAAACTTGAAACTGTGTTGCTTTATGACTTTTGATGATTTGGGTGTTTTTGTTTTGTGGTGGTTTTTTGGTTTTTGTTGTGGTTTTGTTTTTTTTTTTTCCCCTCGCTTACTGGTGGAGTCCACCCTGAAGACTTTGAGTTCTGTGAATCTGGAAGATTTAGTGCTAGAAATCCCATTACTTTTTTTTTTTAACTGATATTTGGTGTATGGACATTAAATGTACAATTATGCTAATATGCCAGATAGCTGCCAAATAATTTTTACTGTATCTGGAAACACGATTGCTACTGAAGTACAAATGATTGAAAACCACTAGTTTTCAAAGTCCTGCTAAGGCAGAAACGTGTGTTCTGGCTCTTTATTCTTACAGTGACTGTGTATCTATTGAAGTAAGATAAAACAACCGGCATTACTCAACACTTGAAAGACTGAGTGGTATTTGTGCTGCAGTCGAATTGTTCTTAAGAAACTACTAGAATTTCAAATCCTTGGCTGTTTTCCTGCAAACCGATACTGTCCCAACTTGTGCAGGCTTAATAAAAACTAGTGTCCTTTTAACCAGAAAAGAAAGTGAGAAGAACCAGCTGTCCTCATTTTGTAAAGAAGTAGTAAAGCTGATATTCCAGAGACTTTACAAGGACTGTATTTTTTACAGGTATAGTTCTCCAGATAAAGGAGCATACTTGTATGTCTCGTTCAAACAGGCTTAAAGAAAAGGCATAAGTAAAGGTTATTTGTGACCTAGATTTTTCTCTGATACCTCTCTGCTTAGCTGCTAGTGGACAAGCAGAAAGCCATCAACCCTGTTAGCGTTATTAATGCCTGCAAAACAGATATGAGAAATGACTGATAACCGACTTTTCTCCTTGCCCTTACAGGCACTTTCCCCAGCGTGCTCTCAGACATGCTGAGACTGGTAACTCCTGTATCCTAACATCTATCCTGAACACTGTCATACTCCGAGGAAAGAAATTGGGCATTGAGGGACTGATGCTCAGCAGCCACAGATTGGGGAAGCTCTACTGAGGGACACTGATTTATGCTACCTGCAGCTGTTGGAAATCCAGCAGCACTGAAATCGGTGTCGCAGCGATTTATACCTTTTGGGGATCTGCTGTTTTTTTTTCCTTCTGTTCGAACTGGGCTTTCTGACGTTGGTGTTATGCAGATTTGTATGAATGACTTCTATAAGAAATCCCTATACAGTAACCAAAATAACTGCAGTACGACCATCTTCATCTCAACTCCTTAGTAGCTGGTAGCTGCTATCATCTTCTTTTCTGCATGCTGCTTATCTAATCACATGGGAGTGGACACTTGCATAATGAACTATCTGCATAATTGACACTGTCCTAGTGTGATCCTGATCTGATTAGGGGTCCCGTGGCTATATGAGGAATTATGAGGATAAAAGGTATGGAAATACAGAAAAGCATAGAAAAATATGACACTGGGTTTTCTTAGAAGGTCTATAGATCCTTTCATTACACCTAACCTGAAAGAAAAACCACAATAGAAACGAAAAAAATTAAAACCCCATAAACAGGCCATTTTAAAGCACATATATGGAAAAACTTTTTCCCATGTGTAGAATTTGGTGCACAGATTTTTACAATTTTTCTTGTAAGTTTTTTTTTTTTACAATGTTTTTACAATACAAAGATAATGTAAGTCTCCAGTGCTTAGCAGTGCCAGAAAACTAGCCTTTCTTATTGGACCCATAAAACATCACCCACCTAAACTCAATTGCTTATTGAAGCAGTTGAAATACATCAATGTTAAGGCAAATTATTTCCCAATGTTATACTTTTATTGTAACATTTTGTTATAAAAAACTGGGTGGTATCTATCCCCAGCCATGCCCTAATGCATTTATCTTATTTGTTCCTCCCTTCTTTTATTCTGGGTAGAATTCAAGGATTTGAAGAACACTGCTAAATGGAACTTTTTTTAATAAAAAAAAGTAAAAATCTTCCTTTGTTTTTTTTTCTCTCCCAGATTATCTGTGTGAGAGCATCTCTAAGTATCAGAGCAAGTCAGGCATTGTTGTGGTTTAACCCAGCAGGCAGCTAAACACCACACAGCTGTTTGCTCACTCCCCCGCAGTGGGATGGGGGAGAGAATCAGAAAAAAGGTAGAACTCATGGGTTGAGATAAAGACAGTTTAACATGACAGAAAAGGAAGGGAAAATAATAATAATAATGATAAAAGAATATACAAAAGTGATGCACAATGCAATTGCTAACCACCCATGGACCAATGACCAGCCAGTCACTGAGCAGTGGGCTGCGCC
>JAVJGG010000050.1:17032428-17119886 GCA_035590195.1 Aviceda cuculoides | reverse complement strand
ATACAAGAAAAGTGATGCACACTGCAATTGCTCACCACCCATGGACCAATGCCCAGCCAGTCCCGGAGCAGTGGGCTGCCACCCCCCCAGCGAACCCCCCCCAGTTTTGTTGTTCCACATGATGTCATATGGATAGAATATTCCTCTGGCCAGTTTGGGTCCTGGCTGTGCCCCTTCCCAGCTTCTTGTGAACCCCAGCCTCCTTGCTGGCCAGGCAGGATGAGAAGCTGAAAAGTCCTTGACTTAGTGTAAGCACCGCTCAGCGATAACTAAAACATCACTGTGTTATCAACATTAGTCTCATCCTAAATCCAAAATGCAGCACTATACCAGCTACTAGGAAGAAAATTAACTCTGTCCCAGCCGAAACCAGGACAGGTGTGAAGCAGCTGGAGACTAAATATAAAGCCTGAGAAAAATACACAGAAAAAAAAGAATACCATCAGAAGGAGAACACCTTGACTTCATGTGACAGACGTTCTACATATCCAGAACAGGGATCTGTTAACTTCTCCACCATGGGCCAGGTCTTGGTCTCACTGAGGTGCTGAATGCTTCACTAAGAGTTAGATTGTGCACAGAGACAAATTTGTTTTCAAACTTTCTTCGCTAGGGCTATATTTTCAAAAGGTTTGAGCCCTACCAGACACCAAAATGGGATGTAACTTTTCAAAGAACCCTTTGCTAGCAATACATTTCCTCTCAGAAATTATCCTCAGAATTAGAGTAGTATATAAAGATTTGATGGGACCTGGAGAGGGGACTGGACTGTTGTTCGTCACATAGATTTGAAGAAGGGATGTGCTGCACCAGGGGAAATGAAATGAAATTAATATCTAGCCTACTGTAGTGAGGTTTGATAAATGCTTTAGAAGTAATAGTAAATTTCATATTTCAGGGTTTATTTCAATCTTTAATTGAAGATCATGGCAGGACTTGCAGTGCCTGAGATCTGGGAGCAGGGGATGAGCCACTCCAGGCACAGGATCCAAAAATCCAGTGCAGCTGATGATGTAACTCCTTTTGTAATTGTTTTAAAGACCATTAGATACAACTCTTATTAGAAATAAATATCTTAAAGCGTCCTTCATTTGTACGCCCAGTGTTGGTTCTAAAAATATGAGGAAACAAAGAGATAATTTATCCAATTCCTGTGATCCTGAAATGCCAGAGATTTTATTTTTAATAACAGAAGTAAAACAGATAGATGTGTATTCCACCACCTGCTAAATTCGGTGGGTTTGTTTATATCTGGGATAAATTAGCAAAGGCCTCATATAAACAAGGTATTGGAGCTGGCAGCTTGCAAAAAATCCATGATACAAGAGGATTAATGTGCTTTTAAATTTATTTTGAAAATGACATGGACATTAAACTGATCAACTCGGCTACAATGTTCTTGTCCAAAGGGCTCTGCAATCCAATAACCACAAGAAAGGTTTTCCTTGAGATCTTAACTAGTGCCAGACAGCAAACGGTGAACAGAGAGGAAGGCAAGGCGTGAGAAGAAGGGTCAGTGCAGTCCTACGCTCACTGCTGAGGACGGTGTATCAGCAACAGGATGAGGGGAGAAAATAAGATTAAAATCTTATAGACTGAGATCACGACTGGAAGATCACTGACCGATCACCGCCACGGGCAAACAGACTTGACTTGGGGAAAATTAGAGTACTTTATTGCCAGTTAAGATAGATTTGGAGGGTGAGAAGCAAAGACTAACACTACAATACCTCGCCCTCCGCCCCTCAGGCTCGACTCCGCTCCTTTACCTCCCCCCGAGCGGTGCAGGGGACAGGGAAGGGGGCTGCAGCCAGATCCGAACAGCCCCTCTCTGCCTCTCCTTCCTCCTCGCGCCTTCCCCTGCTCCTCTCCAGGGGCCGCAATATTGCAAATGGCAACCTGGCAGCCAGAGCACACCCCCCCGTCTCTCGCCCCGCTCTTCACAGAGACGGTCCTCACACTTTTTCCCTCACCCCTCGCGCTTCCACTCAGCCCTTCGCCCTGACTGAAAAACGTGCTCTCACAGAATCGCCACCAGAGTCGTCCACCTCACCCCTGTGAGGAGAGGCCGGGAACCGGCTGGAACCGGCTGGAACCGGCCAGAACCTGCCTCGCCTGTCACTGTGTTCCCCTACCCTGTCTCTTGGACTCCAGCACCTGTGTTTTTTTGTCATAAAACAGCGTTATCTTGGGTGTGATTCCAGGCAAGACGATAGTTAAGGAAAAACTTCTCTTCAGCAGGCCCCTGGGCTCTTGTGTTGCCCACCCTGGCAAGGCTGCTCTATTTATAACTGGTAAGGCATACTTCCATCTGGAAGGCATTTGTTACTAGAGCCGTCAAAATCGCTTTTAACTAGCTTACAAAACATACGATGCCTCTGATTAAATGGACAGAAAGGCAAACATTGCATTTAAGGTCCAGGCTGGTAATTTATCAGAGATGGCTGCAGCCAGATAAACTACATAAGAAGGTGTTACTGGTTTGACAGAAAATGTTCTGCTGATTGATCTCCCTGGATTCATTTCATTTTGCAGGGGAAACAGGTTTGTAATTCTGAAGACAAGTTGCAATACAAGCGACTTATCTGTTTTGAGTGTTCTAGGAACTGCAGTAACTAAGGGCCAGTACCTCAGCTGCTATAAATTAACTTATCTGCATTGGGGCTTAGTGATTTCAGTAACCCCTCCCATTCCCCTGGGATTAATAAAGAGCTATTTAAGGCTTTAATTGCCCCTTAATTCTCAAATAAGGAAATAGGACTGGAGGGGTTGTCCTAATTTGTTTGACCTGGCTTCCTTTTAGTCATGCCTTGGATCAGCTTTGAAGAACCAACCTTTTCCCTGAGTATTGCTCTTCGTGTGGACAGAAAAGTCTTAAAGATGGATAGCAGCCCCTATCCTCACTGCTTTGATGTAATTGCTTTGATTACATTACTGGTTGCCTAGAGGCAGGGGAATAAGCTATAGTCTCTTCAAGGGCACAGCATCGGTCCAACCTTACTGGGTTTCTGTTTGTTCCCCAGTATCTTCGGAGTTGGCTTTACCCCTGCAGACGCTACTGAAGAGTGCTGACTCATGAGCAGACCAGTTACAGAGAGGTGAAATGGGGAAAACCACTCTTCCAGCCTTCTCGCTGCCTGCCTGCCTCTGGAATGTAAGTGCTCCTTTCCTGGCTGTTGTGAATTGCAACACAATGATGTTTTCAGAGACCCTGTGGTATAAGGCACTCTCTCCCAGTCGAGTTCATTTACTATCACTGCTATAGCTAACCCCTGGAGGGGTTTTTGAGACATTGACTTGTTAGGTGTATTCTGGTCCTGGAGGGATACGTATCAGTTGTCTAATAAAGTAATGAAATAATTCTGCAGGTAGCATCTTGTGCAAAATGGCACTGAGCAGGTGTCTGGCCTGAGGGGTACTGGGAGAAGGGCTGGGATGCAGGTACAGTGCGTTTTGCTTTGGTGCTGTAATTAGGTACAGGAAGGAAGATGAGTGAAAGCCCATTGTTATTCTCTTCAGAGCTCAGTTTTGCTAGCACAGCACAGCCTACGCTTCTGACTCACTGGTCTCCGCTGAGCAGAGGACTTCCTTCCAAACAGAGCTCCTTGACTCAAAGTCTGATCAGAGCAGCCAGGAGCGTTTCTGGGGCTACTCAACAGGCAGCTCCTGTCTCTTCTTCCTTACCTCTCGCTTTGGCTCTGCACAGCTTGTCATTCAATTTTCTGAAGCAAGGAGGGTGGGAGGTCACCAGCCGGTGCTGACTTGTTTCTGTTAATCTACTGAGTTTTCAAAGGCATCTGAAATAGGAACATCAAAATCAGAAGGTCCTAGGTCACCTGATGTAATGTATTTAAGTCAGCCAAACTGGCAACACTTTTGCACCATGCCCTGTTTGGTTCAGCAAAAGGTATTTTTGCACTATTGCAAAGTTATCTATCTAACTGCTACCCTGAGCTGGCTGCCTGCCTGCGTGGCTGCAAGAGGTGTTTTTGCACTATTGCAAAGTTATCTATCTAACTGCTATCCTGAGCTGGCTGCCTGCCTGCGTGGCTGCCTGTCTATTAGGACAGCAAGAGCAGGTTAATCTATGCCCAGGAGGGTGAAGCTGTGAAAGGGAACAGCTGTGCCCCTGTAAGCGTACAGTATCTGCGCCTTCAAATCCCTTTTGTGTGGAGGGCAATTTCAATGTGGGCATGTGTAGCGGGTTAGCGTATCATCTCCCTTGTTAGAAAGATTTGCTACCTGACACTTCTTAAAGTGTTATTTGGGGACCTTCTGCACTTTCAAAGTGGTTGTCTTGATGCCAGGAGGTAACCCACAACTGGTGTAATTGGTCCATAGACGTACAGAGCAACACCAATTTGTATCAACTGAACATCTATCTGATGGCTCCTATGGTTTTTCTCAAATGTTACCTGAACTTCTAGTTAAAAAGAAGTGGAGATACCTCTAAGCTGTCTTCACAGGCTTGAAGACTGAAGTAACTGTCATAGGCTTCAAAACTGGAGTAATAGTAAGATGGGGATGGTGTGATGTATTTTCCCAGAGGAATTTTTCCTCCTGGTTCCTGTGGCAGGAATTCTTATCGGCACATTATGAACAGCAAAACAGAGAGGCTTGCTCAGACTTTACTGTGAAATTCACTTATTTAGTCTTATAATTAGCTGTATCTGTGGGGTTGATTCCTCTCACACCTCCTGTAGAAACTGGGAGTTGTACATTGAGCTGCAGCAACTTAAATGTGATCTGAATCCATCATGTTTCAGCACAGGGTAAGCCGAACTGAATATCAAGTGTCTGATTTCAAGCTGTTAAAACAGAGAGGCTGTACTGAAGGAAATGCACCATTCCCTAATAGGACTGGACAAGGCTTTATAAGGTTAGTTATTGGAATGATCTGAAATTCCATCTGCTCCAGGGAATTGCAGAACTGATTATGATACAGCAATAATACCTCTTCACCAGAGATCTGAGAGCGCTCTATGAATATTCATTATGCCTCTTGTGTGATAGATGAGAATAATTGTTTCAAAAAGGGAAAACCAGTGGACAGGGTGGTTATATGATAGACAAAGGGTGGGTTTCCCACAGTGAACACCAATCCTTTGATGTAATCCTTTGTTCTGAAGGACTTCAGCTCAGCACAGTGCAGGGTAACGGCAGTTTTTTCTCCTTGGGCACACTTTAGACTGCATTGATAGATATTTTATAGGCTGTGTTGCAGGACCATCTTTATCGTGTTTACCACTGGTTTTATATGGGTGTGCTTTGTGAAAGGGGATTGGTCTAAATCAGAATTGAGAAGGGAGCTTGGGTGGTTATTATCCTGAATGCAAAATTGAATGCTATATATTTTAAGTAGTGTAGTCATACTGCTATACTGTAATTTGGTTTCCATTTTCCTTTTGGCATTGTATTTTGGGTGGCTAAGCAACTCCCTTTAGAATGATTTTCTCGCTAGCACACAGAATGTCTTCTCTACCGAGAAAGATTACCTTGGACTTGGTAGCAGATACTTCTTTGGGCAAAAAAATTTAGCTATGTGTGGTATTGAACAGGGACCTTGTGACTTGTCTGCTCAACCATGCAGGTGTTTTGAGGCTTACCATGTATATTGGGAGAACTGGTTGCCTCAAGGTATGAGGCAGAGAATGTGGAGTTGAACTAAGTGGGTTTGAGTAACTTCACTGACAGCTAGCAGTGGTCGATATGTTATGTTTGTATGTGTTGTGTTGTTGTGTGTAATTTTATTAAGGTTATGAATGCCAGATCTCTTGCTTTGGCCTCTGACTTTGCAGTGAGATGCCTTGCAAAGGGATAGAGTGATAACAATGGATATCAGCAATTCTGATATGGCCCTGCAGAACTTCTTGCTTTTGTTTGATTGTGGGGAGGCTTCGTTTGGTATGAAAGACACAGAGCAGGAAAATGAGGAAGAGGAGAGTCTTTGTCCTACAAAATGATGGTGGAAAAATCCTGCAGTAAGACTTCTGCAGCCCTCCCCCCCTTTCCCTGAAGGAGCTGGAAGGACATGAGGTAGCAGAATACCCTTTTCTTAAATTGATTTGGTCTCCTAATGCCTTTGAGAGGATCTGGGCCAGAATGTGTTAGTGCTGGTAAAAGAAGCTGATGAAATAACCTGAGATGTATAATTGAAAATCAGATTCTCAATGGTACATGTGTTCTAAAGTGATCTAAACAACCAGAAATCATTTGTAAGAAAGCCTAAAACAAGATTACAGAAATTGTGTAGTTTGGGAAAGTGACCAAAATACCAGTTTTTCTGAAGAGTGGGCTGGGAGAGGATCTTAGGAGGAAAACTGTTCTTTCTGTCAGAGATGAAAGAAGTGTATTTACTAACACAGAAGTCTGGGGTTTAGTCTGTATTGTGTATTGAATCACCGATACGGAAGAGTCTTGAGTCGAACCAAACCCAATGTTATTGACTAGGCATATTTTAAAGACTTATTTCCAGCAGTGTTAATGGGCACAGGTATATACCAGCTGCTCCCAACCAATATGTCTCTTTGGGGAAAATTCTCAGCTGGTGCAGAGAACGAACCATCTCCTCCAAGGAACCAGTGCTGGATTTCAATAGCTTATAGCAAATGAACCTGTTCCCAGGCCATCCTCAAAAATAGGGTGTATCTGTCTACTGTAATCAGTGTCCTCTCAGCTTTCTTGCTGCTTCTGCAGGAAAGTAGTAATTTAATACTGATTAATACCAGCAATAGACTCCAGCTATCTTGTATACGCTGGGTTTCTACACTGGCCAGCAAATACTGGATGAGATACAAAGGTGTCTACCCCTTGCCCCCTTTTCGCCTACTCCTTGTTACAGGTGAGCCCTCAGCACAGAAGTTCAGTGAGGAGCTGCACGGCTCTTCACTCTGCTCCTTCCTCTCTGGGGGCAGGAGGTTAATTTGGGTAGCCAAGAGAATAAATTCAAACTCGTGAATGTGTTTGATGAACAGTTCTGGCACTGGAAATACGCTAGTTGCTGCCAGCGCTCTTGCTTGCCATTCCTTTCCCTGTGTTCCCGGTTTGCAGGGCACAAAATTCAGCGGGTGCGAAAGACTTGTTACCGCGGTGTGGGGAGAGTTCATGGAGCAGGCAGGAAGCTGAGCACCCACAACCCTCGTGACACACAGCATCTCCCCCAGCTGAAATGGCTCGTTGGCCATATGCTTGTACTTGGCTACGGTACAAAATGGCTGAAAGGCAGTCACAAAGAAGAGATAACAAGCCTGTAGAGATACGGAGATGAGAATAGGGATACATGAGAACTAATAAAGCCTTCTGAAAAATTGATCTAAATCCTGCCATACCACCTTTGTTCCCCTAAGTCCTCATAAAGTATCCCTTTTCTAGCAGTATTCATGTCACTGTTTCCCAGGGATAAATGCAAAATTTCCCTTATGTGCCCTGTACATCAGATGACTTGAGCCTTTACACAGAACTGAAGTCCAGTAGTGAGGGTTAGTCTTGTATTCCTTTTTTCCAGACATCATCAGAATTGGGATTTTAGGCTACAAAGCATATGTTTGGAGTACATCAGATCCCTAAAGCAGGCAGCAGTGAAATTGAGCATCAGGTATCAACTTTGCTAGAAACTTCCTTTGTGATCCTGAGCAACTTAAATCCAGATTTATAAAACTGTCCCAGAGAGGTTTCTGTCTTCCATGGCTTTCAGCGAGATTGTGGTGCCTATCGAGTTTTGTATTTTGGCGCATGAACTCCTTAGTTATCAAACTCAAAAGATCAGTGGCAGTTCAGAGCCAAAGTAGTTTTATGGCTGTGGGCTTTAGTCTCTCTATACTTACTTTATCTGTAAAATGGACCTCATAATCCTCCACTCCTACCCATCACACCTGTAATTCTCGGACCTGTTTAGCCAGGCCTTTTTTCGGGAGAGCAGCTGTTTCTATTGATGCAAAGGTCCTTTCTCAGCAGTTTAGCAGTGAAAAAGGCCTTTCTGTGATAAGAATTGAGTTCTCAGTGTTATATAGTGCCCGGTGCCTTGCAGTGCAGATACTAGCTGGTCCTCTGGTGTAGCAGGAGCACCTGGAGGCTTGGCAACTAAAATATACCCTCATGTGGAAAAGCTTGTCAGATCAGTGCGATTTGGAGGTAAGTTTTTCATGCCATGGATAGAAACAATCTTTGGGTAAAAGAGAGTTTTTAAGGAGAAGGTGTGTGGGACTGGGCTATTGCTATTACGTAACTTAATGTATTGCAGCAGCATGACTCTACAGTTCTGTTACATCTCTCTGCTGGTTCCAACATTTTATTACCCTGTGGATGCCAGAATTCGGAGATAGGGTTTTATTGATTGCTCTTACAGCAAGCTGATGTTCAGCCACTTGAAAGTGGTTTCAAAGAAAGCTCGTTTTGCAGATGCGTGGGGTTTTTTGGCCTTAAATCTGATCTCAGTCTTGTGTGCTCATGCTAGGCTTGAACACTGCAAGAAACCTTCGTATCAAGTTGGCTGGTGTCAAGGAATTCACATAAATAATGCTTGAAGTTTTCTTTACGGCAGGGAATCTGGCACAAGGTATTGCATAGACTACTGGAAGAGTTGACATTACAGTTTTTACATTTTCAAAGTGAACTTGAGTTAGAATATCGCACAAATAGAATCATATCCATGGAGCAGAGCATTCATGGTATCATGGGGAGGAGCAGGAGCTGAATCCTGAAGCTTTTAATGAGTCAAGGCTACCACCGAGCTCATGAGGGTATAGTAACAGGATGGGTCAATTGCTGTAAATCCTCTGCATGCATAATAGGATTCAGAATTTGAACAAATGAAAAAGTGCTAGTGAACATTTTTTCTGCTGTCATTATTAACTTGTGCTGCAGAATGTGAGATTTAAACACTAGACAAAAAATCTTGCCACCGTCACACATTGCAGAATTCAGAACTTGCCAGGCTTTCCAGTTAGTGATAGTAATCTTTGAAATCCAAGTGCCTTTAGTTTTGAGTTTGCAAATCATATGAAACAATAGCACTGACAAGTGTCACAAAATGGAAGAGATTTTTTTAAATGGTAGGTCAGTTTTTCTCAAATTCTTAGTCTTTCTCATTTCCTTTCATGAGGCAGGAAAGGAAGTATAAAGTGAGGATAGAATAGGATTTTTTTCTCTGAGAAAACATTTCTGGCTGCAAATTAAAAGTATGTCTATTTTCAGATCGTCAGTTTTGTTTCAGTACATTATGGTGCTATGTATGAAAGGCAGAGTCGACCTCTAGATTTAGGTCTGGATTCAGAATATCACTGAATTCATTGGAGAACAGTAGGGAACATGGAGGTTTTCCAGGGAAAAACTAGTTTTCTTAAACTTGAAATCTTGCAAGACTACTGAGGTTTCATGTGTTTTTCTGATCAAGTAAAATAGGAAAAATCACATAGGAAACATAAGTGGTAAGTTAAAAAAAACCAACCAACCAAAAAAACAATGGGTAAAATACTAATATGAAACATTTCAGCAGCCCTAAAATCTCTCCATTACACTGAGATCTGAATCCAGAATCTCGATGAACATCGCTCTCCTTTGAAAGTAACAGTATTTTGAATATTTGCATCCTTCGGGGTTTGCAAAATTGGGGCAGAAATGATGCAGAGAAGCCCTTGAAATTAAATTTTCCAGCCCCACTCAGGCCCTCATGTTAGGAAAGCAAAGTGCATTTGAAATGAAATTACCCTGAGTCAAAGAAGTGTTAATAAACCTGCTTCAGTCTGATTTATAAAAGCATAAGTAGAACCTGACTTCATGCTAAGCTGTTTGCTCATGCCAGGTGCTATGGAGTTGCAGCAATATTCCCTAGGGCCAAGGGGGCTTGAAGAGATGTTAGAAATTGTCTTCATCTCAAGTCAAGCATCACTGGAGAAGCTGCATCTATATTCACTTTCTTATTGAGTGGCTTCACTCTAGCTAGGGAGGCAGTGTGATCCAGAAACTGTATGGAAAAGCTGGTGTGAGTCATGTTACCTGTTCTCTTACCTGTTTCCTGTGACCTTCTATTAATATCAGTAAATTTTGCCTCTGAATTCAGTGACAGTGTGTTCAGTGTCTGTTTGACCTGGAACCCTGGAGGGGACTGTAATGACACTTGTATTCCTTTGTCTTGATTTCCCTGTGTGTGCAGTAGGGCTAAGGATACTTTTATGCCATTTCCTGAAGTACACAATTAGCTGCTATATAAATGGTAAAACGGGCAATTAATATAATTATATAGGAGCGTTGCCTAATTAAATGATTGTATCTCTTCTGAAGATAGAGTATTTACATTAATGTGAAAGGAAAGGTGGGTTGAATATCCAAAAAGTCCAAGCTCTGTAAAATGGCTGTAGGGTACTTGCACACACCTACTTTCTAAAGCCAATCTTTGGCATTTAAAAAAATGTTGGCCATGTGAGACAAGGAAGGGAGGAGAAGCAGGAACATATGTGTTTCCACCCCAGAGACAGAACTCTTGCTCTCCACTCCAACAGGCTTGCTGCCAAAACAGCTCGGCTGATCTACATTTTATCTGCAATGCATCAATAGTTTGTGCAGCCCTTTTTTGGCACTATTCTGATTGCCTGTGCATAGATGCAACCTCACCAGCCCACCTCAACAAAATGCTGCATTCCTCTGTAACTCTTGGATTGCTGTGTGTCAGCCAACTGATGCTTTCCTGTGCTGAAATTGCTGTGTTCTAGAAAAACAAAAGGGCAGGCATCTTTACCTGAAGGAAAACTTTTTGTGTTGAGGTTATCTGAAAATTACAGTAGCTATGAGGAGACACTGCTTATCTGTAGAAATATTTTTAAGATACAGCACAGAAAGGGGAAAATTAAAGGCTACCCAAGTCCTTGAATTGCTCAGTCAAAGCAATGGCATGTTTTACATGGTTTGCAGGGATATATGTAAATCTTTGATTGCGGCTTCTGTGCACCCAAATCTGCTGCCATTTGAATGCTTTGTTCTCATCTGTTTTGCATAAGGTCTGTCTGCATTGCTGTTCAGTGATGGGACTGCAACAGTATGTGGAACCACCCAAATAAGCTCGATTTTTAGGGCAAGTTGGCTCTGGGGACTGATGAAACTGTAGCATGAGGACTTAGGGTAAAAGTTGGAGGCAGAAAATCATAAGGCAGGTTTGTCAGATGTCCTGTATCTTGTGTTATAATTTATGCTGCTGCAGACACAGACCTGGCTGTGTTTTACGTGCTGTTGCACTAATATTAAAACTGAGATAAATAAAGAGGCAATAAAGAAAAAGTTTCTGTGTTTAGGTCTTCATAGCTTGTGGTGGGGACCAGGCAGAGCTCAGTGCAAATGCCATGGTTTTCATCAAGACTGTTTTCAAATGTTCATGCGATATAAGAGGCCTAGACTTTGTTTCAATTACATAGTGATATGAAAAAACAGTTTAGAGAAGTTGATATTGGAGCTAAAGTAAAATGGGGAAGACTTTTGCCCACTAGCTCATCAGGGTTAAGTTTTGCTAATAGATATTAATGCCTAATTACAATGTTTTGCATAAACCAGGAATCAAGTGTATGTTCAGCCGTTCCCTGCTGAGAAAGGATGAGGTATAAAACAAGAAGGAATTGAACCCTGGTGGATTTTCAGTCACTGTAACGCCAAAAAGTGCAGCTCTGCTTTGTCCAAGTGGCTTTAGCTGCTTAGCGTTGTGAAGAGCCTGGAAGCTGTTGAACTGCATTTCGGTAGCTTACCTGCTTCTTCCCACCCCACCAAGGTGTTTAATGAAGATATAGAAAACTGAGAGTTTCAGATCAGCACTTGGGGTGTGATGTGAGAAAATCAGATTGCTGCAGTGTAACACAGAGCTGTTCCAAAGGCAATGTCGTGGCACCTCAGGAATTTGACTGAGATGCTTAAGGAGGTATTAGATTGTTTATAAATAGCGGAGGGGGTGTTTACTTTGGCTTTGCTGTTAAGAGGTGATGCAACCCCGAACATGAAGCAGAAGAATGCATCTTGGTCTGTCATTGACCTGCTGTGGGACTTTAGGTGAAATAGAGGAATATTAAACTAGTGTGGAAATCTGAGATTGAAATGACATTTCTTGTAAGATGATAGAGCTCATGGATCTTGTGGTGTTAACCAAGAAATGACTAAGGGTTTAGTGAAAGGGAAGCTGGGAGCTGGTTGAATAAAGAATTGAACTGGAACAAGATGGTCCAGACTGGAACTTCATATCAATTTATGAATTGAGCTTTGAATTTCAAGCCTAGCTTGTGTAAGATTGCATTGTAAGCTGTAGTCAGGTAAATAGACAGGTATAGGCAAGATCACCAGCGTCATGGAATTTGTGCAGGTTATAGCCCACTGCTGAATTCCCAGGGTTTTGCAATCTGCCTCTTTTACAGGTGGCCACAGTATATAATTTACCTTGGGACTTTATGAACCTCATAATTTTATAGCACAGATTTAAAAAGGAGATAAAACCAAAGGAACACAGTAATCAAAAGTCTCTTGTGTGTATAAAATGATGAATCCTTTGCCTACGCTAATATTTGATGCTCATGGACACATAACTAATACTTTTGCTGACCTCCCAGGTAGTGTTTGTCATAAACAATGTGGCTTTGATCAGAAATCTCTGTCAAACTAGTGGAAGAACAGTCAGGTTTTTGGCAGGTGTCTTGCATGCTAATTCTGTGCCCTTCTTTGGCTCCATTTCTCTGAGTAAGTGGACAATTTCATGGCCATTTGTGAGTTCACCCATAAAAGCACTTCAGCAACTCTAGATGAGGAAAGCAAAGCAAAGAGAGTCCTGTTTTTTAAAAGCAGTAAGACTACCAGAAAAGGCTGCAGGAAATAGATGCCTATGTAGTTTTGTAAGTTCAGCGATAACTGATGATATACCTAGGTGCATACATGAGCTCTTGAGCCAAGGTTTATTGAAGGCTTTTGCTATTCATCAGAAACACCGAACTAGAGTAGAAAAGTCTTCAGCTGACAGTCTCAAATCCAACCAATACACCTCTTCTGCCTCTTGCAGAACTCGATGTCCTTTCAGAAAATTTACTGCATTTAGTGTAAACACAGTTTTACTTAAACAACCAAAATAATACTGGAGGCTGTAGAGGTAGGAAAGGCTAATAACAAAGAAAGGCCCTTACCAATATTGTTTCCCTTTGCTGAAGGCTGAGTAATTTGCAGTTAGATGCATCTGTAATGAATTAGGCTCATTTAATAGAACCTGCAGAAAGCACAGAATCTAAGTGCCATATTCAGTGTCTAGGGTGACTTGGAAGCAATTACATACAATCCGTACCTAAAATACTAAGGGACATGTCCTGAGGTGGTGTAAATCAGTCCTGGTGCTGATACTTCTCTACTTCATACTGTAAAGCCTTTCAAACTTCCTTGTTGGATTTTAAGTTTGAATGTTTTTGTTGTGTGTTGCTGGTCAGTCATGACAATGGTATTTCTAAAATGCTACTTTAGGAATAAGTGATCCATTCACTTACAACCTTCCCATGAAAACATCCCATGGTTTCCTTACAGGTGCAGCTCCTTTATCTTCAGATCCTTGAGCATTTCAGAGCCAAGCTGAAATTAATTACAAAGGACCCTGAAGATCAAAAATGTTCAAGGCCATTAAGATATATAACATTATGATATATATAAAAAAAACACCTGTGTGCTTTTTGCACAGTTAACATTTTTCCAGACTGGAAGACATAATGACTGACTTGAAGGTTGTTCATTAGGTATCTCTGGAGATGGGAGAAACAATAAGAGTGATTTAACAAGACTTTATAAAAAAAAAAAAAGAAGGCAGCAATAAATTTGAACATTGTCTAGATTTCAACTATCATATATATTGTGGAGATAATGGCATATTAATGCACAAATCGATATACAGAATTAAAGCCAAATTCCCAGTTTGGCTTCTCAATGCTGTGGGAACCTTAACCTTACTTTTTCTCTCTTCTTGGAGAAAGTGTAAGGCCTGGTGGAAGGAGGATGTTGAATGTCCTGCTGGTATGGATTCTCTCATACTTAGCAAGTAATTCTGTTTTCCTCAGAATTAATGTCAGGAAATAAGCATTTTGTCAACACACAGGTATTGCAATGAAAATTGTGACCTGTATTCAGAGCCTTAGCTGTGTATCTTGCCACGCAAATAATTTTCAGATTGATGCTGGCAGCAGGGTATCATTTAGCTCTCATTTGATTAAATGGAGCACATCTGAACAAGACGTGAAGCAGCTTTAATAAGAATCGGTGGAGGACAGTGTCTTCACGCATGACTTCTAATCTCCTCCTATGCTGAAAGCAGTTCATGTTGGGCCAAGATGTCCATTTTTGGCAATATGGCTCATCACGGCTTTAAGTGCTTAACTGTTTATGACTAAACTGGTTCCTCCGTTTTGTCCCTAAGTGGGAGCAAAGGAGGTAAAGTGAGGGACCAGACAGCGGATGGAAATTATGCAAGCTTTGTCTAGCCTCAAAGGACCAAAACGGCATAAGCAGCTGTTGCACAAGTGGTCTGTCCTGGGCTGTTAGCACGATACCTGGTTGTGTGCTCTGCTGTTGATTCTGACATGGCGTGCTTCTAGAAGACAAGGGCACTGTTTAAGCCATTGGAAATTTGCTGCTGTATCTATGAAAACCATATCAAACATCTACATCACATGTTTAGACTTTTGGAGATGTATCAGTGCCTTGATATATATTAGAGAATGGCTCTTTCTGGTTAAAGCATGTCTCATTCCTCTGTCTCTCTTTCCATCTCAGTGAGTGGTGCAGTTAAGTGATGGACAGAGTTGTGTAGTTAACGAAGGACTAGTGATCTCAGGAGCCCTGAGACCTGTTCCTAGTTTGGCTTCTGCTTTCTGAGTTTGAGAAGTGTGTCTTTGACTTTGAGCCATCTGTACCACTCCCACCTGGTACAAGCTTTTGTCCTTTACTTGGGCAAGGGAAGTGTCTGTCAGATGAGATAATCCCGGGCCTGGGAAACTTAAAAGTTGAGAGAAACACTGAACAGGTTGGGTTTGGGAAACGGATTCCTTGCCTAGAGTTTTCCTTCTCCTACCGTGAACCAGCACACCACTTAACTCATTTCTGTTTTTCATTCCCTGCCATAAAAAATTAATCTTACTCCACTGTCACTCATTTGTGCTGGAGTTCATTAGAGAACGCAGTCACCTGTGTGCTGAGCTGCCTGTTGCACGCATTTCTGGAGCTCCCCCAGCCCAGCTTATTCTTGCTTTGGGGCTCTTCTGATTTTAGTTTTATTTCTCAGTTTGATCCCTTTAACTGTAGGAGAAGTTTGAATTGTAACAGTAGATGGCACTCTATCAATCCTTCTCACAGCACATTGTGCTGGGTGTAGAAGGAGCTGGGAGTAGATAGGTGGTTTTAGGTGCTAGGAAAGAGGTGCAAGGAGGATGTGAGGAACTCCCCAGGGTTCTGCTGTCTGTGCCATCAGCTGGATGACAAGCTAGGTCTGCTTTGGTAGAGTACCACTGACAGGGATCAATATCCTCATGCTCAAAATAGTCCTTCGCTTTCTCTGTAGTGTGTCTTTGTGTTCTGCCTGCTCATGTGCGCAGAGCAGCGAGTTTAAAACCCCTTACCAGTGCAGTCTGCTCATGCTAGCTGTGTGTACGCGTGCTGTGGCTTTGTACAGCGCTTCCACACAAGCTCCTTCTGCCAGGACGGCTATCTTGTGTGAGGCAGAATTGATGCAGCATATTGTCCCCAAGATTTATATTGTGCTATTTCAAGAAGATTCTTGCTCTGGCTCTTTGTGTGGGTGTATTTTGGGGTTGGTTGTTTTTTTTTTTTTTTCCCCTAGAATAAATAAAGCCTTTCAAACTGAAGCCATATGTTTTTTCTTTGTGCCCATAAAATATAATCCATCTTCATCCTATGTGAAATAGACACTCCCCTTTCAGCCCATTGTTAATGATTTCCCCTTTTGTTTTTTGTAGCAATCCCAAAAAAGCAGTTGTACTTCATTATACAAGCCTCTGCAACACTCTCAGCATGCATTTTACATCTAAGACTCTTTGCTGATTCTGCGTTTGTTCTCATCCATGTATCACAGGAGTATAACTGAAAAACTCTATAGTGGAATTAGGAGGTGTGATGAATTAATCAACCCTGTTGTTTTCTTAAAGTTAGCAACACCATTCTCTGAAAAAATGTCATCTTAACTATTGGTATAAGAAAAGCTGATTATAAATGGGATGGTTGGTGTTTAGCATCTTTTAAACCTCTCTTGGAGATTTCCAGTCATGTCTTTACACTAGGTTTTCATTTGCTGTATAGAAAAGGAGATTTTCAGGGAATCTTTAAATAACTATTAATGGCAACAGTTTTCTCCCAGTCCGTCACCACTTTCTTGTGAAAATGCTACAAATTGGAGAGATCTCTTACCCTAGCTAGATTTCAGATAACCAGGTAAAATTGTAGATATTAGTATTCAGTTTTCTTGTCAAGAAGATGCTTTTAATAAGCAACATGGTGAAATACCCAGGATCAGATATTTCCTGAGGATTGAAATAGTAATTTGCAAAAGTTTCTCAGCTGAGGCAAACTGGCATTAGTGAAACATTTCTCATTGGAAGGTGAGAGAATATTATGGGGTTTCTGCCACATGTTTTGGAGCTTATTTGCACACCCTCAAGGGGTGGCCAGGGAAAATTCCTCTGGGAGATTAAAAAGCTGAAGGAAGTACAAATGAAGCCAAAGTCTGCTCTGCAAGGTGATACTCTATAGTCACCTGGCTTGAGGAGTAGAATTTAGTTAATGAGAACAGAAGCTTTGCTCATGAGTGGATATTCAGTGACCTTCCAGGACAGAATGAAGGTAATGTTATGCCCAAGCATTTTATTAGCACTATTCCAAGCTGCTTTCCCCCCTCAACACCTCCAGGAGGTCCTTATAACAGTCTGGGTATATTTTATGTTGAATTTGGTTAAACTTCAGTTACCACATCTGGAATGTGGTGGCCATTCAGAGGGAACTGGGAAACAGCGTGCTGCAGTTAGTGGATATGTCTCTGTATCTAGTTGTTCTCTAGCTACATGGCAAAAATGAAAAGGCTGTATTTGTACAGGTTATAATTTGGAAGGAAATATAAGGGCATTTGGAATGATATGGCATGTTCCTTCTTAGATGCCAGAGAAGATGTATGTTCCACTAAAATCTATTTTAAGTTAGTCTATATAAGATCTTTTACTGTTGTCTGGGGGTTCCTGTCTTTACCTGCTGAACTCTGCTTCCATAAGTGTCTGGAAAGATAGTAGTCTTAATTTTTTTCTTTTCTTTTCCTCCCTGTATGTGACTTATTTTCTCTGTTGTCATTTCTTCTGATATGTCAAAGCATGATCTTAGGCTCCTTACCATCCAGTTAGCTTCAGCAATTGAAATCTAAAGATGGCATGGAAAAGGTTGTAAAATTATAATGTTGAGCCTGAGGGAGAGGAGGAAGGGGTAGTATGATTCAAAGAAGATATTGTCAGGAGTTCCCTTGTTAATGAGAATGAGTGGCTGTAGCTAATAGTCTTCTGGAGCATTAAGGTCTAAGCACATTATAATGGACCGTAGACTTTCTGTGTCTCTCACGTGGTTTCTGTAATGTATGTAGACTTAATCCCAGTGCAAAAAATAATGTAGCCCTTAATGCGGTAATAAGATTACATGGATAGCTCCCAGAGATAGCCCAACTAAATCAATACAGGCTTCCCAAGTCCTTATTCCTACATCATGTCCTATTATCTCCCATCCCTTAAGAGAAGTGTTTTCCATAGTGTCCAAATAAGCTTTTTATGTTGTATAGTATGCTGACTCTGGTGCTGGAGCTTCAGTATAGCATGTAAGTATGCACGCACGTACACATTTTTATATTTATGAAAGACAATTACTCAGTACTGCACTTCAGTACTAATTGTATGGTATCCTTTCATATATATAGTCTTAACATTCCGTAAACATGGGTGAACATCTTCAATACAAAATTGCTGAAGTTAGTACCATTTTTAATAAACATACACATACACATTATTCCTCTTCCTGCTCTGCACCCATGTCTAAACCTTGCAGAAACTTACTTATTTGAATCTCAATAATTGGGAGTCAAAGTGGCAAGAGAAATATGAATTCCTTTTCAACACCATCCCTCACTAGTCTAAAGAAACAACAAAATAATGGGAAAGTGTCTGAGCTGTGTCAGTAAAGGAGGCTGCTTTGACAGTCCATTTGAACTCCATTGGAGCCATATGAAGTATTTCTATTGACTTTAATCAGCTGTAAATCAGTCCCTTACACTCAGAGCCAAATCCTGCAACTGCTTAATTGTATGAGTATCCCTTAATAACTACTAGTTCCACTGAAATTCTGTGTCAATTAGTGATTCATGTTCATCAGGTGATTCAGGATCAAGCCCTGTATCAGCTATGCATAAATGTCATATACTCATTGTCCAAATACATACACCATTTGCATTGGTAATATAAATTCACTGGATGTACTTAGGGCAATTGGTACTCAGCTTATGCTTTTTTTAATCTTTATGCTACATATTCAGGTCATCATGCAAAAAGATATAAAAATTAAGGGAGATTTTTTCTGAGTATTTAATTTTATTCCTGTTTTACATTTAGATCATTTCTTGACAGACAGCAGATGGCTGTTTACTCTTGAAAGCATTTGTTTTACTGGCACTCCTGATAAAATTACTGAATTGATGAACCACAATATCTGTCACTTCAAGATATCAAAAAATGCTGTGTGGACCCATTAGCGCTCACCTTGGGTAAAGTGAGTAGCCGGATAGGAATTACCATATTGATCAAAGCAGTGCTTCAGTTAGTCCGATACCCTTGCTCTGACTGTGGTCACTATCTGCTGCTTCAGCAAAAAGTGTAATAAGTCCTTTGAGAAATATCTGTACAATGACTTTCTCTCAGGAAAAGCTGCTTCCTGACACTTAACTTAATCTGTTCTATTTCTAAGGCACGTAGGGGTTATGTCCACTGTAAAAAGTGTGTAACTGATATAAATCTGAATGGCTTTGCTATCTATATATACAGCTAACTCTTCAGGATCCTGCTGAGTTTTCACAGTTTTTATCAGTTTCACCTTTGCTATTGTCTTGTTTTAGGATGGCTGTTCAAGTCTCTAGGGCGAGTATTCCGGATCTGTGGTGAGTGTACCTCATGCTGTGGCTACAGGGAAGAATAATATGCGCGCAATCACTGCTTAGTACTGGGCTGAGGAGGTCAGTCGGTGTCTGATGCTAAGCAGAGAAAAGCAGTCGTCAAGCCAAGGGTATTGCAATCAGGTAATTGATTGTAAAGGTGAAGAATGCAGAAATCTGCTGGATTGGCCATATTGGCCCAGCGTACAAATTTCTTCATTCATGCAAGAACTTTTTTTAAAGTAATATAGTTAATTGAAATTTTTTAACCTTCTTCCCTGATGAACAGAGTTGTTATTTGTTATTTAGGCAGCGGCCTTAGAGGAGACATGACTTTGCTGTAGAAAATAAATACCATAAGTAAATAAATGAAGGTTAAACTGCCTTCTGATGAGAAATGTGGAACTTCTGAAGTTTTATATAAGCATTGTTAGGGGAGAGTCTGAGTTAAAAGAGGGCAGGGACTCTTGCATATGCATAGCTCTTATTGAGCTGCTTTATATACACGCTATTCAATGCTGTCAATCTCGTGCATCCCCACAGATCTTGAATCCTCTTCATATGGGGGAAGAATTTTACTTGTGTTGTAGAAAAAGAATATGATTTACCGTATTTGAATGTACATTTTTGCTGAAGAAATGTTCCAAGACCTTGTTACAAAGAAGTTATCCTAGAGCAAGATGGAATGTGAATCTAACAAAAGAGTTATTTCAGAATGGACCTGAGCAAATAACCTCATTTGAAAATTTAAACCAGAAGAATATGGCCAAAAACAAGTTTGAAGGAGACTTTGCGAATATTCTTTTTTCAGAATGAATTTCCAAAAGGAACCTAATCTAGAAGAGCTGTTGAGTCCTGGTACTTTCCTTTTTCCTGCAAAGATCAGCTGCCTTCAGTCTGAACCGAAATGGACATTTTGATCTCTCTACAGGTTGAGAAGATATGGTCTTAGTAACTAGATGCTCATAATAATCCCTCTTTGGGGTGATATTTATGAATGGCAACTCTTGCTCTTAGAACAGCATGGTTGTTTAACACTGATAAGGACATATGAGAGATTAAGTTGATTGCAAATTGCTCCTCCAAGTTGTTTCCACCATTTTAAGAAATGGATTTGGAAATGATCTTGAGTGAAACTCTAGTCCTCTCTACTTTCTTTTTTCTGCTTATAGTAATTACTCTCAGTTTAGGGCTTGCTTTGTCCAGCTTCAGTACATCTCACTGAACTCTACTTGAGAACATTTTTTTAATATATTTTGGCCTATTAGAATGAAAATGGTTGTAAAAGGTGATGCGTGAGTGTCAGAGGTGTAGTAAATCTGCAGATTTACTTAATCAGCTTTTGGCCATTCTTGGCCAGCTTCTGCTTTACTCGCACCTTTTGCATTATTGATAATAAAAGCTCAGCACTGCATATTAAAAACAGAAGAAAGAAGGCTTAACTGTGGAAAGGTTGGAGTCAGCTGAAAATAAATCTGACTTTACAGCTCCAAATGGCAATTCCACCATTCTGCTACTCCAATCTGTCACACCAGTTTTATACAGCGTGAACAGAGTTCAGTTTTCTGTCATGAATCTGGAGGAAGAATACAGAGACAGACTTGAGATATTGATTAAAAAAAAAAAAACAAAACCCACAAATACAACAATTAAAAAAAAATCAGCAAAGTTCAGGAGCATCAGTAAGTTCTTCATCACTGTACTAAATAGCTGCCTTTGCCTGGAAGCCTCAGTATCTGGCATTTTGCCTAGCTAAATCTCACACATGTTTGAAAGCTGACAAAACAATACCTGTTAACTATCACAAATGGGCTTATTTTCTGGAAAACAAAATGGGTTCTTTAAAAATCATGTAAAAATCTGTCACGTGTAGGTTGGGGGTTGATTAGTGCAGGATAACTCCCATGTTCTTCCATGCTCAGAAATAAAATTAAAACCTCTTGCTGATTTAATACTACACTGCTGAACAAAACCTGATGCAATGAAATGCCTTGAAATTACATAATAGCTGCTTTGACTTGCGTAATTTTTGCGATCTTATGTGGCTTTCCAGTATCTCTGGCTGTATGTGGTTCTCTGCGTTGAGATGGCTATCCCCATAGCCCAGTCAAGCAGTCATACGTGAAAAAGAGGGTTACATGTAAGGCTGCCTCTTGCTTTCCTTGTAGGCGTTCTGTTCTCTTCAGTAAGACCAGGCCTTTGCATCAGATGAGGGATTAAGTTTTCATGAGTTATTTCACTTTAAAGTTACCCATGTCATGTATGTACAAAAGGGATTTTTCAAAAGCACGTTTGCCTCGGGTAACGTTTCAGTGCTCTGTTCTCCCTCAGTAGGTATTTGTACCTGTAAGAACTTAGGGGTTTTTGTTTGGTTTTTTTTTTTTTCCTATCTCTCCTTGACTTCATTACTTTTCAGTGGAAAATGTTTAAACTCTCTCTGCGTCTTTGACAATATAATCTTTAAAGTTTTGATGACATCCAGTGAGAGGTGAAGTCCAGAGACTTCAACTCTTAAGTTCACTGCACGTTAAGCTAGGTTGTTTTACACAGCTTTACCTACTCTACAGTAATATATAGCATACTTCTAACTCGGTAACTGTCCATGTGCATGTTTTTATCTTGGTAAATGCGAAATTACTTACCTAAACTTTATAAAGGACCAACCTACATCCTCTTTTAGATGGTGTAAGAGCATTACAGGGTAGCTACAAAATAGTTTTAAAAGTATTGTTCTCAGAGTACCAAGTGACCAAAGAGCTTTTAAAGTTTTCATTCACTGATTCTTCAACATGTTTACATTGGTCTTATGACTTCCAGTTACTGCGTATGTGCATTATTAGCAAGAGAGACATAGAAATTTGCTCCCTGTATTAAATAGTTTTTGTCACCGCACCATTTCTGCTTCAAATTCTGCTATCAAAGCAGACAGTTCATTGCTTGGAAATAGGCTTTCATCCTAATGCAAAGAGTGCAGATATATTTCAGGGGAGATTTTTTTTCTGATGCGGTTTGTCACAATAATTTCTCTACTAGGTTTTCACAAAGAGTTTATTTTTTTTTTCCTGTCAAACAGTGTCACACCTCCATGTGATATTGACTAAGTTCTGTGGTACAATCCCATGCTGGACTTACTGTGTTACATTTTGCCCACTGGTTTGCAAAAGTGGCCAGATGAAACTTTGTGTTTAGCAGACACCTGAACAGTATGCGGGAACTTCAACATGAGCATCTGAGCTCATTGTTTAGCTCTAGATGTGGATTTTTCCAAATCTGCAGGTGTTCAGGTCTGGCTTTGGGGAGATTGCTCTGACTTTTGCTTCTGATCTTACGGCCTCCCAAGTGGGGAGCACTGTGTCTGGTTCCTTATTCAGCAGCGAGCATTGCCTGAAGACGGAGCTCTGTGGGCTTGTATGATACCTTGCCAAAGTAAGAGCTGCTCTTAGTACCTGTAGCCTTCCTTCTGAAACAGAAGTGCATTTGTTTTCTGGTAAGGAGGTTATGCCTTTTCAGTTGACAGTGGAGTATATTGAATATGGAGCAAAGCATCCATGAATATTCAGCTGAAATAATAGTGCTTTAATAATGTGGAATGATGCAAATTAGTGTCACGAGCTAGGTAACGGGATAGATTTTTGCTGCCAGCCTAAAGGGATCTATCATAGAACCACTCTATATGTTGAAATCAGGCCACAATCTAGGAACTGATATCTTTGCGGGAGACAAAGAAAGCTCATCTTTAACTGGCTACTTATCATCTGTAAATGGAATCACTCTTGTTTTACCAGAACACTGCTGGGATCAATGCATCAACAACAACAAAAAAAACCCAAACAAAAAAAGTTAGGTCTTCTAGGTTCATATGAAACATCGCTGCAGCTAATTGAGGCTAATGTCAATGCAAAAACTCACAGCACAGCAGGGAGTGTGCGCGTGTGTGTGAGATGGGGAGGGTTTATTAGAAGACTGGAGGAAATGTTGATGATTTCCTGCAGTATCTGTCTGTGATGTCCTTGTACCCTTGTGCGGCTACTATAAATAATAGCAACAAGAGATATCCCTACATGCAAATTGCATGGTAGCTTTGGATAGCAAAGAGACAACTCAGTTTCTTCTGAATGCTTGTGCTTCAGCATTGTTTTGGTCTTAGTCGGCTTTAAACCAATTGCAGTTTGCAATTTAGTATATAGATAATGCCCGAGAGCTGCATCTGCCCCCTTGTTTGGGGTGCCTGAAGAGCAGACACAGCTGAACAAGGGGAGAACTGGGGAAGGCGGATGAAGGGTTTTGGGCTGGCAGTATCTCTGTTCTCAGGCTGGGTGTGGACAGGGAGCAAGGTCCCCCATGCTGCTCTCCCAGGCTGTTCCTCAGCAGCTCTTTTCCTGGATGACCTTTAGGAGGAAAAAAGGAGGTGACTTGCTTGGTCTGCGGTGCTTGTTCTCCACTAACATGAAGGTGCCAATTATTGTAGTGGCTTTTGTGGATTAAAGCATTTACCATTTCAAGACTGGAGTGAGGCCAAGAAGCTAATTTCATACGTGAGACGCCTTTCAGCAGGAACTGATGCTCAGGGTAGATCCTGGTGCTAGACCTGAAGAGAGCAGACAGGTTTCTGGGCAGCTTCTCCAAGCTTATAAAGTTCAAAATGTGCAATACAGAGATGGCAGTGCAGGAAGAGGTGCTATAGCTGCGACTGTCATCGCACCGCCAACAGACTGTTCGTCAGTAACTGAGGATGAACAGTGCCTGTTTCTTATCACCAATAGCTCATGTAATATAGAACCTCAGTGTTAGTCCAGTGGCTGCCTAACCAAGGAGCCAAGCTGTGGCAGTGAGACTGCTCCTATGGTTTCTTTTCTTCTTGCATAAAATTTCTCACTTGCACAAAATACAAATATAAACTGAACTCTTTAAATACTTATTAAAATGCCAATGTCACTGTCTCAGTAATTCTCACGAGAAGGCTGAGGAAGGCCATAAATATTTTTAAAATGGGCTCAGAAAAATGCTACTTCCAGGAAAGACAGTGATGATATAGATGAAACCCATCAGGATCAGCTATTTCTGTGAAACACGCATGCAGCTGCGTTTTTGTTTTCACCAACTGTTTTTTGCATGTAACAGGTATCAAACCCAGGCTTTGAAGCACATGCAGAAAATTGGGAGCTAGAACATGAGTTCAGCTCTGGGCCTCACCCTGACATGCTGTGTAGTTTCTTATTTTCTCCACTTGTATTTACGCAGTTTCTTCAGTCTATAAACGTTTGAGGTCTTGTGTTGTCTTTAGTCATGGATGTGAATGGTATTTAGTGGCTAGCAGATGCTCCAGGTATGACAGTGGTGAAATGCTGTCCTGCCCGAACAAGCTATGACTATGCAAATGTCTCAAAGCATTGCTATTAAAACTGTGGTTCTGCACAAAACCCTGCTAAAATGTGGAATTCTCCCATGGGCTTAAACATCTCTGATTGGCATGCAAGACTGGTGTCAAAGATTATATTTATTTTTTACAAGGACTGTTTAGGATTGATGGTGACAGTTCTTATCAGCACAGTGATGCAGAAGCTTATTGTTTAGTTTGGGATTTTAACCAAATTACGTACAATAATGAAAGATAGTAATGAAAACAAGATCATTGTATTAGGAGTCATTGAATTAAGTGAATCCATTTCATTGGGACTGCTCATTTGCTTAAAGATAAGCATGTGCCTATTGTCTTTATTTCAGGGCATGTAGCTATCTCTTATGCTCTTTTCAGCTCTGATTTGCGAAGGGCAAGAGCCTGCCAAAGAGCAAATACATAACACACTGGTGAAGGTGTATTTGAAGTCCCTTTCTCTTTCCAAGTCACAGAGGATATGACTTGGTTTTGCCCCTAGATATAGAGCCCTGGCTGTTCAGCTGATGCTGTAGCAGATCTTGCCTTTATTTTTGCCAGGCCAAGCCATGGGTATTGGCCAAGAATCAATGGTTGTGCAAGCACAGCAGCCTGTACATTGCAGCAGGGGTGGTATTTGATTTGCTCCAATAAAGGCTTGCACAGCACAGAAGTGGAGGAGAACACAGCTGGCTCACAGCTTCCTCGGAGCTGCCCTGAAACTCCTGTAAATCAATAAACTGGTTGTATGCTGCTGACCCTCCCACATGGTTAATAACCAAGGAAAAAGGCAAGCCTTTAATGTCGCTGTATTTTCAGAAGGATGCCTATCCGTTAATAGGGTGAGACAGCTTGTTGGGTACGTGCAGCTGAAACTCAGATTTGCAGGGAGATGGCTGTGTGGAGACTGATCTGGCCCCAGTTACCTGTTTCGAGCGCCAGTAACATCTGATGCATGAGCAGCAGGGAAGGGCGTTCTTGATACAAGTCTTAGGGGTTGGGAGAACTAATTTTTACATGCACTGTGCTCTTGAATAAGCTGTGCGTGGTTTGGATTTGGTTTTTTTTTCTTTTTTTCTTTTTTTTTTTTTCCTGGGTAATACAGGACTGCTGTAGAGCAAAATTCATTAATGTTTGTCCAGTTCTCTGTGAAGCCCTTAAAGGTTAAGCATGGCTCTAGATTGATTATGTGTTTTTTAAGCCTTGAGTGTGTAAGTAACAAGGGATGTAACTTAATCCTGAATATTCTCCTGTTTCTTCTGGCAAAGGAGAAAAAAAAATAAATCGAAGATGAGTACATAAAAGCTATGTGATCTTGCAAGACAGCTGTAAATGGGTCTTTTTTCCTTAATTAAAAAGAAAAACCTTTCATATCAAGCTAGAAGTGAAAACATGGGAAAATGACTTCTCTTCTAGCATGACTCATTCTCCCGACAGTAGCTGCACAGGGAAATTACACAGTTTTGAGAGCTGACTGAATCAAACAAGCCTGTGCTTAACTTTACGTCCCGCTGAAACCCAAAGAACTAAAGTGCATGCCCAAGTTAAGCCAGCCAGATTTTCCTTTGCAATACATTAAACTACTCAAACAGTGGAAAAGTATCTGAAGTTAGGTGAGCAAATGGGAGCTATTTCCCCAAAATGATAATTTTTTAGTGTCTGCAGATTGTAACTCCTGCACTTCAGGACCTGGGTTGTCTTTAGCAAAAAGATTTCCTACCTTGAGACCCTGGAGAAACTATCCCTCTTATCCCTAAAGGAGACTGCCATGGATGTCGCAGGGAAATTGACCCTTTTTAAAATCAGTGTAGCAGTAGCTGTTACAGAATTTGAACACCATTCTTGCACATTTCTGCTTTTGCAGCCAGTACCATAAATTAGAAGAAGAAATTAAAGATCCTTAGGATTGTGAATGATCTCACAGTAAGATAAAAAAGTCTCTTAAGCATGGACTGATGTTAGCTTGGAATGAAGAGGCTGGAGTTTCTTGTTTCCTTTCTTTACTCTTCAATGGTCAGTGTAACAAAACTGTATTGTGCCTTGAAGTTGATATCTGTGTGATTCTTCTGTATTCTGCACTTTGCATGGTAGAATGAAATATAAAATGTAAAGCTGTCTTGATGTCCCTTCTTCTCTTTGCTTTTTTAAGAGCAGGATTTTGGCATGCTTTGCCACAGGGCAGTCAGAATATTAGATTCTGCCCTTGCTAATATGACTAAGGAGAGTAGAGAGGAGGACATGCTTCCTGTCCCTGGGTCAAAAGGTGAAGTACATTGTGAAATTCTCTTCTCCTGTGCCAAGCTGCAGAGACTTTCATCCTGCATTAGGCATTCAGGTGCAGGGTAGCCGCTGGTACGCAACAGATGAAGCTGGGACTTGATGCTTGTGGAAGCCTCCTGTTTGTTTTTTTTTAAATACACTTCAGGGGTCAGACTTCAGCTGGCAGAAGCAAGTACAGTTCTGCTATGCTGCAGAATAGCACCAGTTTACACGTCCTGAAAATGAATCTTTTTGGCTTGTGTTTGAGATTTGGGGAAGTGAGAGCAGTGCAAAGAGACTAGACGTGATTGTTTAGGGGCCACAAGCAGTCTTCTGGTTTTATATGCCTGAGCAAATATTAAAAAAAAAAATCTGAAGTCATAATAATGATTTAATTAATGCACTTGTTAATTGCATTTGGAAAGTAATTTTGGAGACATGTGGACCCCATAAGGAGAAAGGACGGAAGCTTTTAAAAATGCATGAGGAGCCAAAGCTGCGGAAGCAGAATTGCCAATGAAGAAAAGCAGAGTTGCCCTATGGTATTTTGTGAAGTAATGCATGTTGCTGTGTCCTTAAGAGGTGATTTGTTTTGCGATCTATAAACTGTTTGTCTATTCCAGCACAGCTGAAAGGCAGGATACATGCACATTAATCATGTATTAGCTTTTTTCTTAAAGTCCTTTAACTAAATACTGTTCTGGGATGCTAATGGCTACACAGGACATCCTGTAGTAAATCTGCTTTGCATTTTCTCTTAAATTAATTGGGTGACTTCTCCATTCATTGTAATTAGAAGGTTAAAACACAATTTCCTTCTGGACATCAAATGGCTGCCCAGCTGCAGAACTGAGATAGAGATGGTTAAATCTGAGTTGAATAAACTTTGAAAAAATCACAGCTAGCTCTTGCATTGCCTGTGAAGTTCTGCATCTTTTCTCCAAATAGATGTCCTGTTCCCCACTGCTGCCACCTACTCCTTTGGGATTAGTGCTGCCCTTGTTCAATACCACAGGCATTGCCTCCTCCCTCAGCTAGTTCAGGTTTGTGTTGTGAACTTCAATTCTTGTATAAGGGAAGGGCAGAACGTGCTGCCTCCCATACCCTGGTGTGGAAGCATGGGATATCAAGCATTTTAGCTGTAGCATAGTCCTGTGATGAAGATGTGCCCTCCTGTGCTCGTGATCATAGAGGAAGCCTGCAGAAGAGTAGGAGATGGATTTAGACAAGTGACTCATCCTTTTTCTTTGAGGATTTCTGAAAACACCAGAGTGATTTAAGAAGATGAGATCCATGGATGCTCCCAGTTAGGATGAGTCACTTAGGAGAATTAAAGTAGGATTTGCAAAAGCAGCTGATAATTCACTGTATTCATTGTATTTTTCACTGTGGAGACATGCTAAATGGATTTGTTTCATTGCATCATCTGAAAAATGAAAATATCACTGTCCGCAAATAATAATTAGAATCTATGGTGTCTTAATGTATGAGGAAGAATTGGTTAGATTTGCTGACCTTTGGATAATAGAGCTCACAAAGTTTAATGTCACTAGCCATGCCTCTAGAGAGAGATTTGGTGACGAGGGTCAAGAGGGAATGGGGGTCTTGAAGTTCAGAATATATGGGGTGGAACATAGTGGGTATATCACCATTCAGGTTTATGCTCCAATTTCACCTTTATATGCATGACTGGAAAGCAATGACATGGCATTTTGCTCTTCTCAGTGCCTCAATGCATAGCTGGCAGTATAAATCGTATTTCCAGAAGAAATCCTGTCATCGTTAATAAATAGTAAAGATGCATTAGTAATTAAAAGGATTAGTTTTTCAGGTTTTATGCAGAGATGTTTAGCTTTGTATTTACAGCCACATGGTATTGTGCTAATTGTGCTGTAACTTTGTTTCCCATGAAATGAGAAAGCCCCACCAGACCAGCCCCCAAAATCCCAATTCAGGAAAAACTTGGACACACTTAATGTTAAGGCTGTACTACTTCTCTACAAAACAAAGATGTGATAATAATAGAAGGAAAGGATTGTTACTTGAGGTACAGCCTTCCCAGGGTGCACCATTTTGTTTTGGTTTGTGGGGTTTTTTTGTGTAGTTTTTTTTTTTTTTTCCTGCTGGGTGGTTTTCTGCCAGCCTGGCTGGTGAGAAGTCACCCCTGTTCGTTTTGTCAGAGGTAACACACACCCTGATCTACCTCTGTCCTCCAGCTCAAATCAAACCAGTGTTAGTAGATAACCAGTTAGTTACTCGATACCCCAGTAGCACCTTGACCCTTTTCTCTTCAGAAGCACACTTCATGCCCTCATCCAATTGCATTTCATTGGCATAATCAGCTATTTGCCAGGAAAGCTTGAGCTGTGAAGTCCAGGGCAGGTCCCTGTGGTATTCTAAGCAATGTCTGAAATGTGGGCAAGGAGAAGAAAACAGAATGAGAACAAATCCTTCCTTGCTTCCTTTTCCTTGGATTCCTTTCCTTTGTCTTAATGTAAACTGGTGTTAGTATCAGGAGCTGTAATGAAAGAAGATATTGTTTGTAGAATGGTTGTTTTCAAAATTTATATAGTTTCTGCTTGGGTACAAATGATGAATCCAAAGCAATTCCATCTAGTTATGTTTAAAAAACCCAAACACCCCATCGTATTAAAAAAAAAAGAGACTTAGAGAGAAAGACTAGCTTCGTAGTCTCTGAGTCAGGCTGATGCAAAATATTAATGCTTTAAAAGATGTTTCTGTAGTTACTTTTCATGCTAAATAATATGTCCTTTGGATTTGATTGTATATTGTATTTATCATGTGTTCATTCAAACAATTATTAATTTTGAACTACAGCCAATTACTTTCTAATTTCATTTTCCTTTGCATGCTTGCAAAAATGCTGTTATTGCTTGTTTCAGTGGATGTTGCAGATTACATTTTCCTAGACAAAGACGTGCCTGTTAATCTTATCATTTAATCCTGCAAAATGTTTATGTGAAAGTACTCTGAGTACCAGCTCCTGAAGTCCTGAGGCATGAACTTAAATTGAGATTGTGAAGTAGACAGTGGGAACTGCTCTGGGAGTTCACTGCTATGCTTCCCATACATTATTTTGGGCTTGTTGCTTCAGTAACTTTAGAATATGAAAGTTTCAGCTAGAGTTGAATAGAAATTTTATTTCAAAGTATTTTTTTATCAAAAGTTGCTTCTGTCACTCATTTCTCAAAATGTGTCATTTTGTTTAAATTTTGCTTTTAAAATACTGAAGAGTATCGTTGTGTTAAGAAACAGGATATTTTAGAACAGGAATGTTTTGAAGAAAATATTTTCTCTTTGTTACTTAAAATAAAAACACAAGAAGAAAGTAGTTTTTGCTTCTAACTATAGACACTCCTCCCTCAGCCAAGATCAGAAGGTCCAAAATTGCTTACCAAGACAGCATTATTATTTCCATTTCATAGGGTCTAGTGCTTGCTTGAGATCATAGAGGAGTGTGTGGTAAAGCTGGGAGCTTGCTGAGCGTCTCCTAATCTTGGTATGACAACTCAGTGTCAGGATTGCTTTGTAGCACGAAGAAAACGCTGCTCTTCAGGGGCAGCCAGGAACTGCTTGCTTTGTCCATCCCTAAAGGATCCAGCTGCCCTGTGAATAAGGATGAAGGATGCATTCTGCTATCCTGATGAACACTCGCTTCTAATTGAAAACTGTTCAGGTGGTTTAGTTCCAGAGGAAATGGCGCCTTTAGTCTCAACAAAGGGGGGATCTTCAGAGAAACTCAGTGTTATCTAAAATAATCTAGTCACTGAGGAATGCTTCCTGCATTAGCATCAGCCTAGCCTGGGGACAGTCATTTCTGGATCTCTAAAAGGCCCACTTCTGTGTCTCTGCACATGATAAAATTATGTCCTCGTTTACTCTACGGGGGATGTCTTATTTAGGTCAAGATGTCAGAGATGATGTATAGCTGAGTTAGCTCCTAGCTTTCTCCTTAGGACTCTTACTGCTTTTTTTTTTTTTTCCTTGATCAAAAGGTTTGTAGTTTTCCAATGGAAAAGTAATCTTTTGGGAAGTTTGATTAAAGCATATGACTTTCTATAGCTGACAGGGATACGGCTGGTGCTACGTTTGGCTGCCTTTGATTTCTCATCCTGAGGGATCAGATACCCATTCACAGCAGGCACACCTGAGCAAACCTTGTCCTAATGCTGCTATTGCTGTTGTGAGGTGCCTCCCATCCTTTGCTTTATCCCCTTTTCTGCGTACTTTTATACTGACAAGGTGCTGCAGGGGCCATGGCAAAGGTACTTGCCAAGCGCACAAGTGGGAGCAAACTCGGAATCCTGGTGAGTTTATCAACTACCCCCACTCAGACAAGGAGCTCCGTGTGGGTGGGAGTACAAAACGGGTCTGATTCTCCTTCTTCCAAGTTGGAAACAGTAAGATGTGTTTGCCATAATTATTCCTTATCTTATAAAACCACAGTACGTTTTTCTAGGAGCATTGGATGCAGAGTGGTGAGAAATAACAGCATCATGAACTTGTGTTCTCCAACAGCTTCATTGCTTGCTGCTTTTTAGTTTAATATTTGTCTCCCTCCATCATGCTATCCTCTAACCTGTGGGTATTACTACACTGATTCTGACGGGCAGTGACATTGTGAAACTGTTGCCTTTGTGATGATCAGCAAAGATGAAAGAAACATAATGAATGTGAGAAAGGAACAGCAGATAGAAACAACTTTTGAGGTTTGTAATTTTTCAGCAACTCTTATTCAGCAGTGCATGTGGATTGAATGAGCTTGGTTGAGCTTTCTGTGATATAGTACCATCTGGGGAGGTCTCAGTACAAGCTTCTGATTTATTCCTGTGGTGTCCATACCTTTTCACCAGACCCATCTGGGATGGGTTTGTAACTGCTAGTGTAACAACACAGTGGACATCTTCTAAATGTGTGTGGGGTCAGCACAACACTCAAGTTTTTTGTTAGGGATAGTACTTTGGAAAGGAGCATTGGAAAATGAACACTTGCTCAGAGTGCAGTAAAGTAGTTAATCTCATCTTAAGCTCTGGACATCTGGCTGTTACACTTACAGGCGTTGCTATAGGACAGTCCATGTTGCTGTGAATTAAACAAACAAAACCATACTGCCCACTTGGTCACTTAACTTGGTTTATGAGAGGAGATTTCAAAGGCTTTACAAGTGGAAACAAAGTCAAGAGTTTACTAAATCCACTGCCCTTTCCCATGATTTCCATGATGAACCAGTTTGTGCTTGTCCTGGAAGAAATGTCAGCAGAGGTTCTTTTGACCACAGAGATCTGATCAGAAGCTTCTTCCTTGAGCTGCAGCTTTACAGATGCAGTACACATCCCTTTCAATTAAACACCCATCCTCGTAATCAAATGCTTGGCTTTTGGAGATGTCACCTTGTGTAACTTGATTAGATTTTACTCTGCTACAGGATGGAATCAATTTTTCTTCTAGTTGTTTGCTAAGAGGTTTTTTATTAATAACGCAAATGGAAATTTGACTTGGAAGGTCTCCTCCTAGTATAGATCTGGTTCTTCTTGCCAAGTCTATGTTCTTGGCTCAGTTGCTGAAACAGTGATGACTTTGGCTTGTTCTGGGACTTGGTTTTCCCTACATTGTTTTCTTGTGCCAGTTCCTTATCTGTAGAATGCAAGTAGCATTCCCTAAACTTAGAATCCCTTTGTTAACTGTTGGGTATCCCAGCTTGCTGGCAATGAGGGCTGCATGTGTAGACGGATACCTCCTGGTAGGGCTTGTCCCTTAAGGTTTGCTAAACTTAAGGGCTCAGGTTACAGAAATCAAACTTTAGAAAATATGGAAATACATTGAAAAAACAAACTTTGACACTTAAAAAGCAAGCGGGGTTTCCTAGGGTAAGGGCAGACCTGTCTGGATTAAGTGGCTCTGACATATTGCGTGACTGCCTCTTTCTAGGGCTCTGACTCATTTATGCAGTAAAACATTTATGTTTTACAGCAGCAGGGCATGTTTGCATAGGTGAAGTAAAATTGCTCAGGTAGAAAATGCTGCTTTGGGCCTCTGTCCTCTGTAGGCAGCAAATCTGTGTGCGGAGATGCTCAGCACGGAGACTTGAGAAACCTCTGCAGTTGGTGCCTGCTCAGCACTGGGGATGTATAATTGATAGGGGCATGAGTCCCTGCTGCTGGCTCCTAACAAGATTCACATACATTAATGCGTTATCTTCCCAGGCCTCAGGGGCTTCAGATTTATGTGCATGTGCAGGTTATGTGGGGTAAATCTGTAGAAGTAGCTATTCTCTGTGCATGCTTGTCCTGCAGTAGAAGTGAAGTAGCTCATTCTCTTTCGCTGGGGAGGAAACTACCTTTTGCTTATTGATAGGAGAGAGACAGGGAGTGAGCATGGTACGGTTGATGTCCTGAAGACTGACTTCTGATTTTCACCTGTGCAGTTGTGTCTGTTCCAGTGTCCATATTTGTACTAGTAAAGAAGAAATGGGGCAGAGTCATACCTTATTTGGTTGTAACTTTGAGACAAAGTAGATGCAGGAACTCAGGGGGTTGGTAAATTAGGGGACATAGCAGCAAAGCAGGTTAGCTGGTGCTCATCTGACTAATCCTGACTGTCTTGGTGAAGCTGGGCTGTCTTTGATAAGTCTCATTGTTACTAGTTCAACAGCAGTTGGAAATACTTAATGGAATTTACTAATTTGATCAGTAATGGAGACAGTTTCTCAGTGGAGAAAGAAAATGGACTCCCCCCAGATTAGAGTGCAGCAATACCTAATTATCTCTTTCTAGCAGTTGCCCTCTATGCCCATACATATTCAATCATTCTCATTTAGTTCTGTCACCATAAGGATCTGTCGCATAATAATTTGTGTTACTCATAGCCATTTCCTTTTGATAAAGTAAATGTCAGGTGGCTATTCACGGGCATTTTGCTGATGATCCGATCATTGAAAAAATTGTTCAAATGTTTCTGTATTGATTAAATTAGCATAAAGAAGGGAAAGTTGTGTATGCTGCCATAAATTAACCAATTTGTGATTTTTTTTTCAGTGTGTGTGTGCTAACTACCGCTGTACAGATCTGCCTTAAAGCCTGTTGTTTAATCCTTTACTGATATTTTCACCTAGGAGTAACGTATCTATTTCCCCTCTGTGGGTCTGTATTTTTGTTGATGAAAGCTCTAACTGTGGTTAAAGATGGGCATAAAATTGGAGGGTGCTGCATGTGAAAACTCTCTCACGCTCACCTGAGTGTATAGCAAGCAAGCAGTATCTGACAGCAATCACCGTATATTTAAGAAATGGATCCTGATCCTCCAGTCTATTTCAAGAGGAAGTAATTGTAGCTTTTTTCTTACTGTGATCAGATGTGAAGGTCTGCATATGTTGTGAATCATAATTCTGCATGTCAATTTATCTGTGTGCATTTATAAACCTGCATAACTCTGTGGGTTACTCTTAGGTATGTGTGTATGCTGCGAATGAATTATAAATGTTTAGTTAGGCTTTTTAGATGTCTTTATCACATCTGAGAGCTCATTAAAACAAAGCAACTGCAATCAATCAAATTTACTGGTAAAATGTGACAGGCCGTTACATTAGGGGATTAAAATCATAGATTATTGGAGCTGCTCTGAAACAAGCAAAGGGCTCGGTTCAAATGTGCTGCTGTAAGGATTCTTACTGGATGGCTCATGCAATACCCTATGTAGTTGCAATTCACAGTAAACTGGTGGCCTTTAGGTCAAATTATATTTTAAAAGAAAAAAAATCAAAGCTTAATCTGGTTTTGTTTTGCATTTCAAACACAATCTGTTCTCTAGGTTTTTTGAGTACAGTATAAGACAAACTCTGGCATATATATCACATAGAACAGAGATGAAATGTACGTGAAGCCATTTGGCAAGGCTGTATAACAAACAGCTTTATTTAAAAGCTAAATGGCTAAGAAAATACATTAACATTTGTCACCAGCCATGTTTCATGTGGCTTATGTATAGTCCAGGATCATGCCTGAATTGTACTATGCAAGATAGAGGTAAGTATTTGATACTGGTGCAAATGTAAGTTTGCATTTTGTTCAGCCTTGAGCTTGCCTAAACGATATATCACTAGTTTAGAATTTTTCAAAGTAATCTAAAGGAAATTCAATGAGCTTTTAGTATTTAAATCCTTTTTTATATTTTTGTCTTACATGTTCCATTTCCCTCTGTATTGTGAGCATAACAATACTTTCTCCTTCATTTGCTTGTTTTTTGAATGTAAGCGCCTGACTTCAGCTCTTGCCTCTCTCCCTGTGAATGTCCGGCATTCTGTAAAATAGCATTTTGCTCTATTCATGGCTGATGGTTTTGGGTAAGGTTTTTATGTTTCCAATATGTCCTAACAGTCTTTTAGTAGCCTGAGATGATCTGATATTCACCTCTCAAAAAAAAAAAAAAAAAAATTTTAAAAAAATTCATCAGTATCCCCAGATAGGCAGACAGCTTTTTCAGACGGAGCATGGACTGAATGGCCAAAGGTGATTTCTAGTAGCTACTCAATCCCTGAAGTGTATATTTTTAGATGGATAAAAAACAAAATAGCAGCTGTGTCCTAATGGAAGCCATGAAGTTGCATCTTACCCTACAGCACTACCAGAGATCTATCTTTTGTGTTCTGTTTTACAGGCTTCCTCTCTCATCAGCTTTTGCAAAGGCTGCCAATACATGGGGCTCCTTGTAATTTCAAAGTCTAGTGACAACCCAAACAAATGTCCCTGCAGTATGTGTTGGTATGGTATTTACTGATGGAAATGGCAAACCTGTATGCTTTAATAATGCACTAGATTTGTTGCTCTATAAACCCTGATGTAATTGTTATAATAAATAGATACTGTAGATAAGCATATACTGTAAATAAATATGACTTTTAGGTTTTAATTTCATTTGGCTGGGGAAAAGAAACACAACAAAATGCCATGGATATCTTTATCCCTTGATTTACTTTAGTCCCAAATATAAACAAGGCCATTTTTAAAATGCATGAGTCTAAACTGGAGACACAAATCTTGTCTTTTAATGACTTCATTGTCACTTTGTCCCCCGAACCTCAATTTTACATGTCCAAAGTCTTAATCCAAAAGGCGTAATTTCAAATGCACATCAGACAATCCTAATTCTTAGTTCTTTCATCTGCTCGGATCCCAGCATGTGGGTGCCAGAACATCAGCTAGAGTTAATTGGCATTTTGCAGTTAAAGTCAATGTAGCTATGCCAATTAACACTAACATTGCATTTGGATAAAATGATGAAGGCGTGGTCCTAAGCTCTATGTACCAACCATTAACTTCTGGTTAGTGCTTAATTATTTAAACAAAGCATTGCTATGTGAACTCCACAACACCAGCAGCGAGGAGTTACTTGTTTTTTACTTATCAGCCTTGCGTAAAGCAACTCTTAAAAAGCTCAGAGTGCCTTCAAATGCCTTTTAAGTCAATGGGATTTTGTATCCCTAGATCTCAAGATCTGGTCCCATAATTCCTTTAAGGGGTAACTTTTCACAGCCCAGTGTATCTACTTCACTTTCAGCGGATTAGTTCATCGTTAGATCGGTCTCCTGTGAGCACAAAGATTAATGCTGCCATCAGGTTTCAGAGTTGCATAAGCTACAGTGACATATTTTTCAGTAAGTGGGCTAACTCCTGCTATTCATCAGGGTTGGGAGGAAGGAAAAGATTCCAGGAAACTGAAGGTTTGTAATGGGAATTAGAAATAAAGACTTGAGGCTGTTGTTCCCTTGAGTTTGGGGCCATGCTTGACTTCACCATTAGTGATCTTAGGAAATGTTAATCCATGTGATACAACTTTCATGGAAAGCATTTGTGCTTTGCAGCGTACAAATTAAAAACACTGTAAAGCCTGGAAGAATTTAGTGAGCTTGAGGGAAGGGTACTAAAGGGGACTCGGAGCCTTGGATCGATGCTATAAAAATTGTATGATGCTTTGCGGATGGCTGGGTATAAATCTAGCTGCCTTACCTACTGCTTTTGCATCTTGTAGTGGCTAAATATAGAATAACGTTTCTTTGACTGGTGTCAGTCTTACAGCTCCACTGAACACAAGGGACTTTCATCAGTTTATACCAGCAGTGGACTATTTTGTGATGGAAAGTAATAAGCTAGAAGTGACCAAGGTATATTCGTGTTCTTTCACTGAAAACACACGATTTGAGTCTTTAAGCACCTGCATCCCCTGCTCCCCCCTCCCCATCTCTGCTGGCCTTAATTCCCATGGTTCTGGGTACTGTGCTGACCAAATTCTTGGTGTTGTCTGGGCCCTCTTGATATGGTAGGGATGGGGAAGCTGCCAGAGGCAACAGCGTTAGTGGTTAGAAAATGTACCCGAATCTGTGTTTCTGAAAGATGTCAAATCTTCTGAGAAATGTACTACAAATCAGTTTTCTGAACAAAATGCTTCCTTACATGTGACGACCTTGGACATTTAATCTATAACCTGTAGAGCAAAAAAAAGGAGGAGAAAGAGGAAAGGCAGGCACTTATCTTCCACAGTTGTGATGCACATGCAGATATTGAATTATTCTGTGTATCAAACTAATTACTGTAATGAAAGGATAATAATCCTCTAGCAGCCGGTGAGATTGCTTGATGATATACTGGGCATCTTTCAGTTTGCCACTACTTTAATCCATATTTAGTTGATGACTAATGAAATACAACCCAGACCTCTTTGTTATGAACCCTTTTATTGAAATAATTTCACTCAGCTATTTATTATCCAGTTCCTATTTTATTTTCTGATTGCTCTCTGCTGTACAGGTGCCGTGAGCGTTCAGAGTAAAAGCGTGGACTTTGAATTCTAGTATGGCTCCATGCATAGAAATAACCATTCTGGCCACAGAGGAATGGTCAAGCCAGGGTCAAGCTCCCACTTGTGCACCTGATTTGCTGCTTCTGTTTTGGAGACACACAGACCTCCAGGCATTGAATATAATTTTGTATGTAATTCTATTAAGGTGGGTATTTCCTTCCTGACAGCTCTGCCTTGAAGCAAGAGAACTGATGGCCCACGTAGCTAATATACTGCTTAAAATTGCACTTCAATGCTATGCAGAGTAAATGGAGCAAAAAGCGCTTGGTGCTGAGTCAGTACAAGCTGGAATGGTGTGAAGTTGTCTCTTTTCCTCTGACTTGCTGCATGCAGGCTTTCAGCCACATCTGTCAGACAAATAGGATGTGCATCTTCTAAGGGAACACGGTGAGTCAAAAGGTTGTTAAAAATCATAAACTGCTCAGGTGAAGCTGGCTGAGCCCGGAGGTACCACCGCTGCCGTCCTTCCACTCTACAAAGTTCTTCAGCCCCTGTAGGGAGGGAGTAAACTGGAAGTAAATTAGTAAAATGGCACATTGCTTTGGTGTAAATGACAACACTAGCTGCAGAGCAGTGGAGAACCAGTTCCACAGAGTGGAGGAGTTTGTAATGAACCTTATAAATCATTTCTTTCCTGGAGACACTTTGGATGTATCTATGAAGTCAGTATGAAAATTAAGGCAAGCACTCTAAGTGCCATTTTCCCTTGGATAACTGAATGTGGTTTATTCTGGGATATGAAATATCAGTCAGGCAGAGCAGAGTGTAAGAGGCAAGGTTATTTGTGAGTCTACAGTGTTCCGTTTTGTACTTATTGTTTAGTTCCTGGTGATTATATTTTTATTACAGTCTGCCTGACCTTGACTAGCAGCATTAAGCAAGTGTGTGTTTCAGTTGGTACTTATCCAGGAAGATATTTTTTTTTATACTAGACAGGGAGCGGACGCTGCAACATTTGCAGCATTCACAGCAGAGTTCCAGAAAATTACAAAATCCTTCATTAGCACAAGAGATTGCGGTGTGGTTCCTTCCCATAATTAGCTGAGTTGTTAAGTGCCTGAAATAGTTCTTTGAGTGAAGAAAGTAGGAAAAAGCAGGAACTAGTGGGGAAAAGGCTATGAGAGAAACAAATCCTGAGCCCATCTCCAAGGCAAAGTAGATGGAAACATGCCTGTTCTTCCTTGTGGGATCCAGCCCTGCAGAGCTTTGTCAAGGCTTCGGTGCGGTAAGCACATCTGTAATCCGTAGCCTCAGGGCTCTGAGCCCATCACTGAATTGCACAGGGCTCTGTGGCCCAGAAAGCATATGAAGGGTTAAAATTGCTGCTGGGATTAAGCACAGTGTAAAATCTAGCACAAATGCAGTACTCTGTAGTTGGGGATCGTGCACTGTTTTACCTTCCCTCGTTGCTCTGAGAAGTCTGTGGTGGGGAGCTGTGTCCACCCTTTTTTCCCAGGGCTGGTCTGAACTGACGCAGATTTAGTAACCAGGCTCCCGGCAGGTCCCGTGCGGTGGAAGCTGCACCTAAGCGGTCGTATCCTGAACGGGCGTGTCTGCAGGGCAGGCAGGCAGCTTGGGCATGCTAGTGCTGCATTTCGTATTCCAGACAGGGCTGCAAAGATGAGAAAGGGATTTTCCCCAAAGCACAGAGCAAATCAGTGGCTGCTGCTGCAGCGACTCTGGTTTCCCAACATCGAGCTGCCTCAGAGGGAGGGAGTGACTCTTCCTCCACAAGGACAAAACTCTTGTAATACTGCGGAAATTACAACCTATGAGTATCTCTTTTTAGAAGACACCTTGAAGTTTTCTTGTTGATATTGCAATTGTTGCATAAAGTGATCAGTCTTTGGTACTGCCTGGCACAGCAGCCTTGTCTAGCAGGATGCTGAGGACTGCTACCCCAAAAATAAAAGCAGTGCTGCTTGGGGCTGGTTCCACTTGCAGTGTTGGGCTCCAGCCAGCCTCCTTGCCCCAGCCCAGCAAGCTCTGCTGTGCTGTCTTACAGGCAAGGAGGGCTCCTAAGCAGCAGAAATTGCTCTATGTATATTAAGGTGAAATTTTTAACTGCCCAGAGCAATTTTCTTGCTGATCCGTTCGTCTAGCCTACTGCTGTTTCTTGTGTTATTTTTAAATCTTTACAGTGTAGTGGTAGTGAGGGAGAAGGCTGCCTTAATTACTGCAGATAAAATAAATCAGGGAAATCTCATTGCAAATGCAGGGAGACGAGACAAGCCTAACTACAGCTCCCTGAGTCATCCTGCCAATAAGGCTATTAATTTTAGTCTGAGAGAACAGACTGCATATTCAGAGGCACTGTTAAGAGGTATTGCAGGCTTTCAGATCTATGGGATGCTTGCTCCCATACTGATAGCTAAAGGATCCAGCCAGATGATGATGTAATGCTCTCTTAGATGAGAGTTGCCAAAATGAAGAGACAATACGTGGACAGGCTCCTGGGTAGAAGATCTTAAACCTTATTTTCCTCTGTGGTAAGATTGATGGAGGGAGTCTGTCATATGCGTATCTTTAGAATACCTATTTATAAGATGCACTTATTGTTAAGAAATGTGTCAGTCCTTGGATCCAATGGTGTTTTGCTAATTTGGGTATATGAGGCACTATAACTCAATGACTAGGGCATTGACTTCAGATACAAGGGAATCTTGTGTTCATTCCCAACTGTAGCACTTGGGTAAGTCACCTTCTTTCTCATTACATCAGTTTTCACTCCTTCCCTCTCCCTGAGATCATTGTAAAACCCAGAGAGTCAGCAGTGGTCCCAAACTGTGTCCTCGAGATGCGGTGTCCTGTCCGGTGTGTGGAGAGGCTTGCCTGAGGTCTTGCATAATTTAGTTTGTTCTGTGACCAGTTTTGGACTAAAGGATCTGCAGTCTCATGTTTTGTAGTTTTTACAGTGTTAGCTGACAGAAGGGATGATATATCTGCCAAGATGAGCCTTAAATTTTTTATGCAACTGAAGTTTAGGATCAGAAAAAGCAATCTAAGGTGGAAAATACAAAGGTGGGAAGGAGTTTGTTATGTTAGTGTAACAATTACGTCGGCTCCTTTAGTAGAAGTTAATGCTGCAGGTTTGAGAGCTCTCTGCTTCTAGTGAAGACAATGAAATCCAGACGTCTTCTGCATTGTCCAAGATCAAATTCCAGTCTGCCTGTGACTGGATTTCACTGCACTGTTCACTGGATATGTCCACCCTCTCATGATATATACAGCTGTGACTTCTACCTGCACATCCATATATGGATGTCTTCTTGCCTGCTCCTTTTTTTTTTTTTTTTTTTTTCCCGGAGCTGGTTTGTAAGTGTAAATTGTCAATAAGTGTTTTTATTTTTTTTTATTTTTAGGGTTTTTTTCCCCCTCTCTCCTGTGGCTTACAGGAAGTTCCCTCCCATCTGTTCCTACCATATGTTTTTGATGACAATTTGCACACTGGATTAGAGCATGGGGATGATTGGGACATCGCATTGCAATTTTTAAAAATAATTTATCTTGGCAAAGTGGGATTTAGTTGCACCTAAAAAAAAGCAAGCATACTGTTTTTCATCTGCTGCCCAGTTTTTTCACACACACAAAATCAGTGATCAGCTACATTAAAACAAACATGAGGTAGGTTTTAATTACCATTACTTAGCTATAAAGGAATGAAACAACACTCCATAAGGCTCTGGATATCCAGACATCATAAACAACCCAGTTCAATCCTGGAGGCAGTGAGTGATCACTTCAGCTGCACTAATTTGCAATAATCACTAAGCTCTAATTTTTTAAATGCCTTGTCTGACGGCAGAAAGTGAATAGGCTGGAGAAGCACCCTGGTTTATTCTGCCCATGTTCTGTGCCTGCTGCATCACTCCAGCAGGATCTCTTTTCTGCAGTGGAACAAGAAAAAGCCTCTATCACAGTAAACTATACCAAAGAGCAGCGCTCCTACCTTGCTTGAGTTTGTAAGGTTATTCTGTTGCTTTTAAGTAGCATTTTCATTTGATGATACTGGGGATTTGCTAATAGTATTTCCTTTGTATTTTTTTCCTCATCATATCTTAGTGTGGACCTGTTTCTTTGCTTGCACTTTGTTTTCAAAAACCAAAATACAGTGTGCATTTTTATGTGCTAAAAAACAAAGTGGTGGTAGAATTTAATTGGAACACAAAGGCAGTGTGGTGTCAGCCCATTAGTTACTATAATTAGCACTGCACAGTTATTAGCACAGTCCTGCCAAGAAATTCTTGTGGGCTTGGGTCAGTCCTGAGTGTCGGCGAGTAGTATTCTGTTTGTCTGGTAAAACGAAACCCAGGTTCAATGCCTGATGTTGCTATTCTGAAGGCACTGGTATATTTTCTGCTTTGCATTGGTGCAAATCAGTGCTGGTTCCAGGGGTTGTGGTGCCAGTGGAAATGGAAAAGGAGATACATAGTCCTAAGTGGAACACCAATCCAGGGAATGAGAAATGAGAACTTGCTATTGCCCAAATAAGAAACCGCAAACTCTGCTTACCTGCTCTTATCTTCCCCAGCAATGTCTTTGTGTCTGGTGGTCCAGTTCTAGAAGATTATAAAAGCTTTGTTCAGTGCTTTTTGAAACTTGATGGCACTTTGTGCTGACAACTTCTGGCTCATGCCCTGCAGTCACTGATATTCGTGGCGTACTGCTTTCACTTTACTCCATCCATAGACCAAGTGGAGAAGGTTCAGAAAAGGGCTATGAAGTAAACCAGGGGAATGGAGATCCTATTCCATGGAAAGCTTAAATCTTAAACTGTGCTAGTCAAGTCCCTCCTTACTTAACCCAGAAAACTTCAGGATAAGAAGGGATACAGATATGCCGTCTGTATAGAATAGAGGTAAGCCTGGAAGGGGAAGAACTTTTAAGGCTAGCAAATAACATTGGCAGAAAAAGAAAAACAGAGGAGTTGCCCATAAATCAATTATAGCTTTGAGAAGAAGTTCGAGTTTTGAGATTAAATTTGATGGTTACCTGTGATCAATCCCAGGAGCATTTACACTGTGTAGAAGGTGCATCTAGGTTTATGTTCCAATAATTACTCTAGATAACACTCACTGTGGCTCAGCACCTGAGGACTGAGTCCCAGGCAGGGTTTCTGGTGAGTAGTTAAGCTTAAGCAAGACTAAGCTTGTCTGGGAGTTTTGATTTGTTATTCCAAAGGGCCTGAAGAGGTATGCCAGTCTGCTGAAGGCATCTAGAATGTGTTCTGCTTTCATAGGGTGCTTTGGGAAACACAGTCATTACTACATGAAAAAAATGCAGGGTTTTGGTTAGCTAACAAAGCCTATTTCCCTCCTTGTTGTCACCATGGCTGTGCCTTTCTGCAGGTTCTGCAAGATCTCGTAAGGGTCGTGCTTGTGCCTGGAGTAAGTCTCTCAGTGTAGGCATTATAAGATGAAATTTCATCTCTGCCCAGCATTGTGTTGAAAACTTTTAGAAATAAGCACCTTTTGCCAAATCTGCCAACTGTCCAATAGAGTCAACTGACTCCACTAAGTTTGACCTAGGCAGTCTGGGTTTTGAGGTGTGGCAACCACACTGTGCAGTTGGTACCATGGAGAATCCAGGCGAGATGGCAGGAGAGCCATATTCCTGTAAGGGGGAGGAAACGGGAACGCTTTGCACCCAAGGCACTGGTGCTTGATGCGTTTCCATACCCCAGAGTACAGAAAGATTTTAAGCTAATAACATGAGAAAAATTGCAGATTAATCATTCTCTTAAGTTGCCAGTCCTGGGCTATGATATTTTAGAGAGTGGATATACTTTAGTGTCTGACAGGCTGACCTGCCAGCTGTAGGGCTATGTTCACGGCATGGTTGCATAAACCTTACTTGTTTTAAAACAAACAAAGAAACCCTACTAAAAATGCATTGAAACTGAAAGCACTGTAGCAAGTTTGGGTTGTTTCTTCTGCTTGTAACAGAAGGTGAATGTATGGGGTTGCTATGCAGTGTTTGCATGCTTTGTTGTATCTCTTGTTTGTTAAATGTTACCAATTGATTTTGAACCATATGAAACAGAAGTAAAAAAGCAGTCTCTAGAATGATTTTAAAAATTAACCTGCATAATACAAGTCTAATTTAAGTAAATTTCTTCAAAGGCGCAGCAGACCCATGAGCTCTCTGACTGGGCAGTGGTGTGGTTGTATCTTTAAATCTCTTTATTCTACAGTAGATTTTTTTTTTCCCATATAAAAAAACCCCACCCATATCTCTGCAGTATCTGCAGCATGAATTAGAAAGTCCACTGGGACATCTAGGTCAGCATGAGCAGATCTGACATCAGCCTGCAGATTATGCCCACAATCAACGGTGCTGCAGTTGTTGTTCTTTCCTCCCCCTCTTTGTACTAGGAAAAAATTATTCTCAGATGGCAATTCTAAGAAATGTTAAATGCCTCTACAGACAGTCTTGTCAAAATGCCATTCTCTACATCAGAAAACCCTCCCATGCCTCGTGTGTAGAGAATATATATAATCCAATAATGTATGTTTGCTAATGCAGTATTGAATGGAATTCAGAAACCCAGCAGAGAGATGTAAGAGGAAGGAAGCTGAAAGCTGATGATGATGCAGAAAGGAAAAATGAAACTGTGTTATCTAATAAGAGCTTTCAGCAACAGAACCGGTGGCCAGATTCAGAGCTCAGTTGCATTGCTGTCTAACGAGACTAGTCCACCAGCTTCACAGAATTGTCTCTGTCTACTTGTATAAATGAATTTGCCCTGAACTGGAAAATCTATACCAAAACACCACTTCTTGCTTCTGTCCACTGTCTGCCAAGCAGGCCCTGCCTACATTTAAATTTCTTTCCCCCTAGATCAGTATATTAAGATATAGTTCTGAATTCTCCAATTTCCTGTGCTTTTCACAGCCTCAGGGGCTTTCTTACATCTTTGTGCTATTTTTACAATACTCTAATTATGCTGGCCTCAGTGGAATTATGCCTAATGTATCCTAGGGTAAAACTAAGCTCAAGCTCCCCAATTCTAAACCCAATTATACATTGGTGTAATTCACTGGAATTAACCTTAATTTACCACATGGTACCTTGGGACAAAATTTATCCCTCAGGATGTTGTTAAAGCAGCTGGGAATAGTCGTGTTCCCTAGCAACTTGCACTGAAGTGAGGTGGAAACCTTCACAATTTCAGTATTCCCTATAGAATGGGAACTTGTGTTATACTTTCACTATGGGCCATCTGAAAATGGAATACGGTAAAGAGACATTATGCCTGAGAGCTTCTGGCTTAAGTAGAGCTGACAGGCAAACACTGGGAAAGGAAGGTAGCTGATGCAGAAAGAAGTCAAAAGATTTGCTCAGGGTCATTCTGCAGATCAGTGGCAGTTCTGGAAATACAATTCACGTCTACTGTCCAAGTCACACTCCCTATTAGAAGAAAATCCATTTTTTTCACAGGGAGCTTTTGTGCAGTGTAGGTAGCATTTCCCTTCTAATCACAAACCATTATTTTCCAGTACAGAAAGTCTGGATTGTATCCTTCCAGCCACGCGTCTCACCTGGTGGATATCCGTGTCCTTTCAACAAGAGATGTCTGCATTTCTAGTGACCTTAAATCCTGGTGATGGGCTAATAAATCTGCACCTGGGTGCCTGAATCTGGGCACAGTAAGCTTAAGCACGTTCATGCACAAACAGTACAGGAAAACCTGGATGACTTCACATCAGTCTGTGAAACAAGTATGGCTTAATCTGTTTTATTTCAGCAGTACTGATTATCTAGCGAGGTATTCCAGTATCTTTTCCTGCTGCTAGGTGCAGAATAGCAGAGCCAGATTTAAGCTGCAGAGACTGATGCTGCTATGCTGATCGTGGGATAAATAATAAATCAAAGCCAGATGGGATGGCTGTTTCTTAATCAAAGGCCAGTATTGGACGGTGCCTTTCTGTCACTTGAATGGTGACATGCTTGGATTACTGTCCAGAGGAACCTTTGTTCCCCTGCAGAGCCCCATTAGCTTCCCGTGGGCAACACGGTCTGTCTTTGAGGACTTGGTTGCAGACTTTATCTTCTGCTAGAGATGACTATAAGTACTTTCTTTTATTATTTTCCTGAATTGAACACCATCCAGTGCTTGAATGCAGTAAAAATGACATTTAGAGAGCAAATTGGGACATAATTCTAAGTTCTGAAGTATATAGGAATAGAAAGCTCCATGAAAGGACAGAGTAAAAAATTATTGATTATCTTTCGAAAAACTATAACCTTTCTGTCCTATGAGATGACAAATATTTTTAAGTTTCTCTGCTTTTATAAATGCAATACATTAACTTTATTCTTGCTTTTTTCCTCTTCTGGAAATTCCAGTAGTACCTGAAAAAGATGGCAGCTAAAGATCAGCTAGCAAATTATGCTAATACTTTCCTTCTAACATCTTTTTTCTGATTATGGTTGGAGGGGGGAGAAATAAAAGCATTGAATGGGATTGTAAAAGACTTTCATTAGCATATTTTTTCTTGCAGTGCATTGCACATTACATGTGAGTAATGGAAATGCAGGAGGGCAAAAGTTGGTACCTTGATGTAGCTTCTGTATGCCTAGATCAAACAGGAAATCTGTCTCTAATGACTTCAAGTCCTTCAGCAAAAATCTTCGATTCCTACACTTGAATGTAAGGATTAGCTACAGAATTTTATAACAGTAATTAGTCCAGAAAAGCTTGCACAAGAGCTAGGGCATCATCATAAGTATTACTTCTGAATGGAAATGTAGCTGGTTTGGATCTGGTTACTGGAAGGGGGAAAGAAATAGTTTTGGGATGAGTATGAGTTAGCAGCCTGACAAGGCTGTGTCAGTTGCTGTGCGGCTGTGGAACCACAACAACGTGGTTCCTCTTGTTTCCTGACTAATCATGCGTGTGTGAAGCACAGGTAGGTGTGTAGTGCCAAGCGCACGAGGCTTGAAAATGAATCCGCTAATTCTGCAGGCAGGTGAATGAGTCTTTCTGCTGTGAAGCAGTGAAAAGGTGGTAAAACTGACGATCCTTGTAACGATCCAGATCTTTGGTTTACCCCTTTAAGGCTTCACGCTGTGACTAAAATAAGTGTTCTGGGGCTCCCAGGCTTTGGGTGAGTTTGACCTACAATGAATATGGATTATCTAATTTTGCAGCACCTGTTTAACAGATACAATTGGAATGAAGTGTCTCGACTCACCTGGAGCTTTGAGCCATACGGGGAGGTATTTGTATTTGCTTTTATTGCTGTGTGACTATTAATTCTTTTTGCATTTCATATACTGAAACCTCATTAATTAAAGCACCTTTCCCTTATGCATGCAAAGCAGTTTGCAGTATTAAAGGCCATTGGGCTGAATATGCCCAAAGATGCCATACTGTTAGATACAACATTAAGGACCCGATTAGATTATTAACTAGTAATGAGTAATTTTCTCCCAATTAGTGTGCTGCAGCTACATTTATACCCTCTACTAAGGGGCTTCTGTGTTCCAAGGCCCAGAACTCCTCATATCAGCCCTTTCCAAGCTATGGCAGGTCAGTCAATGCTTCCCTGACAATAACGGAACATCAGTTTAATCTCTTTTGCCCCTGTGAGTTGGATTTGGCAAAGCCAAGGTGCAACTGGAACTGAAGATTGACATTTCAAAATCATTTGAAAGCAGTGCTCCTAGTTCGCAGATGTGTTCTGAGCATACATGGTACACAGATGGGAATTAAGCAACCATCTCATCCCAGGATCTTGAGAGTTTTTATGTACTCAGCCTCCCTCTTAAGTTCGTATTTGGAATTATAACTAAATCTAGAGCTGAGTGAGCTAACAGAGAGAAGAAAAAAAACAGCCTATACCCAGAGCTGCGGTGGGACTGATTTCCAGTCCTGCTCACTATATATGAAGACAACCACAGAGCTTAGAACTGGAAATCAATGCTAAAGGAATCCCAGATTCTGTGCAAGCTGTTAGTGCTGTCCTTCAGTGCTATATACTCCAGCTCCCAACTCTAGAGTTTAACCATTGTGTTTCAAGAACTCTTTACTAGGAACAGTTTTACATTAAAAAATGAACTTGGAATCTATAACTGTTCTTCCTTTGGCCCAGAGATCACCACTGCTGACAGAAAGCAATTAAAAAAAAAAAACCTGAACCCAACCCCCCACAACACTAAAGGAGGCAGCTGGGATGTGCTCAGATGCAATCTGAAGGACAATAAAGTGCCCCAGACCCTGAGGACTGGTATATGAATTTGGGAGGTGTGCAGAGCAGCAGTCCATGAGGTAATGTGGTCATCCCCGCTGTATTCCTAATAGGCTGCACTGATGTTCTGCAGTGGAAAGAGGGAAATTATGCTAAATGACAGCATCCAGCTGGGACTGCTGTTAATTCAGTCACTCAATAGAAGAGCCTGGGTTTGTTTTTATTTTTTATTGTAACCAAGAAGACTTTGAGCATGTGATTTATTTGCATTTTTAGAGCTGAAAAAAATTGAATTTGGAAGAAAATTTTTCTCTCTGGACTCAGTCTGCCACACTGGTCACTGTGCAAACACTGTGCCTGTCCTGGATAGCTGCTGGACTGAGCAAATAGAGGGTCAGAAGGAAAAGGTTCAAGTCTCTAGCAGCACAGCATCCAGGGAGAGAGGCCAGGGCTTGTTATTTCTGTTCTAAAACTTTAACCACACAACAGCAGCGTCTCAGGTTGGCAGATTGTTTTGGAAGTGACATTAATTTGTGGTTACATCACAACCTGATTTCATCACTGCAGTGTTTGTAAGAAGCACGTTCCACTCAAATAGCTGATGTAAAGCTTGGCCTCTGCATCGTAGATTCAAGGGCAATATCAAATCAACTTGGAAGAGCACTGCTGCTTAAATTGCTTTGGTTGTCTTGTTGAAGGCAAAGCAATGTGAGCCTTATTCAATACTAAACTTACATTATCTGTTTAAAAGTCTAAGCCAAAGTCTGTGAAATGAATGGGGGTAGATCTGGGGTTGTCTGGTCTAGTACTTTCAGTTTAATGGTTACTAGCTGTTAACATCGTAAAGTTCAAGATCACATGGATTCTGATCCTTGATCTGTGCACGCGATTGTCTTAATGGTGTGTTTTAAATTGCAGCTTAGTGGATTAGTTTGAATCTAGTCAAAATCCAAGATCAAAAGGAAACCTAGTGCATTTAAAAAAAATAGTCTGGAGAGAGGTGATGTGAAGTGATAGAGGTAGTTCAGCAAGGTTAAATAACCTGCTGGAATCCACACATGATACATGTAATGTATAATGTAATGATCCATCTGTGATGAAGTGTTGGGAATGATCTCTCTTGACTATGGATTGGCAAGAACCACTGTGCTATAGCTAAGCTTCCTTAGCTATTAACTAAATAGCTGAGTTTATGATTTTTTTTTTTTTTCCTTCTGGCTGGTTTTTCATGTTTTCATTAGTTAAGATGGGTCTAGCAGCTCTCACATTAGCTGGGCTTGGCAAGCATGACTCAGAATTATACCAATGCAATGCAGTGGACAGCCAAGCCCATGAAACCCAATTTCCAGGAGTATAAATCATCACACTTGAGGACATGGGCCAATTTCTGCAACTACAGGCCTAGCCCACAGTGTACATGCAGGGTCTGACTGGAGGGTTCACTGAACACTGCCGTTCAGTCTCTAGTTACAATGACTGATTTGAAAGCCACTTCCAGAGAAATTCAGGCTGCCTGGAACTTTGTGTTCTTTCCAGACAAATACTGTCTCATTAAGGAAGTAAATGATGATAACATCTTAAAACTGCAGCCGGGATTTGTCTTTGAATGAGTTTTAGTCCTGACTTTTTTTTTTTTCTAATAAGCTTGGAAAACCTCCAGAAATAATTAATTGGCTTCCTGAGAATCTGTTGAATTCGTTTGTGTCCTGAGCAAGTTTGTCTTTGGAGCACTGTAATAATGTACTGAATGAACGTTTTCTTTCTCCAGTGACTGTATAAGTATGTGTGACCTGCTGCTCTGTCCAGTTAATTTTGCATTTTCAAATTGGACCTTCCATCGGGACTTGTTCAGGACAACGGGAGTGTAGGTAACTCGTGATGCAAGCCAGTAACAGATATTTTGTAAAACCATTGAGCTGTTAGAGTTAACAAAATCAGTTTTGTTTATAACCTTGAGGGAGGAGGTGTTGCTGCACATCTGCATGAGATTTTCATGTTTTGTGTTAAGGGGACGCTTGTTGTAGCTGAGATTAACCTACAAAACCTCCAAGTGCTGAGGAGTCAAATAATGGAGTGGCACCTTCCACTCAGATGTGATCTTGCAAGATCTTGTATCCTGACCTCCTATTAATTGTCCAGCTTATTTCAGGATAAACTATGTGGAAGGCTGTAAGATGGTACTTCATGACTGCGGCTGGCTTAGTTGTATGCACTAAGGCTCTCTGCTGCAAATATTCAGTGCTTTCATGTTCCCTTAAACACCCAGCTCCTTGGTTTGTCTGAATTGGGAAAGCTTTGACTTCAACAGAATTGGGCTGGGGAGAAACTGGTACTAAAAAAAGCTCTTGAAATGGACTGGGGACCCCAGTGAATGCAGGTGAAAAATAGAGGCATAAGGGGCCCATAGGTCTTGCACGAATCTTCTGCACAGGGAAGAATTTTCCCCTAAAGTCTTGGAAGATGAAAGGACTGAGCACAGGGGAGATCTGCATTTAGTTTAGGGAGATATTATAAATGCTGTGCTATCTTATGATGTGCTTGGTATAATTATTAATTGCATCATTAAGTGTTTGATGTTCTTCATAGCCAAGTTATCAACATGTTCAACATTAATTTTGCTTGTACTGCTTTATGCAACTTTCATGCCCCATAAAATGCATGTTAAGTACTAGGGATGTTTAATAATGATATTTTCACTAGGGCATGATTGTAAAACTCCCTTGGGTTAAAAAAGATGAAAAATAGCAGTGAATAAACTTTCTTTGATAGGATAGGTGAGGAAACAGAGCTGGTTGTTATTTAAGAATCTTGAAACAATAAAGATAAATGGTAAAGTAGCTTTTATTTAGTTTGTCAGTGGCACAGATTTGAACCAGCATCGAAGTCAATGTAGTGATTGGGTTCCCTTGTATCAATATTAAAAGGTGAAGGGCTCTTTAGAGGTGAGTAATGAAAAACCTAATTCAATAGGAGCGAGTAGTCTTAGTTATCTTTTCAGTTGTGCCCTGCGTTGCCTTTGATAAGAGGAGTAATTTTTCTGGTCATTTTAGGATATGTATATATTCATGTATATACTTACTTAGCCTTGGCAGCTGTTAAGTGGATAACAAATGGATACAGAATCTTTTAAACTGCTCATTGACAAAATGAGATGGGGAAGATTGTCTGCTTCAGAATAGCTGAAGAACATGTAAAAGCTTCAAGCGATGTTGTTTTAGATTATTACTGCAATTTTATGGGCCAGTGAAAAGCAAAAAGTCTATTTCTCATACCTTGCTACTCTGTATAGTAAATCAATAAATAACTAATGGCAGTCATTTTAACTCCATCCCTAATGGATTGTTGTCCTCTTATTAAATGTGTGCAAATTGAAAATCCAGCAAGAGTAGAGGAAAAAATGACCTTGTATGTTAGTTGCCCCAGAACTGCTGGGAAACACAAAATATAATTTAGGATTATTGTTTGATGTAAATATTTGTAATGAAATACAAACATCAGTAAGAAGCATTGAAAAGAAGAGTTTCAACTCAAGATAGTGCTTTCTAATACTGAAAAAAATTAAAAACTGTGGGCTGGTCTGTCTTGCAGTCACGAGAAGGGTAACTGCTGGCATGGGCGAGACTGGGAAATGGCTCTTAGGGCAGCGAAGGAGATACTAGAATAAAAAGTAAAGAAAATTAGTTGCAGATCTGGATGCTGAGGTTCATTTATGCTGCAGTTTCAGCTAGGAGTATAATTTCCTTTGATTTCTGGCTATAATTTGATTTTCAACATTTGCTATTGAGCAACTTCTTTGTTCTAACCTACCTGCCTGTTTCAGTGTTTGATAGACTGGTTTCCCCATACCACGTACTGTTTACTCTGTAAATACACTAAGCCTTTGCTTGTAATGTGTTGTTTTATAAATATCTCTGATGCATTTACCACAACTTACCATGTGCTAAAATTAGCTGCAGAAGCAGAGCATTAATCAACTGATATCTATACCTGACATTTTACTGCACTACCCCTCAAAAACGCAGAGCTGTGTGTAAAAAAAAATTGCAAGCCCTGAACTAAACTGATGTTTTAGTTGAGTAACCTTCCGATTTGGATGACTTCACTTGTAGTAGAGAGCGAGCTGTCTCGTAACCCACTCAGTTTAAATGTTCCCCACAGCAGACAATGTGTTCTCTTTTCAAAGTTTTGTAATGAAAAATGCTGTGGGAAGTTGTCTAATTCATCCACGTCTTCAAAGCGGTGTATTTGTTTCTGCAAAGAAAGCTTGTCTCTGATATGCTTTTGCCCTTACTAGGGAAACTGCTCAATCTCTCTCTCTCTCTTTTTAAAATTTATTTAAAAAAATAAAAACCAAAAAACCAACATAACAAAATTCACCATTGATACTTGTGGGCTCGCTGCCGTTGTCTTCAGCAGAGTTGCATCTATTTATCCCTTCGTCTCAATTCATCTTTGAGGCTCAGGCTCCATTTCCCTTCCTAGCAGGGGTGATTGTTTTTCCTGCTTCTCTGCAGACAAAGGAGCTATTGTCTGTGCAGCACAATATAGTGCCAAGCAAGGAGAGTTGAACTAGCTTTGAAAAAACTATTAGATGCATGTAGCTTCTCCAGAGTATAATGGTTTCTGATACCCACTATAAGTTGTTAGAAATTGATTGTTTCTGCTTAGTACTGTAATGAAGACGCTCTCAGAGCCGAAACTAGCTGAACCCCTGTCTTGCCTAGCGAAATACTGCTGTGTTCATGTGGTGGGGGCTTGCAGGTTGATATTTGGTCAGTAGGTTTAATTGAATTTATAGTGAATTCGGTTTATAAAAATTTAAATTTAAGAGGGGTGGTATATGTGATTTCACAGTCTGAACATGTGTTAGGTCAACTTTGCATGGTAATTTTAACAAATTGCCAGATTGAGAGAACTTTTACAGAATAACTTAATGTATTTGACAACATTGCAATATGCAACGGTTTTGTTCCTGCAACTGAGACTTTCTCTTGCCACGGTGCCAATACTTATTATTCATCTCTTCTTGTGCATAAGGCTGGACCTTCTGCCTAACACAGATCTCTTCAACCTTCAAGAGCTTGTCAAGAGTATCCAAAAGTAGGACAAAGCTGTATGCTGTCCTACTAATGTGTTGCAACATTTGGTTGCAGTTTCCTGCCAGTCTAAATCCTAGTTCAATGTATAAACATCTCTGCAGTCATAGTAGCAAAGTGTTATCTTTTAACTTCATGCAAATAGGGTAGGTAGCTACAAGAGACTTTGGAGTAAAAATCATTGCTGGGTTGTATCTTGCATTATTTTGGTTTTAAAAAAATAGAATTTCCTGCATCTGAGAGAGAAAATAGCTGTCAGTAGGGTTGTGTGTGGCTTTGACCTTGCTGGCTTGTCATTTATGGAGATTTTATGAGATGTCTAATAATTTCAGATAGTTCTAGCTCAATAAATGAAGTTTATTACTCTTGACTCCTACTGATTTGGAGACCCTTATTTGGGAAATGGCAAAGATTTTCTAAATTTCCTGACGTGGCCCATATAGCAAATTTACTGCAGTTGCCTTTCAGGTGACATTCAGTTACTTTATAAATGTGTCAAGTATAATTGAGTTTTACAGCATTAATGTATTTAAAGCAGTTTAATAAAACAAACAGATAAGTAAATAATCTTTTATTGCTTATAGAATATAATCTAAAATTGGTTAAATCAAATAATCAGTAAAACCAGAACCTGGTATTTAAATTCTTTCATTCAGTCCATCAACCTGGAAGGAAACCAGAGATGCAGGTAGTATTTCTTTATCTGTATCCTAGTTCAGACAAACCCTAATGAATTGATGGAAGTGGTTCTAGCTGTTCAGAACAGGTTTCTTTTAAGTTCCCCAGTATCATAAATTACTACCTCGATCTCTACTAAGAAGGACAAAACATTAGAAGGGTAATTTGTGATCATGTTTTGTGAAGGAAATGAGTACCTCTTATTCTTCCCACCTCTACCACCCTTAGCAGAAAATTGGCAAGGCAAAATTAGGCTTACTGGAACCCAGCCTCCTTTGCCTTTTAAAGCTCTGCTCCTGCAAGTTGCTTGCCAAAACCTGCTCTGAAGGGTTGGTAAGTTCTCACTCTGCTCAGTTTGTCCCGCACTGTTTCATCTTACCATAAAGATTACACAGAAGACCAGTGAGACTTGAAGCATTTTGGTTAAGTTACTTTTGAACTAAAACTTGGAGCACAGGAGCTGGTCATGACTGGGTACGCTAAGATGTGGATTTTGCTGTGTGCTGGGACAGGTGAATATGAGGTAGTTGGCACTGAGTGAAGGATGTTGCTGTCTCCCAGAGAAAAGGCACTATAAAGTACCTCCTACAACTTGCTTATGCATTTTTTTGGACATGCATCCTGTCCCCTAAAATTAACAGGACACCTCTCATTGACCTCAATGGCAGTCTGTCTTTTATCTGTATTGGTGCTGGGCCAAAGTGCCTAGTAATGCAAATGTAAGGATTGAAAATCCAGGGCTCCTTCTGGTAACCCAAGCCCTCATTCAGTAGCCTGGTCCTTTTTTGCAGGTGTTTTTGCTGAAGATACTAACATCTGTGACAGCCCATTTTGTCACGTATCAAGAGGAGAATTATCAAAACCACCCAGAGGATCAATGATGTTGATCTAACACTGAGCACTCTGCTGCTGCCATGTATTTGCCTAAGCTGATGGCAAGACAGCTCGTAACCAACTTGACAGGGAAGTCCAGTAGTGGTTTGACCCCAGCATAAACCATTAGTGTGTCTGACGGCAAATATCCATTAAAAAAAAAAAAAAAAGTCAGAGGGCAGCTGCAAGTCCAGAAGTGACTGCCGGCGACAGACAATTGGGATCTTGATACCTGAGTGTCTCGGTCTCGAGTGTGCATGCTGGCTGCCAAAGCAGATCTGTTTTCTGGTGACACAGGGAAGAAGGGGACCTGTATGTGGCTGCTCTGCTAAGTTCAGCGTGTGCTATCACAGTGTTTTTGCAAGTCTGTACAACTGCATTACTCTCTTGTCAGCAGCACAGGTATTGCTTTGTGCTAATTGAAGTTCATCTGAGCTTTTTGCCCCTCGAGTGGGGAGAAGAAAGGTCAATTCCTAGATCTCTCGTCAGCTTGTGACTTCTGTATGGCAGCGGCTGTCGGGTTTGGTGAGTCCATAGAATTGCTTTGTGCAGCAGTCCCTTGCCAGGTCACCTCTAGGCATGACGCCAGTATAAATGGTGAAGGAGACAGAAGGCAGAGGCTTTTCTGTCTCATTTGCTTTACCCTGGTCAGAGAGACAGAAACTTGGCACCTGAGGGCTCCTTGGCTCCGCATCTCACGTGCATGCAGGGAAGACGTGACAGTGTCCAGTGCTAGTACTTGACCCGCATTTGTGTTTCTCGTAGTTTGTGAGTTGCCTGGAAATAACTGAGATGGGGACTTGGAGGTTTGTTAATAATTCAGAATATGCTCCTGTTTAAAGTGTATTTGGTAAATAAAGTTAATTTTGCACTGAAACTACGTAAGATAAACTGTTCATGGTGTTTCTCATCCCAGCATGTTCAGGAACTGTAAAGAGAAGGTAAAAATGGCCATCCCCTTTGGGGACACAAAGACAAGCCAAGGGTAGCTAGAGCTGGTCCTGCATGGAGCTGGTAAAAGGCAGAGCTAGAGGTGCAATGGGATCACCTACTTCAGCCTGATTGATTTCCCACTTTACTAGGAAAATAGGTGATAATATCTTTATAGCATTACATATATGATTAAATGAGTATTGTATATACATACATATATACATGAAAGAATACTTTCACAGTCTATACAGATGCACATTGAAAATTAAATGCCAAATCTTCTTAAAAATAAATTTCAATCTTTAAATTTTTAAACAATACCACGTTTTATAGAATCCAAACTATTGTCATAATGAGCCTTTCATGTTTTTCTGCGACATATCTTTCCATGCCCTTCAATGTCTTCAGTTTCATAACTTCTAATATAATCCTCATGAGCATTTATTTTCAGTACGGTAAATATTGATGTAAATATTATGTGCACATGAAAGATGAAACAGGAAAGAAGTCTAATCTAGGAGGAAATATGTAGGTGGAGACTCAATGTGTAAAGATTTTAATAAACACACAGAGACTCATTTTGGAATCGTGCCTTTTACAGCAAGTGAGATTAGACTGTACAGTTGTGTAGAGCACTTTCATTTGGTAGGACCCCAGGCCCTGCACAGAGGGGTAATGATGTTCAATCCCTACTTAGAGAAGAGCATTTAGAAGGTACATGTTGATTTTTGTCCTGTAGACCTCACTGTCTGTTTTTAAGCTTTCTGGAGTATATAGTACAGCTGATTAATGAACTTCAAAATATTTTTGTGTATTTTTCGTAATTAATGCTTGGTTCTTCATAATTGACCTCTAATTAAAACGTGTTGTTTCTAAATCCCATTAAGAATGTTATTAATTAAATGAACAGCTGGAGTGCGCTACTTGGAGTTGCAGGCAGCAATGTAACGAGTTACAGCAAGGATTCAACTGCAATGCAGAAGAAAGAAAATTCAGGGTGGGGGTGTGGAAATTCCATGATTTATGATATATCATTCAGAATTAATTTACAGCCATATCTTCCTCTAACTGTAAAGCAGAGTGTTTTACATTAATGCATGGCTTGGCATCGGTAGGTTTCTTTCCCCTCCCCTACTTCTGGGAGGAAGAAATGCTGTTCTAGGTATTTGAGAATAGTAAGTAGTTTAGGAAGGCAGACTGTGAAAATATGACGTCATTTGTCCTATTGGTGTGAGAGACAAATGCTGATACCATCGTTTCACTGGTGCATTGCTATCTCTCTGCATTGCTGAGATGGAGTGGGAGAAATACAATAAGATGAGGAGTATCTGAGGGTGGGTGAGATAAGATACTGGTTAATTAAAAGCTGAATCTGTGCTAAGATACTACACTGATTTTAGAAGTTTCAATTTAAAATTAAACTGACCTCAGTCTGTTTGCAAGGTTAGGATGTGGTTGGAAGGAGAGAACCAGTGAGCCCAAGGAAAATGGTGTGTTCGTGGAAAAGTCAGCTAGGATTAAAAACCGATCATACTGTCAAACAGTTTCAGGGAACTGGGACAACAGTTGCAACCAGTGCTTTGCATTTACAACCCCCACTGAAGTAAAAGGGCGTATCATCTTTGTCAGAGTATGAAGTTAGGTAGGGTATTTGTCATTTCATAGGCAAGGGAAAGTGCATGAAATTCAGAAAGTGACTTATTTCCAGTCACACACACTGTCTGCTGTAGAGTTACACTAACTTCTGCATCCAGGCTCTTTTGTTTTATTACCCTGGGCTGCCATGTTGGAAATATATTCCCTGTCGATCAGTCTGTGCAGGCTGCATTCTCTGCTTGTAGGCACTGCTTATGGGACACAGGTGCCCATTTAGGGGGAGAAATGAGATCCCACTGTCTAATAAGAGGCCAGGAGGCAGTTACAGGGCAGGGGGAAGCAATTCCAGACCATTCATATGTAAATGAACGTATCTGTATGTATATTCATACAGGTTGCCTTTATGTTGTAAGCACAGAAGCAAGTGGCTTTTTAAATTGTGTCTCAGTTGAAAGAGGTTTGCAGTAAAATTGCTGCCAATTAAGTGGGTCTTTTAAATAGGAATGTTGGGAAACATTTCCATTTGTCAGCTGAGTGTCCACATGCTTTTGATTAATGCATAAAACAAAACAAATATTATGGGAAAATAAGCCTACTGTATTCATCTGTGTAATTCTTCATCTATCACTCTGTGAAATCAAGCACCATAAATTCTTTAAATGAAGTAATTGGAGTGCAGTTCCATTTAATCCATCCATTATTTTTAACCTTGACATGAAGTTTCTTGATGCTGCTTTCCCCCCTTTTTCTGTTAGTTTTTCTTAATTGCTTGTCTTGGCAGCAGGACACTTCAGCTGTCCCAGTGTAATCTACAATACCCTCTGGGAATGTTTCAACAAAGGTTTCTGCAGAGTCAGCCTTTCTGAAAATAAAGCAGATACTGAGGTTAACATAAGAGGTGCATGCCTTGAGGTCACATTGTAAAAATTTTTTTTTTTTAACTGCATTTAGGAAGGACAAGATTTCCTTGAAATCCTGTCTCTCCCTGAGTGCCTTGAAAAGAAAATTATCTGAGATGGTGTTAAAGGGTTGCTTGGTTATTTGGAACCTACTTTTTGTTTCTTAAACTGTAATACTCATGTAATCTTGTAACATAATCAAAGATTTCCCCCAAGTCCTGAATTATATGACAACAAGAAATGGTTTTGTCCTATTTGTTGCGTATCACTCTTTCTTGTAAAAAATCCTGTTTAAAAGGTGAAACTGTTTTAAAGAGGGAATGGAGGGTAAACCATGGAACCTTTGAGCAGCACAGACATCTTCAGCTGACACATAACATGATAAATTCCAGAAAGATTAATTCTTTGAAATGAAGCAGCTGCTGTTCTCAATGCTTTCCAATACCTGCTGTGGAAGGACTCTCATCAATCATGCTATTTTTGAGACATCAATAAAGAGGCTTAAGGTGTTGGATTTAAGCAGGGGACATTTCATCTCAGACCTGGAGCAGCCTAAGGTGTATGCATGCCCCTTCTGCAGCAGGCATTTCATTAAAGACTTATTAAGATTTATAGGACACACACTCAGCCTATTTGTTACAGATGTACATGTAAGATAATAGCAATTCTTCTATCTCCTCATTTCACTGAAGCACTGCGAATTAGCTCCAGTATATCTCCACTTCAACATCTCTGGCTTTACCAAAGTTAAAGTTCTTGATGTGTAGGATTTATTAGCCATCAGTTCTCCTTCTATTGAGATTTGCCACAAGATATTGTAGAGATCAAGTGCTGCTTGTAGAATGGACATTTATTTTAAATAATGAACATACCTGGGATTAAAATAATACGAAGATTTTAAGTTTGGACTGCTGCTTGGAACTGAAACCTGGTGTGTTGGCTGCAGAATGATCAGGAACTGGAAGAGGTTTTTTTCCTTGTCAGCGTGTTACTCCATCACTGCCTGCAGCAGGGCTCCTTGCTGCTTCTGGAGATGCTGGGCTTGGTATTGCACATGGCAACATCCCAGGCTGGATAACTTGATCCAGGTAGCGGCTCTCACCGTACCGACACACTGACAGTGACACTGACTGCGTCACTGAGATGAGTGGGTAGAACATCATGTCAGACAAAGCACTGTATTTCAAATCCTGTGTAGGGAAGCTGTGGGATTCACTGCTGTGTGAAATTAAATGTACTTGTTTTCTTGAGTGTGATTGAGCATGCTATATATGATAATCAAATGCCTCAGGAAGTTAAGTGATTATCTGCAGTGAAATGATCCCTCGTTATCCCCATGCACAGGTTTCTAACTTACCAGATTTAATATTTCTCTGAATGACCTGATCTTTATAGTATTTTTGGCTACAACCTCCTTTGAGGATTGATACTCAATCTACACTGACAAACCTTATATTTCTAAGCCATCTGTTTGGAGCCCTTTCCTTTCTGCTGTGACTGATGTGTTATTTCTGCAGAAGTTGAAACATCTGCCAAGAGAGAGGTGTAAGGCTGCCTGTGAAACCTCTATTTTCAGGTGTCCCTCATCTAAGTGCTTTTTGTTGGAGCAACCCCCTCATCCCAGGATTGTTCAGCTACTTGTACTCCTCTTTCTGACAATATAATCAGTGAAAAGGTGGAAGGAAGTTATATCGAATCACACAGAAATGGAGTAAGGCTATGCAAGCTGGGAAATAGATTCTGTAGTCAAGTGAGTCTTGTTATGCAAAATAAAGTTGGCATGTGCAGTCCTAGATTTGAGTAACAGCAGGAGTTTCATTTGGTCAGCAGCATTCAGGAATGATGCAGGCTGCGTCAGCGTGACCTGCTGCTGATGTGACACTGGACTGTCTTTGAGAGGATCTAAGGCTGTTCCTGGGGATGATTACCAGTCTGAATAAAGGCTGTAATAAAGTGGGAGTCGCAGGTAAACCTGGTCGTGTGCTTGGACATCTCTCTATCATCAGCAAAGCACTTAAGCATGTACTTAGCTTTGTGAACTGAACCCATCCTGAAGTGCATTGGCAAACGAGAGGTCACCAAGAGGGTGCCTCTGCACTTATTTTTGAAATATTTTTGAAACATCCAAGGTTGGCTCCCTGCAGTGTGACACCCTTACTTTAGCTCTAACTGTGGATGATGCCTCGGGGTTCAGCACAGTGGCACAGTATCTCCTTGTGCACTGCAGAGTGCTCTTGCCTTTTGTCCATTTGGTGATATTTACAGCTCGAGTTTTACACGTATTTACTTTTACATACAAGGCCTCCATTGCAAGAGCATGATGCAGATCAAAAGGATGGCACGCTGTGTATTTTAATTCAAAGATATCATTACTTAACTCATAATATTTACTAATGCCTGCAGATAAGATCGCTTACTAATATCATACAAAATAAATTACTACTAGCAGCTCCCTAGGGTAACTGATTAGAAAACAATACTCATTATGTTGCGCAGTTCCTTTTCTGTCAGACTCCAATCAAAAACTCAGTGCAGCCTTTTCTACTGATTTAAGTAATTTTTCGATCAGGTCTACAATGAGACAGAAATTCTTTTCTTCCAGACAAGGAAATGCCACTGATACCTTGTTCAAAAGCTGATGTCACACAGAAAATCACCCACTTAACTGACAGTATAGGCAGCTTGTTGGTTGTTTCACTGAAGGCTTGAAAGGTCACACCACTGCTACTGTGCAGTTCAGCATTTCTCCAAAGAGCTGACCTTACTGAAAAGCACCCTCTTGTCCTGCGCTTGCAGGTGAACACAACACCAGGCAAATACCCAACTCGGCATTTCTTTCTCGCAAAGTAACCGTTTTTTCTCAGAGGCTGATGTTAATAACTCTAAATCAAATTTAGAAAGCAAGCAATAGCAAATAGCACCCTTCCTGCTCTTACCAGATGTGTAGATTTGGGAACAGACTTTTATTTCCCACGGGCCAAAGGACCAAAATTTTGGGATTGTATATGAAAGAGGAGAGGAGATGGTCTTGTGAGCACAGATTTAATTGGCATTGAAAGGTTTCTTCCTCAGGCTGTACAGGGCATAGTTATATAAACCTGGGTTTTAACAAGTTCCCATTTTGCCTTTGACAGCTGCTTCCCTTGTGATTTTGAAAAGATTGCATAAAGTTGCTGCCTTGCTTTCCCCATCTGGAAGGCTAAAACGCTAATAACGTGCTGACTGTGCAGGCCTGTTTGGAGCATTAGTTAATGTTTTCAGGGTGTTTTGTAAATCCTGTGCGCTAGTCAGACAATGCAAATCAAGTAATAGTCTGATTTCTTCAGTATGTGGTACTCCATTAGTGAGCTGTTCTTTCATAACTTTTTACATCTTCCAGGATGTACAGTAGTTTCTGCTTCTTTCTTCATACGCCAGTTTGCACTGATGTTTATAGGACATAACAGTTCAGGACTAAAATGAGTTTTGATAGCTTCCTCTTGCTAAATCATCACTTAATTTCTAGAGCCTGCAGTCTGGATTGGCTTCCAGCTTGTGTGTGAAGAAGCCCACATTGCTATCACATGTGACTGAGAAAGACAGTGCTGGGGCACTTTGTTTTTTAGAATGGAGTAAGTTGAGGATCTGAAAGTTGTGTGGTAAAATCCTTATGACACTGTTTTAATCGAAATTTCACGGTGGGACTGGAACAGAACATCCCCTAGATAATAGCATCCTTCTGGAGAGCCCTTGCATGGCAGACTGCAAGGATTAATCTTAACCAAAGGGAGACATCCCTCCATATGCAGAGTCCAGCAAGTTTTCTACATGCTGTGGGGTCACACTTGCATCTTGCCTCAGGAGCTGTCTGTCCTCCTCAGACCAAGAACCAGCCTTGTGCAATGGCTGCTGTGGCATTAGTCAGCAGGGGCTCCGTAAAGAGGGTTGGTTCACAAGTTCCCATGAAAACATTCCTGTTTTTAAACAGCAAATGGCTTGTCAAGTAAATCGAAGCTGGCACAGATTATCCTTATTCACTTACAAAACTGATTTCAGAGATTGGAAACTGTGACATGAGTGTGAAGTACTTTGAATTTTTGAGTTGCTGGGTTTGGATTTTTTGTGGCAAACTGACAGGAAAAGATGAGGGGGTTGCTTTTTGCCAAAGAAGGAAATACAATGTAATTTTGTAGCAAAATCTGTCTTGTCTTTTCTTTTTAACTAACACTCTTAAACAATGCAAAGTAAAGCACCAGAGAAAAGAGATTGAAACTTTTTAATTGCACTTTTTGAATGGAGATATCTTCCTGAAGATCAGTCTATGGACACAAGTGCAATTAATGGCTCACGCAGCAAATGCTGCACTTCAGTGTGCTGAAGCTTATGGACAGGCGAACCTTTGCATGTGTTAAATGTGGACAATCTTGGGTAGATGCAAGCTCTTTTGCCCAGGCACCAAGTCATCTAAGAACAGCCCAACTCTGTTCTGGAAGTTGTATCTCTGGGTTAAGATGACAGAGAATAGATTCTGCTTCTTAGACTTGTGTTATATCAGTGCATCTGTGATTTTCATGTTGAATCCAGCCAGTGTGGAGCTCAGTGCAGTGCAAAATCGCATCTCCCTGCACCCACTGGAGCAGTCATCAGCTAGTGGAATTCCTGAGTTTGCTCCAAGTCGAATGCTGAAAACTTGGAGTGACGGCACGTACCACTTGCCTAAAGGTCAGTCTTGAGGCCATTCAGGCAACATTCCCATGCCAAATGCTTCCTTCCTGCTAAAGCCTCAGTGGCTTTTTGCGTGAGAGCTCTCTGCAGCACAGCCTGAGCTCCCTGGCTTTGGGAATAATGTGCTCCACTGATTTGTGCCACCAGCGTGATGGACTGAGGTCTCGGAAGGCTTATGTGTGAGGCGCTGCTGCCTACTGGCGATGGTACCATCAGCACCAGTGGAAGATGACAAGCTGGCTTGTGCAGAGAAAGAAGCTGCCTCAGGATGTTGCAGCTTGTGTTGATTTTCTTGCAAGCTGGGGTTAGATCAGGTGCTTGTAAAGTTATGTTACCTCACCTGCACCCAAGGCTTTTCAATTGAACGTAAAGGTGCAGAATTTAAAGCTGCATAGGAAAAACTAAATAAAGCTTTGGTCTAGTCGTAACATATTACAGCCAAGAGTCTGCCTGTGCCTGTGAGAGTTTGGGAGTGGAAGGTCAGATTTCTCCTGATCTCTCTCCTGTCTTTCCCTCTGTGTGCAGACAAACAAACAATCATGCAGACCTAGGCAGTTCGAAGTTGCAGAAGTCAGGTTTTTCAGTTTTTTGGAGTCATAAAGGTATGTAGAAAATGAGCTACACGATTCAGAAGGAGTTTCTCTTTCCTGAACACCCTTAACCCCAGCCAAAGTGTTTCAGTAGCATCTCTGCAGCCTTGAAAATTGTGCCTTTATGTGTCCTGAAATTAAAAGCTCAAACCACAAGTACAGTCTAAGATAAAAAAAACTTTCTATATTCTATATGCCCCAACCATGGCTCCTAAAGCTAGCATAGTATGGTGAGGGTAAGTGAATTTTCAGTGCAGCCATCAGTTTTGGGTAACTCATGTAGCTGTCCTGAGAAATCCTTGGGGCCCTGGATTGTGCCTGTCGATGTGTGGTAGTTTGCAGAATTGGAAGCTGCTTATAAGCTGTGTACTGCGGTCAGATATTCAAAGACATCTAAATGTTTAACTACAACTTTCATCTAAATACCTTTGATTTGGGTTTTGTAAGAATTTATAGTTGGCTCTTTTTTTTTTTTTTTTTTTAGCTAAAATAGGTAATTTCTTACGTTTGCAAAATAATCCACACACACACTTTGAATTATTAATTTCTTTTCATTTTGCACATCCTTTCAAGATCCTTTCTGAAGAAGGTGTTTGAATACTGGATTTTTTTTCAGGAGTCTGTGTCCCCACCTGCTAATGTGCTTAATATAAATTCACTGTCTGTCCTTACAGATTATATTATGCAGTCTGGGGTTGATGGACTTTTTAATAAAGTGAATATTGGAGACAGTTTTGATAAAAGACATGCCACATCTAATGATGTTTAATGAAAATAAAAGCTTTTGGGCTTAGTGTCCTGCCCATTAACTTAAGTGTGATTATATTTATTGTCCATCAGGCAGCTCAACACAAGCTCGGTCAGAAAATGAAATTTTACTGTTACAGTAAAAATAGAAAACAGGATGAATGCTTTGGTTGGGGGACAAATAGGGTTTGTGAAGGTCACATGAAATCTATGGAAACATTGCCACTGACTTCAGCAGGGATTGGACTGGGTTGCAAATATTGCCAGGGAAGAAATGAGAATAATGCTGCGAATATTTCTGGTCATGGTTTGAGTGGTATGTTTGTGTAACGAGATCCTAATATTTTGCCTAGTGTTTTTTGCCTGCTTCTGGTGGCTCTTTCTGGAGATCCTGGAGTATCTGAACACGGCTTGTTCCACTTCTCACGTAGCTTTCCTGGCTGTGATGAAGGCCATGGGCTTGGCAGGATACAGTCACGGCTGAAGGTGCTCTGTAAGACGAGCAAAAAAAGTGAGACGAGTGAAAGCAATGATACTATAGAGAATGAGGAGACTTTCTTATAAGACCTAAGTACATGCTTAAAACTAAGCATATATTAAGATTCAAGGGCATTTGCTTCATTGGAGTTCCTGTAATGTGGGGCAGAGATGGACACCCGGTGTGTGTTTTCTACTAGTACGTTTGTGGCTTAATGCCATATCAACTTTCCTTCCTGCCCTCTGCTTCCCTGTTCGCAATGCAAAACCCAGACCTGTGTTAGAGAGTTTCTAGAGCTGGTTGGTAAAGCGTAAAAGACTTAGGAAATGCATTTTTTAAAAACTTCACCATAAAAATATTTAAAGTTTTCCAACCGGTCTAATGAAAAGTGATCATTTTGGGGAGGAGGAAGCAGGTTGGTTCTGTTCTATTTTTTTTTTTTTCCTTTCCTCCCTTTTTTTTCTTGGTGTAAAAGAAATTATAAAGCAGAAATGTAGACAGCAAGGGAAGGGAAATAAAGGAGCCTGGGTAACTGGGAATAAAACTGCTCCTATTCTCCCTTCAAAACAGAGAAAGTCTGCAACAGCTGAAAAATGCCTCAACAATCATGTTGAAAAAAGGACCATTTTTTTCACTGGATAAAAATCAGTAGCCATATTAATTTCAGAAATATCACAAGATGAAGTAAGTTTTGTCCAGCTGAATATAGTGAGCCAAAGCATACACATGGGGAAAATAAGTAAAGAAAACCTCCTGACCATTTTCTTTTAAGTGTGACAATTACTTCAGTTGCTCATCAGGTCTAGAACTGCTTATGGATTTTGTTTTTCAGAGAAATCGCATACAGAATGACTTAAATTCTGTTGAAAGGTTTTTATAAATGTCATGTGCAAAACACCAGGTCCCACTGGCCAGATGTCAGTGGGGTGGCTGGAAGAAATAGTATCTGGCTATAAAGGAGAAAGTAACAACTTGAATAATACATGTGATAGAAATAAGGTTGCCTCAAAACCATAGCACTATAAAAACATTCTGAAATGAAGATTTCCATGTTATGTTAAATATTTTCTAAATTAATATCTTCTGTACATAGAGATGGCACTAAATACCCAGTGTGCTGTACTTTCATACGCAGTTCCACACGGTCTATATAGGCGTGTTTGTGTCTATAGCAGTTACACACATGTATCTTGCGGTTAACACATGCAGCAGCCTTTATCTTCACGTACCAAAGTGTTCTGTGAGCGAACAGAGCATTCTTTTCATGGTCTACACATATCTATGCACAAATATGAATAAATATTCCACATGAATACGTAAAGCACCTTTGAATCTTTCAAACTCTGGGGAAACACAGCACTCTCTGGAACAGAGTAATACTTCTTGCTTTGTTCCACGAGCAGAGAGAGCAGCAAGCGTCTCTTGGTGTCTTCTAGCCCTTGGGTGAGATGAGCACGGCAGCCTGTACAGCTGGGGCTGTCTCCTGCCACCGCATTTTTGGGGAATGCTGCAGCTGGTGGGGAGTCCTGTACTGTTCCAGGCCAATAATTTGTGTATCACGGTGTGTCAGCTTAAAACTCGCTTGTGTGCAGGGAGGGTACAGCCCAGTTCTGTGGGCTCCAGAGAGCGTTGAATTCTGCATGGGGAGAGGAGAACTTGCCAGAGAACGGACAGGTGTTTTATTTCTCTTTTGTGGCTACCAATTTCAGATAGGAAGATGGGTCAAGTCAAAGTCTCGGATTAGACCTGCTCCAAAATTGGGTGGATTTGCAAAGCAAACCCTGGCTGGAGAGGATGAGATCTGCCCTCGGTGACAGCCACAGCTCACTGGAAAATGAGCAATGTTAGCATTGCCAGCTGGGGTTTCTTTCTTTGGAGATTCACAGTGACAGGACCCACTGCACCACCCACGCTTCGCAGCAGGGTCAAGCACCAGCAGCTCTCACTTTATAGAGTAAGGGTGGTCCAAATCCCCAGCTTTTGCAAAACCTCCCACTATCTGCCTTCTACTGCAGCTCCTGAGATATGGTTTGCATAAATAGTTTGCTGAACATGTCAAAATCAGAGTGAAAGAAGCTATGCAACTTTGAGACAGTTTCCTCTACTCAGGATCATATAATGGCTTTCCTAACCAGACATGATGCATAAACTCAGCAGGCCAAATATTACCACCTTTTTTCATTCTGAGTAACACTTAGTAACAAGTTTATTTCTGGTGTAGAGAGGCAACTGCTGGCCCATGAATTTTTTAAACTAATATTGAAGCTTCTATGCTACTCCTGCATGCCATGAGGTACTTCGCAGATGCTCAGAAGATGCATATATGTAATGCCTTTTTTTTTTCTTCCCTCGTTTCCATTGGGCATAATTTGGCATATATTTCACAAACGTCTGTGCTGCTTGGCGCATTTTAAATAAGTAATGAGAAGGCACTATTCTTCTGATTGCGGCATTCCTAATGATGGTAATGATAAAGTAAATGACTCTAACCCCAGGTCAGGATGGCTTTTAAGGCAAGGAAATGGTGACATGAATAAGGAATAGGTGTGAAATTAGTAATGTAATCATTCAAGGAAAGTAAAAACCATGATGTTGATATGAATTAGAGCGCTTGCTTGTTTCTGACAGAGGTTTTGCATTTCCACTCTGGTTGAATTTTACAGAGTTTTGGGTCAGGTCTTATCAGTGAGAGAGGGAAGTCTGTCTGCTGGTTTATAATGTCTAGACAGCTGCTGAGATATGTTGAAAAGTGCACGATTAGATCCCCCTCCCCTTCCCTTTTCTGTGGGCTTTGTCTGCCTTGTGACTTGTGCTGCTCAGACCCATGGTTAGGAAGGAGGCTGTTTTCGGCACAGGGGATGCTAATCCAGGCCAAGCAGTGGCTGAGAAGTTCCAGTGACAACCCAGAAGGTTTAGCTAACCCGGGTTCCTGGCGTGGCCTACAGACCAACTGCTAAACACCCCAAAACCTGGAATCCAGCGGTCTTCCTTCCCAGGGCCTCTGGGACAGTGCGAGTTCATTTTAACTCACCTGTCTTTGGATGAAAAGGGAGCAATTCCAGCAGGCTATCTAAGGTTCCCTGTCCTCATTTGTAGATCTTTTCTTGCCTGTACTCTGCAGTGGATCATTAATATTTCAGGTTTATTTTCCATTCAGCTACGTGCCTGCAGCACACAGCTGATTCTAGCATGAAATATTCACAGCAAATTACAGCTATCCGGAGGTCTGGTGATTGCCGGATGAGTCAGGCCCTGGGTCCCACCGCAGTTTCTCCCTCTCCCCTTTTCTAGGTGCTGGGCTGCTGCAGTGTACTTTGACCTGTGCAGGGTTATTTTTTTTCCTTTGTAGGGCTTCAGCATAGGGATTGTCAAAGATCAATCCTAGCAGATCGGCGCGTCAGTAGATTGTGTGTTAAGAGAGGTGTTGGCACCAGAGATTTTTAATATACACTTTAGTGTTGTTACTGCAAGTAATTTTTGCTATTATAGACTGGAAAAGACCAACACAGGCCCCTTTGTGTGGGCTACTATAAATGCACAAAAAAGAGAGTGGGGATCCGGAAAGGTACACACAGCATGGAGGTTAGATAACTGGTCCCAATGGGCTCATCCCAAAAATGGCGTTGGGCATCCCCTCTGCAGCCAGTGGAGGCAAGTGAGGGCCTCTGAGTTTTGAGGGATGAGGCAGATGGGGAGAGGCAAGAGGAGCCGGTGTCCTTATTTTGAACATGCAAAGCTGAAGCACAAGGAACTTAAGGCTGGAATTGAGTTTCCAGGTGAGTGAGCTTAATGTGCTGGGTGTGTGGAAGACGCTAAACTCTTCTGAAAACCAACCCTTGGTTGCAGCTGCCAAGTGCCAAGAAATCTGACCACTGGCATGGGAGTCGGTCCTGTAGCACCATCTGAGAATCGAAGAGGGACTGTTGCCTTGAAATCTGTCTGGAAGCTACATGAGCAATGTCACCTAGACAGTGGGAATTTTCTTGCTGTCCTCAGGTGTGTGTGTGTTGGGAGTGAAGGCATCGTAAGCGGAGAATGGAGAGGGGTGGACTCATAACAGAGATGCCTGCAGCAAAGTGTGTAGGTGCTCAGTTGGTGTCTCTGAAGGGGGTGAGTCGTGTTCATCTGTTTCAGTACCTTGACTGGGAGACTACGCTGTGGGGTTTTTGTTTTCCCCTCTGTTTAACTCATCTCATGGGTTTTCTACTGTTATGAAGCCTTATCACAGAATGGGGCTGGGTAGCAGGGATTTTTGGATGAGCTGATTTATAAAACATGTTTAGCATTTCACTGCAGCACTTCAACGGGACGTACCCACTGATGGGATTCAGGGACATGTCTCTCAGTAATAGCTGCAAAAAGTAACATGGAAAATACATTACTCCAGTGCACTTAAGGACATCAAAAAATAGATTCAGCTTATGGCAGAGCACAGCTCATTTCTCTCTCCATGCATGAACAGATGCAAGAGAGAAATCTCTTCTGTATCTGCAGCACAGAGTAAGCGCACCTGAGCTCTGTCCTCACTTGTACTGAGGCTTGCTAGAAAAGTTCTCCAGTCTTTCATGATGGTTTTTGACTTCTGAAGGGTGCCTCCATTTCTGAAGTCCTGCAGAAGCTGCGTTATTCTCTTCATTAATCTTGGTGCTGCGCACTCAGATCTGTTTTGTCAGGCATGTGACCAAGGTTTCCCTCTGGTCCTGGGTGCAGTGGCTTAGACCAATCCCATGGAAACTGCTTTCCCTTTTTTAATAGCTCTTGCAGACACATCTATCAATATTCCAGCCTCCACTCTTTTTCCCCTAGACCTTCTAAAGGCCAGGGCCATGCATTATGTGGAATTATTTATGGATCTAATGTGAGTAACAGCCTGTTAATATCCGTGCCACTTTTCTGAAGATTGCTTTAAAGTGATCTGGGGGCCAGGGCAACTGCTGGCAACCCAACAGCCACCCCTCCTCCTTTCCCAGGGCCTCCCATTTCCTCGGCACCAGAGGTAGATTAGAAGCATCCAGCAATGCCGTACTCTGGAAGTTATCAATAAACTGATGATTTAAGACTGGCACTTCTCAGCTGCGGGTAAATAACACTAAGTAGCTGATGGCTGAGGTTCACATTTACTGATATTATCAGGCAGTGGCAAAGGCCATCATAGTAGGAGCCATTTGTTTCGTAGCACTGGAGAGCCATTAGGCCCAGCTGGGTGGTAAACAGACAGTCAGGTCTGAAGTCTTAGGGTCTGTCAGCTTGGAAATCTGCAGTATTTCCATGAGTTTTCACTGATTTGCACATCAGTGGATTCAACCTGCAGCCTTTTGTTCATGTATTTGTTAAGATGGTAATGATTTATGCAGTACTATGAGGCTATGAAAGATCTACTGGCATAAGGAAGCAAAAGGGGAAGAAAATTTTTAATTTCAAGTTACAAGTGACATTTATTATTCATTTTGATAAGGGCTGGTAGGACAATGTTTTGTTTTTTGGTCAGTAAGACCTGAATCCATTAGGACTGCCTCTTGCTGTGTAGAGCTTAAGGCATGTGCTTTCTATGGTGTCATGTTTGAAGGGTTGGGTTTAGCCTATTTATTAGTTGTCTGGTGCCTCTGTGTCTGAAAATCTGAATGTGCTCCAATCTCCCCACTCTTCCTGGCTGATGGCATCCTTGTTAATGTCTCCCAAATCTATAGCCCAAGGTCAGAGGATGCAGTAAATTCAGAATTGATTCGTTTGAGGTAATAGCAGTCATCTGATAGCAAGCAGGAGAAACTTCTTTTCCATGCCCCATTGCCCTCTAATGGCCAGTGTTGAATTTGCACAGCAAAGTGGGCAATTCAGAGGGCCGGATAGGAACTACTGAGGAAATGGGTCTGTTGCGATGGTCCAGTGTGTGCCTTATTTTCAAGAACCCCCCAAAACCATTCACAGTGGAGATTGCAAAGGGTAAAAGTTTTGCTCTCTCTTGGTAGCACTGTCACTCAGAGACAGAGGGGGGAGGGAAGAGAGGGATGAAAGAGGGTGGTAAATTCAGAAAGGAATTGAAATGAAAAGGAACAGAAAAAAAGACATTTTTGTTTTCCCATGGAGTAAGGGGAGAGGGAGGAGTGGAGTGCTCAGTCATAGTAAAACAAACAAACAAACCCACCCCCAAACCAGAGGTAAACTGCTTTGCCTTTGGGCTAGGAGCAAGACAAGGGCCTGGCACATGGCTCCTGCATAGCAAATGCAAATTCAGTCAGCTTCAGTTCACTGGTGGTGATTGCACTGTGCCAAAATCCCTTCTGTATCTTGCTACATGATGCCAGCAGGTGGGCTTGCTGCTCTGCTGTACTGTGCGTGTGGTAGATCATGCTGAGGAAGGGACCGTGAACCAGGAATAAGGGAACTGCTGGACCCAAATCAAGCTATTGCAGGTCAGTGAAAAGTGTGGGACTACAGAGGGAAATGCATCTGCTGAAGCACTAGCCCTCTGGGGCTACATACTGCAGGCTCTTGGCAACTGGAGTGCTGAGGATGTCTTCAGTTTCCTTGGGTTCACTTTCCTCTTGCAGTAGAGGCTTTTTAACAGTAGATGTCACGTTTGCATAACGGAACAATAGATTGTACATACAGACGAGCCCTTTTGTGCCTGGCTGGAACGACAGAACACCCGCTCCATGGCAGGAGATGCTATGGTGTCCTGTGGATGCTGGGGCCATGAAAAGCTGTAAATCATAAACTGCTATAGGTGTGTGCTCTTATACATTTTTCTTGGGTTTCTACTGCAAGTCACTGCTGAAGATGGATGCTTGGTCTCAGTACAGCCCTCGCGCTCTGCTTGGGTGCTGGGGTGCAGGCTTTGCTTACTGAAAGTTTTCATATATTAAGGAGGTTTGAGCCCATACAGGTCAGACATAGAGTACTGGTTTTCTGCAGGAGAAAGTAAGCCCAAGCTCCATGGTTTGGGAGTTGAATCTGAGAAAGGTAATTAAGAAAAAGCAAGCCTTTTTAGCTTGCTTCAAATCTCCATATCCTTGGAAAATTCTTGAGTGCTCACAAAGTGGAAAATGTTGCAGACTATGAAGAAACAGATTTTAAGGTGGCAGAAAAATGGTGATGTAGTATCTTGTCAACCCTTATTACAGATTTAATTCAGCTTTACTGGCTAACTTTGGCAATACCCGTGAATGATCTTTTTGGTCCAAGTTGGGAGTTCTAGGGATTTGGCAATGTTGTATGATGATCCCACTTTATGCTGTTGGCATGTGTTTCATGCAAATGATGATCTTTAAAAAACAAACCAACTACTTCCAATTTAGATAGAATATTTCTAATACATAAATCTTTGTAAATACATTAATTAGAGTTCTTAAAAAATAAGTTCTGAATCTTTACACCACAGTCAAATACAGATAGATTAAAATCCATTTCTTACTCAAATAAAGAAGCAATTATTCAAAGCAGAAGAAAGCTAGGCTCTTCCAATAAAATCTATCCTAAAACAAAAACCCCACCTCTCTCCTCACCGGAGACTGTAATTTCATCACATCTGTGTTCTGCAGAGCATACAGTACTTGATTGGCAACCTCAAAGCAAGCCTAGCCCAAAAGAAGAAATGGGGGGGTTTGTATGCATTTCTGTATCAGAGACGATGGATCTGCAGTGTGCAGCTGCAGTAACAGTCACTGTGGATAACAAGGCTCTGCATTTGAAAAGTAAATGTACAGTTAGGTGTTCAGTATCTGAGCAAGATTAGGTGGATCAGGATTTCAGCAGGTTTGAGGTGGTTAACAAGCTTGAGTAGAAGGGTTCAGGCCTTGTGAGGATTGGGCTTTTTTAAAAGTCCTAATGGGCCCTGGTCAGAACCAAGTACAGGTAAATGTTAGTATGCTCAGTGCTGGCCTGAGGCCCCAGGACTTGTTTTGGTAGTTTGGCAGGCATGTGGTCTTCTCTAGCAAAGCCACTATGCCTACGGGCTGGAAACTGCCTTCCTGAGCCACAGTGTAATCGATTTGGATCTGCGTTCTGGTTTTGATCCTGATCCAAACCCAAATCCAGTTCAAACTGGAACCTCTATAAAATCTCGAGTACTTTGGGTCCAGAGCAATTTTTTGTGTGCATGTGTCATTTTTCTACACCCCCCCAATAAAATTTTTGTTCCTTGAAAAACACTTCTGTGCTTTAACTTAAAAATATTGATGCCAACCACATGAATAATATCAGTGCCAATGGTAACAATAGCATCAGTGCCAGCACCCTCACAGTATTATTAATGTCAATGCCAACAGTATCATGTAGGTCTCTGCCAGCAGGCCAATAGTGTCAACAATGCTGATGCCAACAGGCCAGAACGAATGAAGAACCCCTCAGTAATAAACCAGTATGCAAAGCCTCATGCTGTGATGCTGTCCCACAATAACAAACTCCTGGGCCCAGCCTAGTTCTCATTAGCAACTTTACAATAACACACCCTGGTGCAAGAGCAATTAAACAAAAACACCAAGGTGTGTATATCCTGGAAGGGGAAAATACTCAGATATTTCTGGAGCTGAGGGGCAAATGAAATAAATGATTAAGGATTTTGTTGACACTGCTTTTCTGAATTTTTCTGTCCAAGTGCAATGGTGGCAGCTGGAGCTCTTCTTAAACTGGAACGGCCTGAGCTCTGGGAGCACTTGCAAGCAGCAAGTGGTTTGACTCCTGCGTGCTTTGCTTCTGAGCGTATCTCCAGTTCTGCCTATTCAACAGAGGAATCTTGTTTAACAGGTAATCTAAGGATTAATGAGAGAATCCAGTCCAAAAGGATCTTTCCAGAATCAATGCACTTCCAGTGTGTAATGTTATTATTCCAAGGCTAGTTCAGGTCTTGAGGACACAAACTTCTCTCCAAAGGGCAGGAAGGATTTTTCTCTTTCCAGAACTTGCAACTTGCACATGAAGAAGAAGGTCTGGTCTGTTGCTGAAGAGAGGGCTGGCAAAAATCCAGCAATGTAGCAAAAAGTTTACAATTTACAAACATACCATAGCCATACTTTTCTTCCCAGGTCTGTACGGAGAAAAGCAGTGTAGATGCAGGGCAACCCAGTGCAGCCACATCTTGCCGTGGTGGCCTAGGAGTTGGCATGTGTTAAACAGCTTTTATAACTTACTCCTAGTCTACACCTCAGTGCAAGTAGCGATTCTACTTTGTTTCCTTTTGGACAGTATCTTGATATCATCACCAAAGAGTTCCTCGCTGTTTGAAAACCAAACTTTTCCTTTCAAAGGAGCTGTCAGTCAGTTGTTCTTTTTTTAAAGAGAACAGGAAGACTATCTTTGTTGCCTTTGCCAAAAGTGGAGGAATTGAGGGACAAACAAATTGTCCCTGAAAATGTCAGGTATCTCGATCAGCCCTACCGCAGAAGCTTCATACTCTGGGATTAATTGGAGGTTTTAAAGCCTACATGAAAAAAGAAAGAGTTAAACAAATCACAGTGTGCCTGGTGCAGTTTCAACAAATTACATCCCAAAAGAATTGCTATTCACATCTGAACTCCGGTTACCTTTGGTGGAGGTGGAGGTTTGCCTTTGGGAACTGGGAGATGAGGAGGTTTTCTTTCTGGTGCCTATAACAAAAATGTAGTTTAAATGTCATTAGGCTTTCCTGTCTGAGGAGCCGCAGAACCTCTGCAGACCTCAGCTGCTGCTACTGTTATCTCATGTATTTACTCCAGCATTTTCCTAGTGGAAAAGCTAGGGGTGAATTAGATTAATCTGTCCACACACAAGAAGGCACAATAATACAAATACACAAGGGGTATAGTTCCCCTGTTTCAGAAGACCACTGAACTATTCTCAGTGTTTAAATTCATCTGTATCAAGTATCAGTGCTCAAATAGGCTGCTTGGGAAGCTAAAGCTGATCATATGCTCAGGGTGCATGTTGAGGAAAGCATCTCTAAAGACAGTGGGATTTAAATGTATTTTTATAATCAAGCTGATATATGGGGGTTTTGTCAGTCCTGATGCATCATTCTTTATGCAAGCAGTACCATGCAATTATGTTGCTAGTTTGAAGATGGTTTTTACACCCTTATACCGGGTGGGCAGGGCGTCAAATATGGAGATGGTAAATATTTGAGGGAGGCATTTGCGTTTAAGTAGGATGCTTTGGGTTTATTAATGGCAAATATTTGTATGCTTCTGGTTTCCAAATTTTTTTTTAAGAATTCAAAATACATATATATATATATATATGCACATGGATGGAGATCCCCTCACAGGTGGCATCTTTAGAGACTACCACATGTCCACAATACAGGGACCATTGCAGACATCTGTAGTAGCAAAGATGCTCCTCGTTTGCATTGTGTTTACACGTGAAATCCCTGTTGGTTTGGACTCCATGTACTATTGCTAATGAGATGTGCTTGTGATGGCTTATAGGACTTCTTGACACAGATTAAGAGTATCTTGTGCAGTTTAGGATTACGTGGCAAAAAAGGTGGCTCCTACCCTAAAAAATATGCGGTTTGAATGTCTGTGATTCTTTTTTTTAATCATAGTTAGAAACTGAAAATACTAATTGGCTTCTGATAGTCATTTGCAACTCAGATGAAAGATGTGAAAAGTTGTAGGGTTATACTTACAAAAATCTCTTCTGTGTGAGAAGAGGTTGGTTTGGTAGAAGGAATAGGAGGTGGGGGACCTTTTGGTCTTACGATAGGCTGTAAAAGGAAAGAATATGAAAAATAGTGACCCTATATACATACTGTGTATGTATGCATCTGCATGTTCCCATGGGAACGTGCAGGCTTGTGTTCTGTATAATAAGTGCATTAATAGGGGTAAAAGGATGCATTCGTTTCAGAAGCATGGATGCTTTATGCTATCCGGCCCTGAGAATATGTGCAGGGCCTTATCTGGAATGCAGTGATTTCCCCAGCCTTTGGGATCAGATTGTCATTGCTGGTCCCTGCCATGGCATGAACTGGTGTGTGCTATTTTCCCCAAAGCCAGTGTGAAAGCAAAGAAATTCTCTAGGAGTACTTACGCTCTGGAGCTGTGGTTTGTTCTCCTGCAGTGGAGGTACAGGAAGGAGAAGTTTCTTATCATTCATCTGAAAACAGGGAACAGTTCAACTGGATGGAGCCCTTCTCTTGTGCATTATCTTTGCATGCCCCTTTACTGCAGACAGATTACTCAGGGACTTAGTGCCATGTGCTTTTCTGACTCCCTCCCCATGCTGGGATTCGCAGCACTGTCCTCTCAGCCCCAGACAAGCATTTTGAAACCCTTGTGGAAGTGTAGCGCACTTTGGCTGGTGAGTTTTGATGTTTTGACCCTTTGGTTACAGTCCCAGGGAGACTATAGCTGACCCAGCACCTCCCTGCTCTTACCTTCTGGTCAGGTACTGCCAGGACAGGGTGTTCTCTGTGTCTTTGTTCTTGATCCACGAAGACTTGGTTTGTGGCTCCAGGTCCCCTTCTGGTCTGGCAGCTGTGCAAATATTACATATAACTGTAAATCTTACCCTGACTGAAGCAAAAAAACCCTTGAAGTTGAATGCCACTCTTACTCCTATTGGTGCATTCTATAGCCATGCCCATCCTTTCTTTCTTTCTTTTTTCCCGTTGTTTTAATTATCTAGGATTAATCTTGAGAGCTACAGTTTCAAGTCCTTGGTCCTCTCCCAACTATGGGATTTCTGAAACAGCTCAATGAAGGTCATGGACCAACTTCCTTGGCTTTCCAGTGTCTAATTCCCTCCACCCCCTTTGAAAACCCCAGTTTAAAACCTATCCAGAAGTTGCTTGGCTTTAGGGTTTGGGTTTTTTCCCCCCTCAATGGGGGTAATTATTTTACCTCTTCTTGAATACTTGGAGGCGGATAAATAACACCGCTGCAGTTGCTGTGACAGCGAGGACAACCAGCACGCCAGCAACAATAGCAAAGCCTGTCAGGGAGAGAGAACACAAGTTGTTATTCCTTTGAAGATCCACTATTACTAAGCAGTTTCTCATCAAGACCACTGGCAAAGTAATTTTTTTCAAAAGGTCTGGACCCTATTTGTCTTCACTATTGCTCAAACTTATGGCTTCTTCTCCTGCCACAAATGGTGATGGAAAGGAATATATTCCCACCACTTTTGCAGGCTGTGGTTATTGCCTGAGCTGTCCTTGGGCTAAACAAACCTAGCTCTTTTAATCCATCCTCAAAGATTATTTCATTGTCATTCCTCCCCCCTTTCTCAAAGGGTGTTACCCAAAACTGGGTGCAGGCCTTTGGCTTCGTACACAAGTAAGGCTTCACAATTTTCCTTCAACAAAGCTATTCTAAAGGCTCAACCAAGCCACAATGTTGAGAGCTGACAGTGCTCTAGTGAGTGTGGAGAGAGGACAAAAATATTTAACAACAAAGGCTTAAATCCCCCCCCGCAATCTGTAAACAAAGTGTTTTCCCTCAGAGGCAGATCAGTTAAAGGCCAGCTCCATGCAGGTGATAAAGTAATAAACTTGCCTGTCTCCCTCACAGCAAAACCTCTGGGAGCTTGCCTCCACTCAAATTTGACAGTGAGCTAATATGGTGTGCTTGTTATCTCTGGATGGAGAAAGGAAAAGCCTGCTACTCTAAATAATCTCCTGAGTGTATCACTTCTGTCAGGTTAGAAAGAAAAATAGCTTGCTCTAGTCACTCATACAAGTTGCAGTGACTTAAAGATGCGCAGAAATCGGAGACCTAGATGTGCGCCATTTGCAAAGAAACAGTCTGGCACCCAGTGCATGTTAGGGCTGTTTCACTGGAATTAAAGCAGCTCATTTCAGCCAGCGGAATACAGTACCCAATGTGTGGCCACACAGCACTTACTGGTAACTGCCGATGAGCCGTCACAGGTTGGTGGTGCCCATCCTTCTTCACACTGGCATTGCAACGTGTGGTCACACACCTAGGGAAGCACAAAGCCAGGAATGTCTTCAGGTGGGAAATACGAGTGAAGCTGTGATGCCATAAAGTTTCAGTAGCTCTGGATCAGGGTCCTGGGCAGCTTATTGAAGCTAGGTATGGAAACCCCTTCTCATTTTACTTGGACCGAAGTTTAGCACAGAGAGTAGCAGTTTTGTGCAGGAAAGGACGGCCTGATAGTCTGCTGTTGTGTGCCTTTTGCAGGTGTTTCTGCAGTGAAAGCTATAGTACAAGGCACAAAGCAGCAGAGTTAGTCTTTACATCAGTAGGTCTCTGAATAAGATGAGCACAGTTACTTTCCCAAAAGAGAAGATGACTTGGAAGAGAATAGCTGTGAAACTGTGGCTCAGGCAGGGCCAGACACAGAATCTGTGTGCATCTCCTGTGATCTCCTTAGCAAAAACATTGATGCTATATCAGGTTAGATTTGCTTTCATAAAAATATAGGAAGCTTCTGACTGCACAATTTTTGCAAATTCCTATCCCAGTGACTTGAATACTGTCATCAATAAGGTCTGTAGCTGATATGCATTATTTTCTTTTTTTTTTTAAGTTAATAGCATCAAGTGCTCGTATCTTACAGCATGTCCAGTACACTTGGCAGAGCAGTTGGTAGATCTAAAGACATCTTCAGCATAGACACATTCTCCATTGCTGCACACCTGAAATGTACAGGGCAAATGTTAACAAAGTCATTTATAGCTTTCAGAACATGCAGAGCTTGCACATTATTGTATAAGGTGATGAAGAGTAAAAGGAGGCATAGAAACAGGACTGCAAATCACTTAAACCTACCTTAGGAGTTTGATACGTGAATATAATTTTTCATTTGATCTTTGGGTATTTTATAGCAAAGAGGAGTCAGCAAGATGTACAGATATCACTGCTTTCCACTCCTTTTCAGTCCTTCACCACCACCCCCCCCAAGTAGAAATGTATACCAAAGAAATTGGAAATAGCACTCAGTGATGCCTAGTACATCCATTATGGAAATAACTACAAATAGTAATATACATATGATCTTTTAACGCTTCATACAAAGGTATGTTTCTGTTGCCACATATATTTGTGTCAGTAAAAAATAATAAGATAGCAGTCAAGCATAAGGAAATCAGAATGATAGCAGTTCCTGTTTGCTGCTTATTTGTGATAGATGTAAGGCAGAAGGTATGGCAAATCAGATCAGCAGATGTTTAGTGTCCACTTCAGTATTCCCTGTTTAAAATTTTTCTTGTCTGGTAAAAGAGCTAACGGTATAAGCAAGACTGAAAGAGAGGAAAGAAGCAATTGTGTACTAACCATCCCATTCCCACACTTCGTTCCATCGAGAATCATCCCTGCGTCTGCTTCTCCATTTCTAGGAAAACTTGCTTTGCAGGACTCAAAAGTCACTAGGCTCATTTCCCGAGGCATCTCCGTCCCCCCAGTACAGAACAACTTTCCACACATTATATCTCTGGAAGGAGAACAAGAGCTGCTAGAACAACAACATCGCACAGCAAAACTATCTGAGCTGGCCTCTCCTCTAGCTGGAATTTGTTGTGTACAGGAGCTCCAAAGAAAAAGCTGCGTAGAGGAATTTTGGTTTGTGGTGTTCTCAGGTTGGTTTGTGAGTAGAAGGTGGCGTGTTTTTAATTCCTCTTGAGCTTAGCAGGGAGCCCACAGTACTTTGCAGAAATGAGTATTTAACTGACCTGTCATCAGCTTCTGAGTTCACTTGAGGTTCAAGTTCCTTACTCAAAAATCCCTTCCCTGTACTTACCTGCACACGCATGCACACACACGCAGTCATCCTTACAAGCAGACTTGCACATATATATATGTATACACTTGCTCTTTCTCAGACTTATCTCATTATTTGGAAACTAGTTTTCTTAGAACTGGCTTTACCACAATATTCAAGCTGAACAAGTAGGGACACATGGACATACATGCCTTCTAAAATAGTGTGCTCTTTGCTTCTGTCCCTTAGTTTGAATAGGAATGGTCTCTCTTCCCAAATCCCAGCAAATTCTGTAACACAGTGCTTACTTTTTTTTACACGGGACGTGACTACCTTTTTCTTTTCTGCAGTATCCATAATATACCCCTTTCTCATTCATCCGGTAACAGGAAGCTGCAGCATCAGTAGCCTCTGTGAAAGAGGGAAAAGCAATGGGATTAGTTCAGGTTCTCTGCCTCTGAGAATTTATAGTATTCAATTTCCTTCACCTGTTTAGGAAATGGCCTTTCCCAGTGAAGTTACCCATGGGCCTGAATGACTCTCTCTGCACTTCATGCATTAATTCTGCAATGTTATTGCATACACACAGCAGAACCTATCCTGTGTGTTCTCTCTCTATCCAGTACGAACCAATAGACCTTGCCTAAGAAAAGGGACGTAGTCAGGGCTGGAGATGGTTTGGGACTGGGAAGAGGGTAAGCTGCCACACTCCTTCAGAAACATAAAGGCATGCTAAATTTGGACAAGAACTTGAAATACAGACATTTCCTCTTCCTATCAAGCAAAGAATACTCACCCAGTTCCCTTCCAAATCTACCTTCAAAGCATTGTGCAAAAGAGGAATATGATTACCACTTCCCATTTCTCTAGAAACACATTGCATTATATGCTCTGAGCTTCAGCTCACATGATCATAATCACTTACAGTGTAAACACAAAAATAATTAAGTGTATGCTACAACCTAGAACTCATTTATGTAGATATTCTGTTCCTGATTTACGAAACATTTTTGATGATTTGCTAGCAGACAAAGCGTAGCTCTCTCACTCTCCTTCGACCTAGGCAACCTTATTTTTTCAATGCCAACTTGTACTCACGTGGTCCAAAAGCGGCTTTGCACTGGTTTTCTCGGGTGGGACAGTTTCCCATGTAGCAGTAGCCTTTGCCGTAGTTGCAGGGGTATCCGTTCACACGGAATCGATCCGCTGGGCAATTTGCAGAAAAGCCGGTGCACATCTCAGCCAGGTCACAGTCATGCTTAACTGCTCGGCAGATAGCACCTGATTTTTTATACTGAAGTGGGGGAAAAGCAATGCCACATTTAACACAGTGCTCCTCCATGCCATTTAAAAACTACACTGAACTAGAGGGCTAAAATTCGGGGAGATGAATCTCATCCTCACTCTACAAGTTGCATGAGGAGCAAGATCCGTATCTAATTTAAAGTTGGTTTTGTCACTTGGTAAGATTTTTGCCTGGTTGTGCTTTAGCTGTTCTTTCCAGGAGAAAATGGGTAATCAAAATGCTCCAGGACGTTGAAAGACTGAGTTAGTTGATAATCGTGGTGTAGTTTGGGATGGACAAAGTGCGCTTGTCATTACAGTGCTCTATCATTAATTACAAGTAAAGAGGATTGGTTCTTTTGAAAGGTGTATTACTGCTTTCTCATAGGGAAGAAAAAAATATACCCTGGAAAATATAAGAAGCTAGAGATTAAAAGGAGTCTTACTTGGCAGTTTTCACAACACTCTCCATGTGCACATGTGGAACCTGCTGTCAGTTTGCACGTCTCGGGGTCGCAGCAGTGATTTGTGCACTCCTGTGACAGAATCAGCAGTCAGAGCTCTGGTACACTGCTTCTGGGCTTGGTCCCCTCTGTACTGCGTTCTCAACAGACCATCCCGTACTCGGTTATCAAGGGAGGGAAGGATATCTGGGACCTGCACTTTGCTTTTCTGAAAGCCATTTTCACTAAAAGCCATGCCAGCCATTGTGAGTGAGCACATAAAGAATACAAAGTGTATTCGATTATGAAAATGCTAATAGAAGTTGTGAAGAGAACTTGCTTACTTCTGCTGAGACAGTTTTGTATGTATGGCTTTTCCTCATTCTCAGTTCCTCTGCCAACACTGCGTGACAAAGTACGCAGTTGTCTTTTCCACCATTTAGCATGCACTTTATAGAGGTGCCTGCACTGCAGATCAGCCATTTGATGCCCACAGTTTCTACAGAAATATTTCAGCTAGTTTTGAACTGGCTACCTCAGAAACCCGCTACTGTACAGCCTGAATAAAACTCATTGCTTCTTCCAAGTATTATTTTATTCCCAGTTATGCATATACCTCAGGAGTACCACAGTCGCATTCCTCTCCTCTTTCCAGAAAGCCATTTCCACAGGTTGGAGGTGCTATGATGCTGCTTATATCTGGGATGTTAGTTAAGCATTTCGGCATGACACTCAACATGTATTTCTCAAAACTTTGGAGGCTGCAAGAGCTGAATTTCTTGGGGATGATAGAGCTATATTGAGAAAGCAGGAGGATTTACGTTAGGGTTACTATAGGCAAGGAGAAGCAATATCCTTTACAAGAGAAATTAAACAAGTGACCATCCCCCAAAGTACTGGGTGCAACCATTTTCCCAAATACATATATTAATAAATAGAATGGCTATCTCCTATTTATAGCAGGAGAAAAAAAAGTGGAAACAAACAGATCAGAGGTAGTTAATGTACTAAATGTAAACATTGCACGTAATAAATCCTGCATCCCAAAGATTTAAGCCTGGTCTATGCAGTTTGTGCCTGGATGCTTCAGGCATTAGGGGTTTTCCAGTGGGCCTTCCAGCAGAGGCTCAGGGTGTTAACTAGCATGAAAACTGAACTATATTCCTATCTAATGGGTATTTATTAAAGGTGTAAGCACTTTACATGGTTTTCACAGGAGACATCTCCAAGGTAGAGAACAAAAATCTACTTTAGGTAAATCTTGGGGAAGCTCTGTTATCTGAGATACCATAGCAGTTTTATGCCATTGTCACTGTAAGGAAGAAGTTATTTATGGTTTAATGTGAAGGCTCCCACCATACATGCAAAGCTGATGTTATCCAAAAGTGACTAAGGTTTTTGTTGGTTGGTTGTTTTGGGGGGGGAGAGGTTATCCATCTGGGAATATTTTGCAAGGGCCTGGAATTTCTTCATTTTTCCCTTCTTTTTGTATAATTTGAATGGAATAATCTCAGAGAAAAAAAATAATTACTACTCTATTTTGGAAACTGGCAGTTTATCCAAAGCCCATCCTTAACTGCCCCATGCATTAACGCCCTCGCCTTTTTATCCAAACTCCTACCTGACAGTATCTGTCATGATACAAACTTGATCGTTACACGTGCAGGCTTTGGTGTCATGACTCATGCCAAGGTTGTGTCCCATCTCGTGTGCCATGGTAGCTGCAACTGCAATTTCATTTCTGTTATGATCCTGTAGAGATAAGAACAGGCTGTTATATCTGTGAGTATTTTAGAATAAGTAGGAACATCAAAGAAGCCGTGCAGCTAAGAAACAGGACAACTTTTTTTCAGGTGAAATTATCCTCACTGCTACGTAAGGATTGATATGTTGTTCAATCCATGCATGCATCTATTCCGCAGTTTATGCTGGAGTATGTTATAATAATTATGAGATGATACAACTAACAAACATGAGTAAATTGGTATAATTAGTTTTTAAATAAACATGAGGAAGTTAGGCTGCCAAGTAACAACTGAGTGTTAAGGGGAACTGAACATCTGAAACTCTTAATCCATTCTCTGGATAGCTGTTTCTATGCTTAGGGTAATTACGTGGGTGCAATATAATTATTACTCGTTACACCAAGGTAACTATTGTGGACAGTGTGTGTGCACAGAAAGGAAAGGCAGATGCTGTGCTCCATCTTTGCTCTTAGCTTGGTGTTTCATGCTGCTTGGTGGGAGGGAGGAAAGGAAAAGTCCTGCTCTTCTGAGTGAAATCCAGATGTATAAACATCAGGTGGTAGTGGAAATGCGTAAAGCACGAGGCAGCATACTGGTCGTACTCTTCCAGCATGGCATTGCAAATCATGCTGCTACAAAATGCGTTGCTGCACCTTGAAAAGCATTCTGGTTTTACAATCATCCTAGGATTTCCTTATGGTGTGGGAAAGCTGGAATTTCATGTGGGTTATTCCTCTTACCAACAAGCCCAGCCCCAGAAGCTGGATGCAGCAGTTGAGTTCCCGGTGTTGGCAAAGTTTTGGATCTATGTTCCTGTATAGGCTGAGGTTTAAGTACAGCTGTTTAGGCAGCTGCAATTTAGTGGCTGAACTGATGATATGCATTAAGACAGTCAGAACCAATTCCCCGTTCAAAATGGGAAACCTTAAGGTAGAGGCACAAAATCAGTTATTTCTCTCCTCTGACTCTGTTGGAGTCTGGTACTCCAAATACAGGTGTCCGAGTTTGATGTTGGTGTTTAGACAACGCAGATGCCATGCTTTGTGTGTACTGTCTTTACCCTCTGCACTTCATTTAAAATAAAATCCCTGACTGAATTTCTGCAGTCTGATAAAATAACGATATGAATCAGAGAGATAACTGAAAATGTTGTACACCCAATAGTTTTCATAAACATTCTTTGCTGGTTCAGTAAAAAAACTAGAAAAACCTTTAAAAAATAAAATAAAAATAAATCAGACCTGAATAATACCTGCGGAATATGTATCACTGCATATGGATTTTAGAAAGGCTAATCCAATTGTTGTCCCCTCAAAGTCATAGCCTCTGTAAGGAAGAAGAAGGGCAGAGTGAAATGCAATGACGTGACTAGGAAGCAGATCTGAAGGTGTCTGCTTTCTTAACCAGGCTGAAGGCTTTAAGCATATACTCATTTCCAGCTCTGGTTTGCATCCTTGATTTAATACAGTATTTGAGGACATGGTTAAGATCGCGGCATATCAGAAAACAATTGAATACACTTTTCATTTTAAATTTTTACTTAGATTACATTGCAGTTCATCAGACTTAAAGCATCTGTATGAGTGTAAAGAGCTTAATGAAGTGCTCTAAATGTAGCAAAGTGCTTGGATGAATCAGGGCCATTGAACGTGAGCCAGAATAGTAAAGTGAGTGGTGGTTTAGTTTGGCAACATGCATTTCCCAGCTGTTAAACGTCATGTCATGGCTTCTTAGGTTGTTAGATTACGCTGCAGTCTTCAGGACACTCAACTGTTCTGGGACCAGAGCAGGGAAAAGGAGAGACCGAGATGTAGCGAAAGGTTACGTTGCCTGTTTTTCAGGGGTTCAGATAGAAAGATTAGTTACTGTGTCCTAGCGGGTAATGGTATTCCATGAAGAAAATAAAAACAAGAGAAGAGAGCCTGCATTTTTGTCCTGGAATTAGTATAACCTGGTACTGCAAAGCATGAAATCCAGTTCTGTATAGACAGCATCTCTGGTTGGTGACCAATTTTAAAAGAATGAATTCCTTGAACCTATTTGGGAATGCAAATAGGAAACAGAATGATACACACGTGATTAGCTGAGCATTGTCGTTTCTTTTCCTCTTTAATAAATCTGATAGACGCCACTTTGAGAAACTGTCCAGAGTGAATCCTGCAGCACGACTCAGGAGACATTTATCACCATCTGTCCAGATTTCTAGGCCAATTAAAGCCACGTAGATATTTATGGCCTTATAAACCTGCAGCAGAGAAATAGTGTTGCTGTAAAAATGTAGTACATTATGAAGACTTCTGAAACAAACACTTGTCCTGCTAATTGGTTCGCTTCTGTCACTTGCAACATAGTCCACTCCAGGCCTGATTTAAGCTTTTCTGGACTTTGAAGTTGCAACAAAGAACCAAGAAACAAAACATGAAATCTTATTTTTCCCCCACATTTAAACCAACTATAAAAATGGCTTTAAAATACTTGAAAATTCCAGCAGTATTTTTGAAGAAATTTGACTTGCAAAAGAAATGAAGAATTGCGAATCACTTCATTCTTTTCAAGGGTTTCAATCATTCACTTTAACAAGTGTTAAGAAAATACAGGATAGGTCTTCCTTTCTAGAAATCTCATATCTGAAGGCAAAGAACGGGATAATATGGACAGATGTGTTATATTTGTTTTATAAATTACAATGAAGTTCAGTTTTCATTCTTTCCTACATGTAATAATGAAAATTCATGATGTTTGCAAAAGAAAAAAATTATAAATCACTTCTATTTCAATTTCACTTTGCTGTATTTGCTCTTACCGTGTTGATGTAATTGACTATTCCAAATATCCTTTGTCTTACTGTTTGAACATCTTCCTCATACTTCTTATACTAAAAAAGTAAATACAATATGTTAGGAAAAGGAGAGGAAAACAGTGATTTATCAGAACATATCCCACAGAAGATTGCATTGCAAACCACAGCGTGCCTGGTCTACATATTATTATCTTTTTGATGTACTGTTTTATTGGGCAGTGTGTTTAAGGATCAAGGCCTTTCAAAAATATATCTATGTGTATGGTGCAGAAGAGGACAGGCACTGTATGGTGTTTTCTGAGTTCTTGTTCTCTCCAGGTGGGATTCTCAAAATCAGTCGACATTAGGAAATCCTATTCCTAGCCAAAGTCAGTGGTAAAACATAGTATAGCACTGTAATTGTAGTAGGAGCCCAGGGAATGAGAAAAAAAATCGTTTTAATACTCACCAAAGTATTATCTGCAACTATGTAAACTTCCAGATACTTTTTTGCTTTCAGGTATGCTTTCATCTAAAGAAAATATACATTTAAATGACTTGAAAGGCCTGTTTCAGTCTCAACGTTTGCAATTTCAAACCCATGTATTAGTTATGAGGGTATTTCCTTACCCAAGTCATTTAGAACGGGGACTGCCTTGTTTTAAAACGATGAAAGGTAGGCTAGATATTAAGAAGTATTTAGGTGTTTAAAGATGCGCATGGGCACCTATTAGTACATGCCGGAGGACTTAATTCAGGTGGTGACTCTGAAATCTCAGGTCTGTGAGATTTCGCACTGGTTCTTTAAGATCTGGTTATTCCTCACTGTTTGCGATTTCCTTCTTTTCTGGAGGTGACACCAGCCAAAATGGGACTTGTGCTGCTCACAGAGTTCTCCTGCGGCTGCAGTTTCTTTTCTGACATGTACTTACTGGACTGTTGGTTAACTACGTACTTACTTCTGGACTATTGCTGGATTTGAAGATGTCATTAATGGGGTCATTTGAATCTGCTTCCCAGGTGTTATTGATTAGACCACACGTTTTTATGGACTTTTGTTCAAGTTTCTCGTACTTATAGACCGCATGTTCATCTCTGTCTGAAGTTCCCAAGGGTTCAATGAGGTACTTCTGGCCACGGGTCTCAAAATATCCACTAAGAAAATTAATTAGACTGTGATCTCTTGAATCCACAGGACTGAGTCAAGATAGCAACATTATCTCTAAGAGCATTTAGCCTAAACGTACAGACCATTGCACACACTGATGCAATGGAATAGTTTAGCAGCATGCAGGCAGAGTGTATAACAATTCAAAAGCAGAAATCAAAGCTGCTGAGTCAATTGGAAGATTTGGCTAGTCAGTGAAGTCTCTGAGTAGGAGACTGTCAGTCAAAAAGAAACTGGTTTAGGAATTAATTAGATTTAAATGTGAGGATATTGTGCTAACAGAGGTGATTGAAAAGCGAATTTCAGTTCAGTGGGGAATTCAAAGATATGTTTTCATCTTGAGATGAAAATCTGAAATATTGGAAGGAATTAAGAGTTTTGAATCATTTGAGCAGCAAATGTCAAAATAAGTGTTCTGTGTTAACATGTAAACTTGACAAGATATGCAAGAAGTGTTCACAAAGAAAGTCTGGGTTTTAGCTAAACTCCACTAACCATTGAGAAAATGTTCTGCTGCAGCTTCTTGGACTCAATAGTCACCCTCTTGCCTTTTTATGTTACACTGCTGTGTCTTCAGTGATTAGAAATCAGCAAATTCTTTTAACTGAGCTTTTCATACAAAAGCTTGAACTTCCTGACCTTGTAACTGCTGTAGCACTGAAAATAATGTAGCCTTTGCTTGAAGTGTCAGTGGAGCTTCCTACGTCTTAGAAGCATCAGCCTTAACTGTTTGCTGTAAGCACCACCAAATGCTATGATTTATGACCAGATCTAATATGGAATTAGTCATATAAATGTATTGATATAGATGGTTCTTTAGCTTCCAATTTATAAACTCTGAAACTGAAGTAGAAAGGTAACTTTTTTCTCCTTCCGGGGGGGGGGGGGGGGGGGGGGGGGGGGGGGGGGGGGGGGGGGGGGGGGGGGGGGGGG
>JAVJGG010000050.1:16977829-17032328 GCA_035590195.1 Aviceda cuculoides | reverse complement strand
TTTTTTTTTTTTTTTTTTTGGTAAACTGGTTTCCCTGTAAACATGAATAAAAGATAACACCACTTAATTACATCCTGATTCTTTTTATATTGGAAAATTTATCCTCATAGAGTATGCGTATTCTGCCATCGGTACACTTTAGGAATGAAACCTCCATCTTACCTTAGACCTTTGCAAGCACTGATGCTTGCTATGGAATGAACATCACTCTGAATGTAACCTTCGTAATAACAGTGATCCTGTTTGGAAAGAAAGAATACATTGTCAAATTGGGCCGTGTCTCATCGACTGCACTGAATTGGCCTAGATCCAGTGATTTCAGAAGACAAACTAGACCAGCTACAAGCTACAATAAACTGCGCTGCCTGAGGAAATCTCCTGTTAGAGGAGATTCTTAAAATGAAAAAAGCTGGTGACCATTTCCACGTTTGCTACAGGACCATTACTGTTACCCTTCAAGACAGAGTGACCCAGATTGTGACAAATCCAATTATGGTGGTCTCTGGTCAATACACAACAGTACATGAAAACAAGAATATGCATACTCACTGCTCAAAATTAAGCATATACTGATGTGCTGTGCTGAATTAAGGTCCTTAACAATTGATTTTATTGTGGCTAAATTTCAAGGAAACACCCTTTAATATTAACCCAACAATTAAATGCATTAACTCCAATGAGATTAAAATGCATGTATTGTATTAAAACATATGATGAGGTGAGAAATTTTCATGTCTTAATTGACTTAAGGATCTAAGGTCTAATGAGCACTCCTGGCTTCAAAGAGACTTCAAAGTCACTGAGGTATTGTGAAAAATTTTACCCATAGCATTTTCCTTAATAGATTTCTTGAGAGACCTGTAACACAGTATTCAAACCCGAATGCATTGTGCCTTTTGTTTTCTCATAGATGTTTCGTTTCACTTTACCATTTATCTGTCTTCCTTCCGTCACAATGTGCCAACTTTCTTACAGTGAAAAAGACATCAGCAAAGTGAAAATTACTAGAGAAAGAAGTGGAGAATTACTCTCCATCTCCTGAGGGTATGAGAAAGACAGCAATGATCTCAATCATAATAAAATATCTACAATGTAGGAATTTCTTATTCAGCAAGGTGGACAGGTAGGCCTGTTTGAGATTGTCTTTAACCAGGTGTAGGTGCTATTTGCTTTTCACAGGATCCATTCAGGGAGTAAAAGTAATTGGAGCAGTCAGAAATGGCATCTTTTTCCACAAAAAACCAACCCAGAATTCTTTATGCACATTTATTTCACTCAAGATCCTCCTGTTCCTGCTAATCGCTCCACGACAAGAAATGTTAGGCTTTGTTTTCCAAATTACGTGTGTTAAAACACACAGCATGACATTGGACAAAAAGCTTCAAGTGAGAGCTTTGTTGAAGGTAAGACCCGTGAGTGCACGGTTAATTAAAAACTAACTTCTACAGTGACTTCCTCTGTGTCTGGATATGAATAACTGATTTGTCATGGCTCAGAGAAGCCACCTGGGGTAACCTGCAGTGCATTTGCTGTGAGCGTGGGTGGTAACGTGAGCCAGTGAGGAAATGTGTCTTTATCAGATTTTGTGATCTCACTGAGATTAGGGTGTAAAAGCAAGTCATGGAGCTGTGCAGAATGAGCAAAGTCAAAAGGGCGAAATCAGAAGGTAGAAAGCAGTGGAATGGCCCTGGCTCCACTCCCTTTCCTGACAAAAGAGAAATTTGGCTGAGAAAATGTGTGTGTTAGTCACTAAGGTAAAAAGTGGTTGTCTTTCTGAGACACAAACTGCGTGTCTCATTCTCAAGAAGCGTAAATCAGTGTAGCTCTGCCAAAGTCAGGAGTCATATCTTCCCTGTCCCTTCAGAGGCATCCTAACAGTGCTCAGAACCTTGATTGAAAATCTTTTCTTTCTGTCTGATATGTCCTGTTATTTCATGGACCCATGAGCTCATCCAGACCTCCTTGAGACTGCAAGTATGAGTGAGGGAAGGAAACCTTTTTTTATTACCTTGATCTGAGGACTCGTTGTTATTTGTTGACCATCGTCAGAATAAACTGTTTCAGTATAGTCTCTAGCTAATAGATGCCTGCAAAGAGTCAAGTGCAATTATTATTCAAAATAAATTGTAGTTGTCTAGAAAAGAGGCAATTACGTAACATGCAAAGTATGTAAGGAATTCAAATGATTACTCAGGTTATTATTAGTATCGAAAAACTAGGGAAGGAAAGCTGCTGGGTGGGGAGTTCTGCCTGTTCATAATCCTTACTCAAACAAAGGGACATTTCTAAAATAAGAAAGCAATTACAGTCTACTTATTTCACTGGCATAAACTAATCTCCTAGTAGATCTGAAAGTAAATGTATAATTGCATATGGAGTATTGATCCTCTTTTGGCCTCCCAATTTGTGTAGACATTTCTACCACTCCACAGTGCATGTGAAATGGTGCTGTTCTGTTCTCTTCCCAGTTCACCCCTACTGATTATAAATAGCAAAGACCTAGGTCAATGGAAAATCTGCCTCGTCTGTTCCACATGTGCCAGTGCATACATGTATGTGTACATGTACACACGCTCAGAGATTCTGTGGGGAGATCGCACTAACGTATCTTTTTCCAATTTTTTTGCTCACAGCTTCTTTATAACTTTGCTAGCGCAAGATCTCATCTTTGTAATCATTCTACCTGAACTTGATTTTTCTTTTCTGTCTAAGTAGAATGCTAATTTTGTGCACGTACACGTTCCTCAACCTTCAAAGGAGAACATCATGGCTATGGAATAAATTACTATATTTTTGCCACCACTGGGAAAGGTGTCTTTGGGTTTCTTGTTGGCATACACATTTGTGATTTGCTATGGAGGGCCAGATCCTGCGAGGCTCTGTGCACTCAGGCTCCTATGCAGCAGAGCGCTAAGCAGGTGCTTAACTTTAAGCCAGGGCTGTAGTCTTACTAAAACTAGCAGCAAAGCAAGTCTACACTCACTTCTGTTTGGGCAGCTACCTCACACTGCCACAATCCCATTTCTTTTTGAAGAGTGGAATTTAGTACAATATAATTTCCCTTCCCCTCCTTCCAAATATTTAGATTAGATTAAAACAGGGGCAAACAGTTAATTAGAGCCTATTTAACATGAACTGATTATAGTACTATTGTATTTACACAGCCATTTGAAAAGTACCTATTAAAGCAGACTTGTTTGATCCCTTGTTAAATATTATGGTGGAGCCAGCAAGCAGAAAATCACAACTGTGCTTTGTTTTGTGTTGCTCTGTATGGTTCTGGACTTGGCTTTGTACGCTTTGTTCTGTAACAAAACCCACCGCTTCTCTGCACCCTCTGCATGTCCTGTTTAAATGCTGTTAATCTCTTCAGCCAAGGAGGCGGCCTCTCCTTGCTTTCAATTTCCATACAGCGTTTTGTCAATGCCAGCATATATTAGACTGCTCAAAGTCCAACAGCAGCAGTGTTAAGTTAGGGAGTGCTGGAAGCCGAATTAAGGATTAGTGCATTTCTTACTAATGTTTTTGAAAAGCATACAGAGCCAACACAGCCCCATTTCATGGATATTTCTCTTGTTCTTCTCCGTAGTTTCTACCAGCGTGGAGTAAATAAATACAATGCAGACACTATCCATGGACACAGAAAACTTGTGAAATAACATGAAAACTTTAAACATTCAGTGTATTTAGCCATTTAGGAAATAAATGGGAGAACAGGGTTAGCAGTCATATGCCTGCGTAGTTATTTCATATTACCAAAACAGTGACATGATGCTTCCTCTCCCCTCTTCTCTCATTGGAGCTGAAAGGTTGTGTTTACCAAAATACCTCTGTCTTACAAGAACCTAAATCCTGTTTCTTAGTATCCTGAATGCCCTGCAGAGCCACTTATGGTGAGGAATAACATTCAAGGTAAAATTGAACTGAACCTACTTGTTTTTTTGTAGGTGCAGTATGACTTCCTCTCCATTGGCTTTGAATCCATACTCCATTGTGTCATCGTATTTTGTCTGTAAACAGATTTAAGTGTTAGAATATGGACTGTTACAATTTCTGGCCTCATTATGAGCTGCCTGTTACTGAATTGCCAACTGCATTCTTTTCCTCCTCTTCCCACCAAAAAGAAGTATTCTGGCAGTTACAGAATAAGCAAGAGGTCATTCTGTTTCGTATTTTTTAATTAGAGGAACAAATTTAACTTTGCAAATGTATTTCTACAATCGTAAACACATATCTGCATATTTGGGAAAGAGCTCAAGCGGATGCCTAAATTAAAACATTTTCTAACTGTCAGTATATAAGAACATGTTTAGTTTTAAGCATTATATTTAATTTACTTCAAATTAAAATCTTCATAGGTTATTCAAAATCTGAGTAGTATCAAAACCTACAGCTTTGCTGAGATACAAGTACAGGAGACCCACTGATGGCAGTACAGGTACTTCACAGCATACTGAGCACAGCTCACAGCCCATCTTTACTGGACATGGGATCACTCTTCCAGGTTTTCTCTTTCATGTCATTTTGCAAGATCAAGTATCTGGCTTCACATTCTCTTACTCTTGAAAACCAAGGCTACTCTGACTCCAGAAAACCTTCTGCATATCCCAGCAGAAAAAAAAAAAAAAAAAGTTATCTCTTTTAATACCTCTTTATTTCTTTCTGTGTCTCTTTTATGGGCTGTGTGCAATTTCCGTGGATAAACTATTTCATATTGCTCAACTCCAGGTAATTTCTTGCTTGTGCTTCCTAGGGAGAAACAGATGTATGTTTGTGAAAACACAGTATTAGCTTGTTAAACACCATATTTTGTGTCTGTCAAGACTGATTCTTTTGGGCTGTACAGTCATTCATCTGTTGCACCGCTCATTTCTCCTGTATTCTCTGCACTGGCTGTGATATGAGCTCATCTGGTCTGCTAAGCAGTCACCCTCATTATGTGACCTAACATGAGGTTTGTTACAGTCTGGATTTCGGATGAGTTAACATACCTGGCTATTTCCAGGTGTCAAAATATTTTATGCAATTTGCTTTGGATTTCTTTCCCCAGCACCAATCGGCAATTTTGAGTACCAACATGCTAGACCAGCTATGCAAGGTGCAACCTTTGCCTTCACGTTTTGCAGATGACATGAAATAAGTTACATGGTTCTGTGAAATTAGTGATCTCCAAACCTTATCACATGGTGACATACAAGTTAAGACTGCCTCTAGGTAGGAAAGTAAACTCATACAGTTCACCACAAGTCTGGACCAAGCCTAGATTTCTCATTTAGAAACCTTTTCAGCCAGTCTTTTCACGTAAATATTTGTGACAATTCTTTAATAGATACACTCTTACCTATCGAGTCAGATTGAGGGTGGTTACGTGTGTCAGCAAAAGGACTGGAGAAGGCATTTGAACAAGGCTAGGTAAAATACTAGGAGATAAGTGGTAAAGTAGGAAAATCTTGAAGGTGGTAAGGAATCCTGATGATTCCTTAACTCACATAACCCTTTTTACTGGTCATAATCGTGTGTTGTGTGTCTGCAGTAGCTATAAAGAACTTGTTGAGGAAAAACGGTGATGATGAAAAGCTTTTCTTTTTGTTTTCTGCTTCTGAGCCTGAGTGAATCTTGACCAAAGTTAATTTGTGGCCTGACTTGCAGGGGTGGTCAGCACATGTTGCATTATTTGAAGTTAATAATAGCAGCTGGTGTACAGCATTTGAGAAAGCAGGGTCGTACAAGGGATGTATTAGTTTCCAACAAGGCAACAGCAGGTTTTATATGCCTCCTAAGCTCTTTAATCTCCTACAAAAAGTCATTTCACCTGAATGGGCAAATTCTTGAGGGCTCAGCCCTAAGCACAAGAGCCTGTATTTGAAAAAAAAAAAACCAAACCAAAAACAAACCAACCAAAAAAACAAAGGGAGAGTGCAACTCCCATTTTAATTGTCTGCCTCAAGGCCAGATTTTTACAGGAGTGGGGCATCCAATTACTGTAATTTTCTATATCTGGAACAACAGAGCACATCCTCATGCAAATTGTTCCCATAAACTAAACAGATTAATTCTTCATAACTGGTTTATTTGATTAAACCCTTTCCAAAAATAATTGCAGAATAAACTTGGTTGTATCTTGACAGAGCTGACTGCTGTAGAGAAAGGCATGAGAGTATAATGGTAGTAAGTCTGAAGAAATTATCTTATATCAGCTGCATCTTTACGCAGGACACAGTAACTATCCATGCCCACGCTGTCAGCAAATACCAAGTGCAAGTTTGTTGCTGTAATTTACAATGATGTTTTATATTTTATTTTAAGCAACTAATGCTTACATTTAAAAAGTCTTTTGCCTTGCAGACGTAGTCTTTCCATGAGCTTAAATTTGTTCTTATGTAATAATCACAGTAATATTTTAGGCCTCTCGGAACAGAGTTCTGTGCTCCAATTTTATCTATCCACTCCCTGTTGCAGGCTCTTTTTACAAGGCTAACTGTAGCCCAGATGATTCAAGTTTAGGCTAGATTTGAATGGAGACTCAGAACTAAACTTGTCCTTTTCCTGCAGTGTGATACAAATGTTTCGAGGAAAATGGGTTAGTTTTGTTCTGGAACAAATCGTTTCTTAGAGGTAGTTTTTTAATCAACCTAGTATATTGTCTTTGTCTTGCCTCAGGCATTGTCTTGAGTGAGTAGCTTTAAGGAAGAAAGAAATTTCTTTGGCCTCGTACAACAGCTAGAAAAAGTGCTAATAAGGAACAAATAATTATGTACTTTTCCAAGAGCCCAAACCAGGAAGAAAAAACTATAGTGAGGATTTCATTGACAATGAAGGTTTGGTTTTGTCAAGAAACAAGATATATAACACCTTAAGCATTAGTACTGTACACATTTTCAGATATTTTGTGCTACTAATGAAATCATAAAGATACCTCTCTGAACACAAATTACATGTCTAATTATGTATATAAAACCTGTGCATGCTTGTGCATGCCAAGCTCTGAAAAAATCTCTTCCCCGTTGACATGAATTGGAAGAAACAGTGCACATGGAAAAAAACATGTGGTCTGTTAAGGTTATGAATTATATGAATACTCGTAACCCAAAGTATCACACAGATAATAAGGGTGCTAACTATTTTAATTCAGGTGATGTCATTAACTGAGTTCAAATAAAAGTCTTTTATTTATAGCCAAAATGCTGTCAGTTTAATAAGCTGTCCCAATTGGATAAATTGTCTGCTTATTTGCAGGGGAACTGCTTTCTTAATTGGCTCACAAAACTAACCAGTTCTGCGTCCTTAGGCAATCTATGGCCAGCTTTCACACAAGTAAATAATTCTCTAACTAGAGAGTTTTAGGTAATCACTTTGAACAGAAAGAGAAAAAAGAAAACGTCCCTAACTTCAGCAACACTGTTTTTTTTCAATGGCTTTAATTCACTGTTCTTCAGTATTATCTACATGTTAATAATTAAAAATTCACAAAATTGCTGTACAAAGTTACAGCAACCACTGATAAAGGATTTAAAAAAAAAAAAAAAAAAAGGCATACCTTGGAGAAAATGTAGCAAAACAACAGAAACAAGAAGTATATTAGTCATCTCAGTTGCGCTTGTCTAGCAGTGGTCTCCGTGGTCTGGGAAAGTTGGGTTCCCAGGCTGTCTGCTTTGAGCAGTCCTCTCTTGGGCGGTGAATGAGAGGGAGGGAGTCGCTCAGCTTTATTCTTCTTCCTATATGAGGAAGTGTTTACTAAAGGTGTTGCACAATTTTCAAGGCACAGTGTTACAGCAAGCGGAAGTTCCTGCTGGTTAGTTAATGCCACATGAATTGTGATATATTTATTTCTTCTTTGAAATAAGTTTCCTAAAACTGTTCATCAGAAAAAGTAAAAATACATAAATAAAGAGGGAGATTGGAGTGGTCCTTACATTGTCTTTTTATAGTCTGGCTGGTAAAAAGCTACAATAGAAACAGTGGATACCACAGGGGGCTCGAGGAATGGGAAGGTTTTCAAGAGGTGTAGGGTAAAACAGGTACGCAGGGCTGATGTTAAAGATGTGTTTCAGTTCTTGCTGATTGCCATTTAATCCATACGGAAGGGAAGGGCTTAGAGCACCAGTAAAGGTAAATCTAATTCTGCATCTGTGAATCATATCTACAGTACAAACACTGAGTAGGTCCTTTTCTGCCCCTTCCATCTATATTAGTAATGTTTGCTCGAGGTTCACATGAGAATGTCTGAACAAAAGGGGATGCAGACAAGTGAGTAATCAAGGTGATATCTGTCAAATAATATTCTAAAAATATATGCTAGAAACTTATCACATTGACTTAGTTGTAATAAAATAGTACCATGTGCTTCTTAGGGCTACAGGTGTCAATATAGAGCTGCTTTGTAGAAGTGTAACTTTTCATATGTTAGAATAGGTATTACAGAGTACATGGAACTAGAATGGATCGTGCTGTATACTGCAGTATATGAATATAAATTTATATTGGCATACACATTACACAGTAATTAATATATTAATTTATTACATTCATTTATAAATAAATATATCTATGTAAATCTACAGGAGAATTTTTACTGCTGTAACTAACAGAAGTTCACACTTCTAATATAGGTGTTATTGGATAATTATTTCTGTCTCAGGTATGTGTTGAAAAGTTCTGATTTTACGAGCATTGAAATCTGAAATTGTAAATTCAAACTTTCCCCCAAGATTTCGCTAAATCTCCAGACATTCTGGGACAGGTTGGAAGCTACCAGCAAATGGGCTCTGAGCTTTCCTTGAGGATAGAATGGCAATAATTAATAACAATTTATGTGCAATGCTGATTGCAATAATCAACTTAAGTGTAGAACTGGCAATTTAATAGTAGAACTTGATTCTAGGACAGGAGCCTGATGACCTGTGTGCCTTTCTTTTGTTTAGCCATTCATAGTGAGGCGAAGTGATCTTACAATGGACATGAAATGCTGCTGAACAGAAGCGGGAGAGCTTCAGACCACTTTGCATTGCTTTGCAGTGCTGTAGGTGATGGAGGCTGAGCGCAGAATAACTTCTGTCACCCCCTGCGCAAGCGTTGCACCCCAAGCATTGCTTTGGCTTCAGGTGCTCTGAGGGGTGCTGGGCTGGGTGCACATACACACCCTTTGTGGAGCTTTTCTTGCCATTCAACTCTTGGGTTTTCCTTCAGCGTTTGCGTTCTACCGATCATTTATTCTGGTCTGCTGAAGGGTGTGCTCTGCTTTGGCAGCAGCGTGACACTTTTACAGGGGAAGCGTAAAATACTCCTTCACAGGACTAAGTGTAGTCCAGACACACTGTCTGGCCTCCAAGCCTGGTCCGAGACATGCTAGTGCAAACGCAGTGTTCTTCATGAGTAACGCTGAATTTGAACGGTCTCTGTAAGTGGTTGAGAGCCCCTGGAGCAGGGTTCAGTGGCAGGAAGGGGGCCTGAGGAGGAGGAGGACGTCTGTCTGCCAGAGACATGGTAACTACCCTCAAACCTCTTCTCTGCTGTAGGGCTGAAACCCAGGAGTGCTGGTGAGCTGCAGCAGCGTTATCATAACTCGGGTCAATATTAATCTCCCACCTGCTGTTATTAAAACACTAATTTTAGCTAGCACTGTGCTCTGACAAAGGACACCTTTCTAGATGGACCTTCTATCTCCGCGTGCCTTGGGAGCTGAGCCTTCCCAGGGCAGAGCTGCAACCTGACGCTTCTGGGGCAGGAATGCTTTTTCGTACCAACTTCTTCAGGCCACTATAGCTTGGAGATAGAATGAGCTGACTTTCTGTAAGAAAAGTCACGTACCGCACCAAACTGTGTCGCCATCCCAGGTTATGAAAGAGCACTTCAGGCAAAGAATTCACGAAGCGTCCTTGTGAAGGGTTTGGACATACCCCTGCCAAGGTGTTCAGTTCAGTTGCAGCGAGCATCAGAGAGGAGCTGTGTAATTTAATTTGTGTCAGTGTCTTTTTAGTTCTGTCAAGATAAAGCCTAGTCTAAAAGGTAGACAATTTAGTATTTTAAATGTTACATGAATGGAAATAAGCAGTGCATTCTTGGACTACATCTTTGCCTTACAAAAATAATTAAGAAAAATAACTGTGAACAACTGGTTTTAAAAATGAGTGGCTGCTATCCAAGCATTTATCTCAGCTCATTCTCTCTGCGTGACGCACTTGAAAACCATGTACTGACCCCACCAATCTCCTATGCTAATGTTCTTAAGTTGTGCTTTCAAACAGTATATGAAGGAGAGTTACTTTATGAGTAGACACAACATCCCAACAAAGAGCTGGCATTAAGAAAGGAATGTGATGTGGTGAAGGTCTTGGGTAGACTTGAAAGGGAATTTTATGTAATTTCCTTTTGTGAATTGAGAAGCATTTGATGTTTCTGCCCTTGCTTCAGCGATTCTGTAATAGTCAGATTGTAGCTTCTTCCCCTGGAGGTGGTCAGAGAGGTATCTGCAAGGTCTCAGCTGACAGGAAAGCTGCTTCTGACTTTTTGAAACCCCTTAATAATTGTGCAGTGTTTAAGTAAGCAGTTTTTATATTCGTGGGGGGGTAAAATTGGATGGCAAGTTTGTCTCAACGTTTAGTAACTAGAGTATTGGTATTTTTAACTGAAGTCCTATCTGCTTAATTAAAAGAGGGAAGCAGAAAGGGTGAAAATCACCCCTACATTGAGGTTCTGCACAAATCCTGTGTGAGATTAAACTGAGTATTAAAAGTAAAATGAGAGTTGTGTACTGGGGCAGTAGACTAAGCTCAGGAAAAATCAGGGTTCAAATCACTTCTGTGCTTCTGCCTTGTCCTAAAGTTCACTTTGAGCCAGGTTTGCAAAGGTACTAATGCACCTAAGAGGAATTTTCAGGAGTGCATAAACAGTGTAGGTATCTGTTTCCCCTGGACTTCAATAAATGTGTGTTTAGCCACAACAGTAAGGACACCCATGTAACTACCACAGAGATAAGCAGCTGAGAGAGACAGTCTTGTTCTTCCATGTATCTCCATTTGTCCCCTCCTGCTTTCCCCCCCATCTAACCCTGGGACAGCTTCAGCAAACAGCTCAGCAGCTCTGCCGCTTAGCACGGTGTCCACATCCTGATCCTCCTGGGAGCACTTTCAGGGAAAGAATGTGGTATTTCACACGCAGCTGCCACCAGACCAACCGTGGGTATATTGGTTCACCTCAAACAGTAACCTGCCTTTCTCCATTTTCTTTTCCCCAAGCTTCAACCGAAGCCAGCCTACAGGTTATTTTTCTCTTGACATACAAACAAAACCACGTGGCTTTTGCATCTGCGTTCCAGCCCTACGGTCCTCTTTGCTTCCTCCGTCTATTCGCAGCTGCATTCCAGCCTCCCCACAACCTGCCTCTCCGTGCCAGACCCAGGCCCTTCCCCTCCATTTCCAGAGCTGATCCAAAACCCGTTGAAATCAACAGAAGACCTTCTATTGCCTTCCAGGGCCCTTGGATCAGCTCTACAGTTCCTCTTTAAAGCCTACTCTTTACATAAAGCTTTTTCTTATGCTAGTCTCTGTTGTCTCACACATTCCCAAAGTGAATTCTTCTTCTTTTCCTCAGCTACCAGTCTTCAGTGTTTTGTCCGTCCTATTTTCTGGGTTTCTGTTAAACGATATAATCAGATGGCTGCTTTAGACCTGTTAAGAGTGTTTGGAAAAGTTACCTCCCTTCTAGCTACTGGCTACCTGCTTCTCAGCTTATGTGCAGCACTTGGCTATGTTTGTATTGCCAGGGTTTAATATAAAGTAAAATGCTTTCACCTAAACTGTGATTGAAACTAACTTCGTGAGCACCAGCCATTATTTTTGCTGTGGCTCTAATCAGATCACAGACTGTCATCTGATTCTGACTAATGAAACCTCATTGCAAACTTTTCACATCTCTGTCACCCTTTTTGTCTTGGAGAAGATCATAGACATATATGGTATGTTACAAGTATGTTGCTTCCTTCTTTCCTTCCCTTTTCTTCAAAATGTAGGACAAAAATTGGTTACTTCATCTTCCGTCTATATCCCTCTTGGTTAGCTGCATTTTGCTTAGTTCTCCTGCACCAACGTAATGTGGTATATACAATAGCAATCTAATGCGGACTAGGCAGTTAATTGAAGGTACAGGACTTTTCAATACATTTCTCAAGAACCACTAACTTCTCATAACTTCTTAGCATGATGGAGGTGACTTTTTGAAGGTTAATGCTTCTCAGAAGACACATGCAACCCCATTTCTGGCTGTGCCACATGTTGTGCAATTGTGTGCACACGTACAAGCTGTTTAATGTTCTCCATCTGTACAGCAGCACGAGTGGCAACGCAGATCATTGTGAATTAAGCACTGTGACCTTAGGGTTTTGTTGGTTTTTTTTTTAAGGTGTTGCTTATTGTATTGTTTATGCTTGTCGTACGTGAGGTCTACCTCAATTTTATGCCAAGGGATGGGGAAGTCGTGCATGCTACGATGTAGTATCTAGCACAGTTCTCTGCTGGCTGGCATCCACCTAGGGCTCTGCTTGCTGTGCACAAGGGCAAAGAGGGGCTCAATTCTTTGAGCTGGGTTTTAAGAGGGAGGAGGCACCACGCAAGGCTGGGGGTAGACCTACTGGGTTGTGTCAGAGCTGTGCAAGGCAATGTGTGTGCATGTCAAAGAACGGATCCACACCTTAGACCTCCATGAACTGAACCTCATCTCTGCCCATCCTCTCCCTCCTTCACCCCCGCATCGCCCATGGAAGCTCTTGCACCTGCCTGCCCTGCCTGCTGTCCTGCCGGCTCTGCCACAATCAGGCCTTTCAGCTCAACTCCTTTCCCTTGTGAGGAATTTGGAGAGAACTGGCAAGACATGCAGCTTTTTTCTGGCAAACAAGAAAGGGGAAGCAGAACTATTTTACCTGGATGACCTGTCTCCAGTCTGATGGACCCCAATTGCTTCCCACACACATAGAGTACATAGAGAACATTTTATTGAATCATCTTACCTCTGTGCTTGAGGCAAGGACATGAACAAAGAAGCAACTGTCCAACCTGAGCTACCTCTGCAGCAGGAGATTTTTCCTGGCATAGGAAACTTGGTGTAGTTACTGGCAAAGAGCTCCCAGTGTGGACAGGGCTATCCACCAGCCAAGATGTGCTTTGGACCAGCAGAGTAAAGGTGCCTTCTGCTTGAGTAAAACAAGCCCTACAGGTACGATTGTGTCTTCATCAGGATGGTGTATCTAGCACACCGGAATTTTCTTTACCCCAGTCAGCATCCTTATGTGATACAGACTGCATTCTACAAATAGCCTGGGCTTTTACAGCAACTGCAGCTCCTCTGTCTGTAGCCTGATAGTTCTTCTTGGCCCAGTCTGCTGCCTCAAATGATCTGTGGGTTTTGCTGTTCATTTTCAGTAGCTGCCTTTTGCTTTTTAAGGCCTTGATCCCGTCAAAGAACACCCCCAAAACACCTTTAGACTGCTCTGACCTCCAACATGCAGATTCTGTATTCTCCTGATGGCTAGGAGAAATGTCTTCAGAAGATAAAAAGCAGTCAAAAATCAAACACATTAATAACCTCTGAAATTATCCTGATCTCCATAATCTCAGCAACATAACAGTGAGCAGTTAGGCATGTACCCACTTCACACGAATGCAGGGTAGCTGAAGCCATTTCCCAACCCGCTTAATCCACACAAGAAGAAGAGCCGTGCAGAAATAAGCGCGTGCCAGGTACTCTGCAGTAAACCCAAGAGTCGTGTTTTATTGTACAGTGAGAGACACCTTGACCTGCAGTGAACAAGCAGATTCTTTCACACTGAGATGAAAGAACGCGTGCAGAGGAGGCCGAGGAGGGGGCGAGCTGCACATTTACTCCTTACCTTACCTTGCAATAACTTAGTCAGACGTGAACGCTCTTAAGACCACTGAGTAGGGAGGCTAGTGAGAAGGAGCTGCCTCTGGCTAAGTTGCGTGCCATCTTCTGCTGACTTCCTCATGGAAATGCTTGCTGCGATGAATGTATACCAAAGTGACATTTGTCTTTTGTTTCCAACGTTAACTGCTTCCTCCTTTCGCTTCCAGCTCCTTGTGAGTCTCAACCCGGGAGAACAACAGTGGCTTTGTGCTATTCCCTCTGTTACCTCTGGACCCTTTGGAAAGGCTGGCTGCTCAGAGACAATGTCTACCCACAAGGGTGAGGAGACAATTCTCCCCGCTCCCTCTCAACTGCAGCCTTCTGTAATTATCTGTGGCTTTACTAATCTTTTTTAAGGCCTGTCTCTGAAGCGACAGACACGGCTGTGATTGGCCCCAGATACTCTTTGACACTATCCTTTCAAGATCCAAGGGCCACCAAGCAGGTGCAAATGCAGTTAAGACCATCTCACACCTCCTTCTTATAAGAATCACACCTCAACGGTCTAATAATGCCTAGCTTTTATATAATGCTTTTCATGAGTAGGTCTTAAACCACTTTCACAATAAGGTTAATATTTCCCTATCTTACAGGTGGGGAAACCTGGGGTGCACAAATTGGGTGATTTGCTGCAATTGACCATCCAGTCTGGTGGCAACCTTCTGGACCGGGCATATATCTTTGGGATTGCATGAAACTGAGCTTGCAATGAGTTATCACACCGTGAGAGAGAATATGGACAGCGTTTACACTCAGGACAAGATGTTGGTCATCTGGTTTTTTTATCTTGCTTTGGTGTAAGCAACTATAACGAAAGCGAAAAAGAAAAAAAAACCAACCACCACTGATGAGCTGGAACATCTGTGGATACTTTGGCTACAGGGATTGCAATACTTGAATGTGTGTCGTTACTTCTTGTGTTGTCTTTGTTAAATAGGCCTTGAAAATGCTTATTTGGTATTGCTGACAACAGGCAACCCCTAGTCAGCGTAACAGGGTAGATCAACAGATTTGAACTATGCTGTTTCCTTAAAGATGGATATCTGTTCTGCCTTAACACTTATTCGGATCATCTCATTTTACTTATCTAAACTGCTCTGCATGCTTCAGCTGCTCTCAAGCAGCACCTGAGCCTTTTCTTAGGTATGAACATGTTCATGATGTATCTGAAATGCTGTACTAACTTGGGGATTTTTGGTCCCTTTGCATTTCTAGTGAGATGTGTGAAGGGTGTTGCTTCCAATCCTGTTATTGAAGGGTCAAATGTGCCTTTCAGTGATATTTATGCTGGGATGACTCCAGCAAACTAGGGGGACCAGACAGCTGGGGACTGAAAACCATTGCTCTCAGTGTCTATACAGTACAAGCGGTGAGGACAGTGCCAGAAGCCCTCTGTGATACATGAAGGTGTGTCTTTCTTCTGAGTAGGGACAACCATTTTAACAATAGCGAGATAGAAGTTATAAATGGCTTTGTTTACTGGGGCCTTATCCTGGTAGACGTGAGGCACAGAGTGCCTGCCAACTCATGTGGTTTTATGATGAGTCTCAGTACATTTATTACTTTCCCTAAAGTCGTGATTCCTGGAGTCATGTGAATAGTTTGCAGTCTCAGCTTTCAGTTATTATTTTAATTAAAAAGAAAGCAGTTTTCAAGAGAAATGCTTGAAAACATGAACCTGAGCAATGTAAAACTGAGAAAGCAAATAAGAACAACTCCAAATGCATATTTCTTTTTTAATCTCCTGGTGTCTGTTATTTTTTTTTTTTTAGGCCTGGCTGATGGTTTTGAATGCTTGGAGTTGGCAGTCCTGAGTCCTGATCTGAGCCCATTCCCTTTTCCAAAGAGGCTGCAAGCCATCAAAGACGAAAGGCAAGTTAAAGCATGTATTTAATCCTGCTTTACAGATGTAGTACTTTGGGGAGTTTGGGACTAAGGACTCAAAGTCATATAGAAAATCTGCAGTGGCATAAAGAACCAATTTCAGATCTTCTCAGTCTTCTCTACAGTGAAGTAACCTAGAGTCTCTAGTAATGATGCTGTGTTGCTTCTGAGCAGCTCAGAGTAAGCTATTCCTAATGTGAAAAAAAACCTAAAAATTGCAAATAGCCCTTGAGTGGGTATAAATGAGCAGAGCTTCAGTGATTTGGTCATGGAGGGGTCAGTTCTAAAAGGAGAGATCCTGAACCCAAAATACAATTCAGTAAAAAGTGACCCCTGCCTACCAGCTCCCCTTATCTTGTGATCAGGAGCTCATTTTGTGTGGATCATGTTTCTCCTGCCATCCTCCACATGCCCTGTGGGAAGGACAGGCACTGAGCATAGAAGAGAAGGAACAAAGGCAAGGCCCAGTGTGGCTGTTTACTCACTCCACGCACTGTTGTCTTCAATCAGATAAGCCTGTGGCCATATGGTGGAGTATTTCCAGATCCAAATCGGCTAGGAAAAAAAAGTGAGACTACTAGACAAACACCAGACCTCTCGAGTTTCGTCTGTCCCAGGTATGTACGTGCCCCATCAAGTCATATGATAGGGAACTGGCTGATTCCCATGCAGAGAGTGCCTTCTAGTTTCATCCCGCTCTAAGGTGTGCCTCTTACTGCAGCTGTATTTTCCTACATCAGGATTTTACCCAATAAGTAGGGCAAACTGGTGAGGGGGAATGAAGGAATTGGGTATCAGGAAGAAAAACTGCCACGAAGTAGGTAGGTTGTTGCTCTAAAGTTGCCAAGACATGAGATACAGGAGGGGTACAAGAGGCAAGAGCCACACTGTGAATGACACTTTTGGTGGCTGGGGCCTGGCACGTTTGCAAATTCTTGCGTTTGCTCTTCACAACAGCATCTCTGAACAGAGGCAAAAGGTTAGTCCATTGTCCTAACTTGTCCATACTCAATGTGTAAACATTAGCTAATTCAAAATTTACTGACTTGCATTTATTTTTCTTTCTAAGCTGGAACACAGCCAGGCTTTAATTGATGTCATTCAGCCAAAACTTATTTACCACCTTTTCCTGGTTTCTGTGTGACTTTTGGCCTGTTTGAGTATTTTAATTGCAGGCAAAGTAAAAGAGTGCTTTAAAATTACATTTGTATGGGAGAAGTTTTTAACCATCCTGTTTAAAGAGTACATTTGCTGAGTGCCAACCCAAACATACACAGGTACATTAAATAGAAAAGGTCCTTTCAAATTATTACCTGCAAAAGGTAAAATTCTGAAAATTAAATCAAATAAAACAAACTTCCAAATGCATTTAATTGGAAGTTAGTAAATTTTACAGTATACCATACATTTATTAGCTGACTATTTTTGAGCTGCTAATCCACACTTTCCTGTTATTGTTGCTGTTTTAATCATGAGAAAACAATGAAAACTATTTTTAAAGAACAGACTTAGTAAAATATTTCATAGAGAAGATAGCAAACAGCAGTAATGTGCACTCCAGCTTAGCACAGCTCACCAGCACTGTATGAAATATTTCACATGCACAATGGTAGTAGTTCCAAGGTTAATCCTGATGGGCACTTGCCATAGAGTGGCTCTTGTTGTGGTGGTCTTTCCTTGTATTATTACAGCTCTTGGCTTTGGTTGATTTCTTATAAGCTACCGCTCATCCTCATCTCATTTACTGGAGGCTCTGACAGCACTGATAGTATCAGCAAAGATTCCCTAAATCCCTGCACTGTATTAGTCTGCTGTTAGCAATTACTTAGGTTAGCAAAGAGTGGCAAAGATACTTAGGTATTTGCTAATTCCATTCAAATACAGGCATAAAAGCATTACTATGAATGAGAGAGAAGACCTCAGTAATTCCTTTTCTGCTGCCCCAACTCCGTTCAAACAGGGAGATGGCTTTAAATTTGCACCACTTTAAAGAAGTAGCAGGAGAATGACTCATGCATTTTGCACAAGAGTCAGACCTATTCCCTGTGGGCCACCAGCTATGGGCACCACTCTCCCTAAACTGAGGCGTTTAATGGTTTCGTGCTGCCAAGGATGAACATCCAGCACTTGTCTTTCACATGCAGCCTATGTATTACTCATGTTGCTCTTTCAGCCTTCAGGTGTAGAACTATGGCTTTGACTCATATGCACAAATGCAGGAAGAAATATTAAAACAAAACAAAAAACCCCCTTGAATTCTGCCATGTGTTTGAACATGTGGCCCCTCACCTGAGTCTTCATTATGTTAGCATTTAGAGTCTTGATTTGTGTGTCGGCATGTAGGTAAGAGGAGGAGAACGTGCATAGGTACAGGGTAGATTACAAAATCTTTAAGTAAATACTTCATGTAATCACTGCTTTTGTGTGTGTGGCAATTTCTGTAGTGGGTTTAGTTAAACATTTCCAAGTTCCTTTCTTAAAATGAGTCTAGTAGATATTTTTGACCTCTGATCTGATGCCTAGGAAAATTAATGGGTTTTTTTCTCTTTTTGTTTTCAATCATAAAAATCTGGGAGGGGCATAGTAACCTTGGAAGCTTGCTAAGATACTAATCTGGAGCCAGACTTCTTTTTTTTTTTTAAAGTTCCATAAAACTTCAGGGAAACATTTTTTTAAAAAATTTTGTTTTCTTCTGAGCATCCTGGCCTTGGTCAGTTCTGTGCAAAAAGTGCCAGAATGCCCCAAGAAAGGCTGATTTTGCAGTATTTCCAAGCTCACTAGTGCCTTGAAGTAGTAAAACAAAATTCATGAGAAAGAAACCTTACAAGATTTCAGGAATAAAATGTTTGCAGAAACAGTTGCCCAAGTATTCTACTAAATGAACAGTGTAACTTTTAAGGACTTTTACAAGCTATAGAACAGAGCAAAAAAATTAAATACAAAAAATTTATAATGTTTATTCATGTTAAAGGTACCCAATTTTACAAAAGATTCTGGGGTGAGTCCAGTAGGGACATGAATAAAAGTGGAAAAATATAAAATGAAATTATGCTTTATCGAATTGCAATGGATTCTTACTCTCTACTGCCTAAATAACTTCTATGACCTTACTTGATCAGTATACCCTTTCATTTATATTGCATTTAAAAAGAAAAAACAGCACTTTTTTGTTTTCCTAAGTCTTTTCTACCTTACATGATGAAGCAGTGTCAACAAAAACTAAGTTACTCTGTGTGTTTAAACATTGTGGCTGTCAACGTCCATGAGAATTTGCAATCGAGGGTATAGATCTAGTTGTTGCAATCCCTGGGAAACGCGGGCTGCGGCGTTTGGTATCCTTCAAGGAGGTTGCTTTGGTCGAGCTAAGAGTGAGCCAAGGTACCAGGAGCTGCTTCTCAGCCAAGTTGCAAAACAGCTACCAGTGAGTCTGGCTCGACACCTGAAGAGGGGTCGGACTGGAGGAGCTGGAGGGGGCAAAGCAAAGGGGCTTGTGGAAAAGATGGGATCTTCCCAGGTAATCTATATTCATATTTTGAAAAGATCCTAGGATTTTAAAGTACTGAACCTCCCATTTCTTTCTGTGAAAGCCAGATATGTAGTTCAAGTGTGGCTCTCTAAAAGTCTCTGGTTTCGACTTTCTGGGTGGTTTTTAGTTACTGCTAAGAGTAACTTAGGAGTAACTTAGGAGCAAAAGGAGTTTGCTGTGGTAGACAGCTCCGGCAGTAGTGTCTGTCTGGTTGAAACCACAACTCACAGGACATTGCTGCTTCAAGGGAGCAGTTCCAAGTTAAGAGTTGACTTTTCTACGTCATTATTCTTTGACTGTGCAAGAACATACAGGGGCGGGAAGAGACCTGAGCTAGTCATCTACTTTTAATCTCACATAATATGCTTTTTGTTGGTGTCACTGTCTCATTCTCTATAATCTCGTACCGTGGCAACCCACTATAATCTCGTACCGTGGCAACCCACCTTTATCCTGAGGAAAGGATAGCCCTCTTCTTGGAAGAATGGGTACTCTAATGAACAATGCAAAATGCTGTCTGTGTTCAATATCTTCATTAATAGCTGCAAAACTTAAACAAAAGCTTTTCTATGATGTGTGTGAGAAAACTGTGTGCTTGTGGTGACATTTGGATAGTAAATATATGGCAGCCTACCCCATAAACAAAGCAGGAACATTCGGGGAGTGAGATCCTCTGCTCCTTGTGCTTTTTACACTGGTTAGGGCAGAAATATCTGCTGCAGATCATGGCTTGTTTTGCACTATTGCTCATTTTCACCCAGTTGCCATCTTGTGAAGCTGGAACTGGCATCCCAGGGGATGCTGCAGCATGCCCTCTCTGACCTGCAAGGCCATCCCTGCCCATGAGCATGTGGGGTACCGGCAGGCACCAGTTACAGATCCCTCAGAAGCTGTCTGAAAGTGGCGTGGGACGGTGGACAGGCAGGACACGGAGATCGCCAGAGCTGTAGCCGTTCTAGAGACCTCTCTTTCACTGCAGGGTAGGCTTTACTATTAACTCTCATTGACAAAAACCCCTTGGACTGGCAGCCAGCTTCTGATGGGAGGAAGAAGTCAAGAGCCAGGTCACTAAGACAACTGCCAAGATAACAGCTTATCCAAACAGGTCTGTTTATTCTGCAATTTATTCAGTAAATTGCCCTGTCCAAATGAAATTTGATGGGAAATTATGCCAGGCATGGAACATAGCTTACAGTATGTCCAGAGCTGCCATGTATCTCCTATTTGAATTAGAGCAAATCTGATCCTTAGATGTTATTTTAACAAGTTGAAATCTACTTTGCACATTTCAGAAAATGTGTCCTGTTGATGAAGGCCATGAAAGCAATTTTCTACAGTATCAGCATTTGCCAAAAATTTAGGTTATGAGATCTCTTCTACATCACTGTTATTTGCACTCAGTAGATTCATATTTCCTTCAAAAGGTTCTGGTAGGAAATTAAAATCTTGCCATAGAGGTAAATACAATGAGTCTGTCATTCTTTCTGTTAAAATCTTAAACTTCAGTACTGTACCCTTTTCAAAATAAACCTGGTGAGTTTATACTTCCAAAGCTTTAGATAACAGGTGGAATGAGTGTAGAGGGTGAAGCCATAAAAGAGCTTCTTGTACAGTTCGGTAGCCTGTGCTTGCTGACTTGTCCTCATAAATAGGACGCAGAGATACACCTGCCTGTATGGTAACAGCAGCTCCTGTGCGAATAAGGCAGCTTCCCGCTTGGGAATCCATTTTTGGCTAGGATGCATTTCCTGAACATTTCCTTAGAACTTCTCGCTCACGCACAGTGCAGGTATACACGAACACGCATTTGCTCACTTACTCATTCACACAACACTCTGCTTCTCATACAAACTAAGCCTTTTTGGACCACTCCATAAGAGGAAATAAAGCGGCCATGATTTACAATAATTTCTTCCTTAGTGGTCTGCATTGCTAACAGCCACTGCTATACTGGGTTATAGGAGATGTAGTATAAGCGAGCTTTGGGGACATATGGAGAAACACGCACATATGCTTGTAGGTGCACAGAGACAAGTAGTTTTATGTGCATGTGTATGCAGAGAAGGTAGTCATCATCTTGGTGCAGAAAGCTCTAATTTCTAGGATGAAAAAGAATAAATAGGACTTTTCTTCTGTTCAGGAATGATGTTTAATCCCTTGTCCTATGATCATTTTCTGTGAGCACTTCAGAACTTCCCACTCATGGGACTAGATTTTTTAGCCAAGAGCAATCGGCTGAGGACCAAACTCACTGTTTCACCCAGGAGGCTCTAAATGTGAGGCTTTGTTACCACGCGGCACCTTTTAAAGACATGCTTGCTTTTGCTGTAACACCAGAATGCTCACGCTGAGCTTCTTGAATTAGTAGTTTAGTAAATGTACCTCTGTGATTAATTGCATGAGCCTGTCCAAGCATTTTGAAAAGCTGCATAAATATTATTAGATCTTTTTCACAAGGTGGACAACAGAAGAGCAAAGCTATTTACCTGAGTTATTAACAGTGCTATTGTCAGGTCTGGGGATGGACTGTGGGGTGTGCCACTGCTGGGATTGGTAATGAAATCCAGACACAGGTACCAGGAGTGATTTGGGAGTGAACATCCACAGAGATTGTTCTCCAAGCTCCCTGGGGTTTTGGTTTCTGTTGATACCCAAGTTGATGAGGTTGAAGGTAGCATAGAGGTCTCTAACTTCACTCTGGGCTCAGTCTGCTGTGTAGGCTCAGACACCTCAGTAAAGCTTTTAGGGTCAGGTTCTTGAAAGAGTCCATGGGAATACAGTGGCTAAATGCCAAGGAAGTGCAAGCCAAGTTACAATGACTGGGGAGGAGGGAAGAGGGGGAACGTTTATGAGTGATTTAGAAGCCACATCATCCTTCTCTTTCCCCAAAGTGACAGTAGAATTTTAGGCTTCTTAGTCACACCACACTGTTAGAAATGTTACCCATAGAAAATACTGTCATTCAGGAATTTCAATGTTACTCAAGCACTTCAGAGAAGGACGGTTTTCCAAAACTGAAATTCACCCTAGAAAATATTTTGAGACTTTGGAAAGGTGCTCCAGACTGCAACTTTCCTTTCATATATGGTTTTGTTCAATATGTACCACAACAAAGGAAAACAGAGGAAAAGTGGAGAGTAAGATGCAGAAGTGATTAAAGAGTGTGAACAAAGTCAGTTCCCCACTCTCTATAGCTCTAAACGTTGTTTACAAGTACTTAAGGATTTATTGCTGAACAGTCTGTTGGTCTATACTTTGCCAGGTTTCACATCACTGACTAATGCCGTTCAGGGGTTACAAGCCAATGACTCTATATTTGCGTCATCAAAGCACTCAACCCAAATAAGTATGTAGGAATTCATGTCTGAAAAATTCAGTGGAAGACCTTATGGAAGGGAAAGGAGACCTTTATTTTACTTAACTTTTCTACGTTGTATCTGCCTATTCATGTCCTCGTACCTGCAGAGTCAAACCTGCCAGTATGTACATGTACGAGTAGTCTGGGCAGGATTACTTGCGGTGGCACGGAGAACAAGGGATACCAGCTACTGTGCCCCCATTATATCTGCTGTGTTGCTCTCGAATGGTGACAATGAATTGGGTTTTGAATAGGTCTTTTAATATCCTTTTGAAGTCAGCAGTTATTATGGCAAGAAGAATCTTGTTTACTTTACCCTCCCTACATCTTAGGCAATTGTCTCTTGTTTCCTCATTTTGGATGTCTTACAGCTACACCCTGTTTTCCTGTTAGGGTAGCAGGAAAGAGGTATAGTACATAAAACTCCCTTTTTTGCCATCCTCTTGTCCTTCAAGAAGAAGCACAGGTCGTCTGCTGACAATTTGTCTGTGCTGTGCTCTTGATGCAGAAAATACCATCCTTGATGTTTGCCAACATAATTGCGCTCAATTGTATCCTTAGTTCTCAATGGATGCCATTTTTTTAACCCTTGCTTGTTATTTTTCTGGTGCTTTCACAAAAGCACATTTACATTCACACCTTGCTCTTACCTGTCTCGAAATTACTGACAATAAACTCTACAAGTGTTAACTATTGCAAGGCTGAAAGAATAAAAAGGAAGCACCAGAAAATGCTCTGTGACTGCTAAAAATAGAATAGTCAGGAGAGAGGAAGGATGTGGGAGGAGAAGAAAGATGCAAGAGAGACTCTCCTAAGACTTTTGAGCATTATCTGTAAAATTCCTGCAAAACAAGAGGTGATAGCACCTACTCAGGTCTCTAGCAACATTTCTGTTTACTCCAAGATGAGTCACTCTGAAAGTAATATTTGTGCCCTTGGGTTAACAGACAAGTGAATCACTTCTGTTAACAAAAAAAAAAAAAAAAAAACAAACAAATGAAAAAAACCCCAAGTACAGTGGGCCCTTCCAGTCCTCCTTGCTGTGGCAACTTGGAGCCAACTGCATTTTGGAAACTAAACAAGTATAACTGGTGTTAGATAAGTTTCTTCTCAACTTCCCAGTATGCTCCTGGGTTTCATTTCATTTCATTTCTTACTCAGTTCTTATTACCTGGTGTTTGTGACCAGAGCTAGATAGAAGACTGCTGCCTATTTGTAATCCTGTGTTATATAAGCCTTCCCAGAAACAGTTGTTGAACTATGTTTGAAAAATGTCATGAAAATGTCATGAAAAACATGTGTGGAAAGCACACTTAAACCCAAATTATATATTAGTCATATTTGGTTCAACTGCCTTGAGGAATGGAGGATATTAAAGCAGACGATATTCCCTTTGAGCAATTAGCTGACTGATTATAGTACAAGACACTTGCATGTTAGTGTTCAGTTTTATTTGATAGGTTGGGGACAGGTCATGGGGGTGAAAGGTGAGACCTGGAGCTTGTACTTTTAGAGGTGGCTTGAAAATCTCTTTTTTTGTGCGATCACGCCTGTGGTATGAGGCATGAGGGCTGAGCAGATGCTGCTTTGCGCTCTGAAGTGACTGCTTTTGATCGTGTACGCGTAAAGCTAATGAGTGGTGGTGTTCTTACAGTAGTTTTGCACAGCAGGGGAAAAATACTCTCTCCGTTGCCCCTTTAGATGCCATTTCTCATAATGCTAGAAAGGTTGTTCAGTGTCAAACCCATCAGGAATCTCGGAGACAAGGCAAAGCTGTCTCTTTCAGTTGGACTTACGCTGGGGTACCTGTCCCAGTACTCGGGCAAAGGATGTGAATTTACACCTGCAGCATGGGGGCCAATGCTTCTATGTTGTGTGTTGCTGCCATCCAGAGCTCAGTGGAGTGAGGTGCATTTGAAGAAGATTTTCTGCTTGTTCTACACATGCAAGATAAAGGCAATAAATAATAAATGTCATAAATAAAGAATGATGTTCCAAAATAGCTTCAGTTTCCAGTAAGAACTGGAAGCTGCACCTACCCCATCTGCAGAAAGTCTGTTTTCGTTTCGTATTCAATCTGTTCTCTCTTCCCCCAGACACTGGCTTCAATGAGAACATGATCTCTTCAGAAGAACCTGCAGGAGACCAATGTTCATAATTTCTACAACATTATTCAGTTACTCTTACGTGACTCTTGATAGTTCTGTATTAAAAAAAAAATAGGTGTAACTTTGGTTGTTGGCTGCTTATTATTATAGCGACACATCTCAAATGTGAAGGGTACTGAGCTACCATTTCCATTATTGCATGAGGCCTCCTGACTTCTCATTTCAAAGAGAACAGAGACTCAAGAATTGTATTCCTGGGAAGATTGCTGTGGGGTCAGACACAGATACTAGAAACTAAGGATGTAGCACTGTGGCCCTCATTTCAGGCAGCAACAACTATCTGAAACATGGTTGTGTTGTTAAGATACTCTTCTGCCATGGAGAGAGGCCGAGTAAAGCCATCCCAGGGAAATTTGTGGCCAGTGAACTGCTTGCACTTCAGGCCATCTTTGAGAGCTCTTGTAATGTCAAGCATTGTTGGAAAGAAAGAGTTTCTGGCCAGGAGCTCAGAGTTTTCAGGAAGGGTAGTAATGGGGCTTGCTTCTTGCTTATTTTTCAAGTGCTGTTCTTAAATCAGGAGAGTGGAGATCATGCTCTTACTGATTCCTATACACAGCACACTTAAATTCATGTTCTGTTCTGCTGCTTCTCCCCACCCCATCCACGTGAAAGGACTGGCTTCTGTGAAGGGGCAGATCCTTGGCTGGCATCAGGCAGCACAACTCTGTTGAAATCAGTGCAAATGACCCAAGGATATTGCCTGGAGTGTTTACTGTAGCATTAACTGATTATACCTGCACAAAGAGGCACTTGTGACCCACGGTGTGACTGAGGCTTACTGATTAATTTTAAACTACTGAACTGGTGTAAGAGAAAGTTCAGTCGTTTTACTGGAGAGCAAGACTTGGTTGCGAGAGCGCTCATGGGGAATGGGGAGCAGAGGCAGTGCAAGAAAACAAATACCGAGAAAGTGAGTCATCGGCTCTTGACTTGAAATCTCCACGCTCCCCCTCTAGCAATATTCCAGCTCAAATCCAGCCTGTAAATCACTACCTGCATGAACTCGTGAATTACTCATTTGTCATGTGTCCGGCCAAGTCATGCCAGGCTCCATTGTTTGAGGTGGTTAACCCCCTCGCCTAGGCCGCCTGAGCGCAGCCATCGGTGTGGGACCGCTGGAGCAGAGCCCGCGAAAGCCGCCATAGTTGCTCTGCTTGTACACAGGGGAACTGCATGGGAAGCCTTGGCCTTCGGTTAATCTGGGGAGGGCAAAACAGAGCCCTAACAGGGGAGTGAAGGTCACTTGGAGAGGCCTGGCTGTGTTGGAGCTGTACAGTAGGTGTCTCCAGAGTGACAGGTCAATAATTCCCAATGTGAGTGACTGATGAATTGACAGAGCGTTAACTTTGCAGCACAGCAAGATGGTCTGGCTTTCTGCTTCACTTGCAATTTTATAGTGATCAGTATTGTCTCATCTCATTTCCATTTAAATTGGAGGGAAGGCAATAGGAGGCACTGTCTGAGTGTCATAAGGAGCAGACGTCTCCCAGCTTGTTTGGGAGATTTGAGTTCATTCCAAATCATATTCCCTGAACTGTCCGTGATTTCAGAGAGGGGATCTAGAGCTGCGCAGAGCACAGGTCCTTCAGCGTGGTAGGTCAACCATGAAGACACAAAGCCTTACTGGACTGTTAGGCAAGACTGGAGATTTGAAGGACCTGCTTTCCTTCCCCTCTCCGAAGGGTCTGAGGCAAAATCAGGTCAGCCTCCCGCCCTGATAAAACTACAGAAATCAGGCAACGCTGTTGATTCATGGATGTTGTGTTATTAGCGGAATGATGCGGGCATGAGTGGTGGCATTGCACTGAGGCACCAGAGTGGCACTGATACTCTCAGAGGCTGATCCGGGCACACTCAGGCTTGTTTTGGCAGTAAACGAACGGGAGAGGGCAGCAGGAATACTCCTCTCCTGTCCCACAGTCCCCCACGAGCCTTCCCAGTTTGTGGGGTGCCAGGACCCCTCAGCTGCAGTGTTCACCTGGAGTGGATCCTTCTCTGCATTTCCAGAGGTGCCCAGGCTCTGATGTCTGTTCTCTCTGGGTACTTTCTGTTCTCTGTTCCCCTTCTCAGGGGCAAACCCCCACATTTTTGAGGCAGGGATCAAAAAATTTCCTAACTGCTGCAGGGACCAAGTTTTACAGAGGGTCAGAGCAGTGCAATCTGCTGCAACTGTGCTCCCCTGGAGCTGCTTTCTAGTGCAGTGATGTGGATAAGATAGAGGTGAGGCTTATGGGAGCTCTGGATGCCTGTTGGGCTGCGTTCATGGTGATGTCCAGTGCTGCAGCTCAGGAGTGATCTCGGCATTTTCCATCTTCTGAGTTTCCTGGTGGAGGTTGTCCCCACTGGAGGTCTTGTTCTGAGACTCCTGGAGTCAACAGAGCTTTTCAGTGGAAAGTTGATAAAGTATTTATCTATGTGAAAATAGCTACAAGATGCAGATGATGACCTCAGTCCCAGTTTGTGAGAGGAAGCTAGTGTGCAGAGAAGAAAAATTACTGGGCTTTCACAGTCATCCCTCATTTCTTCCCCAGAAACTGCTCCAAACTGCTGTTACTTGGAGTTTCACAGTGTTACAGTGACGTGGTCTGGGAAAACTTGCAAGAGGAAAATAGGTCCCCACTTCCCTTCTTCCTCAGCTCCCCCACAAGCAGATGAAGCATCTAAGCTTTTCTGGAATAAAAATCCAGAGCCAGTCCTCCCAGCTCTTTCTGAGGAAGACTGCTCAGTTGAGACTTCACTGTCCAGGCAAAGATAGTTAACGCTATCCAAGATCTCACAGAAAACCTCCATGAAATGCTGTTTCAGTTCCTATTCCAGAAGGTCGTGGCTCTCTGTAGGGGCTGAATTTCCCAGCCTCATACAAATATCCTAGAACCTCAAACGGCATTAGCTATCTATGTCTTGGCAACTGTTCTTCTAAGCAAAATCTTCTATAAAACAGTACTGATTATACCTCATACACATCCCAAATTCCCTTTGTGGCTGTAGAAACCACGAATTTGGAACTGGGCTCACTTAGTCTCCTGTAGCAAATTACTGACATACAAGAAAAGGGATGAGGTTTGGAGGAAACTCTACAGAGAAGCCTGAGGGAGGGCTATCTAAATCACATGGCAAATGCTGTTCACGTGCACATTCATTATTTTTGTGCTTGCAGAGAAACTAGCTGGCAACTAAAGCAGCTCAAGCAACTAATCCTGGGAAAAAAAGAGAACATTTTAAAGGATTAAGCAATACAGAGACAGTATTAAGTTGTTATTTTTTATGGTTTGCATGATACATTAGCCTTACAGTGGTCTAGAGTTTTTGCTCCATGGGACATTTTCAGAGGAAGAACAGGACAGAAACTTTAGTCTCTAGTTCTGGGGAGAGGAGCTCCCTTTCCCAGGTGAGCTGAGGCTGTTGGTTTGGACCCACATTGAGAATATCCAGGCTGAGTTCTGAAGAACTTACACATATTCCTGGTTTGTTTTTGGTTTGGGGGGATTTTTTTGTTTGTTTGTTTGTTTAAGCGATTAGTAAGGACAGCTAACAAACAAAGAGTTAAAACTTCCTGAGTTTATTCCATTCAGTAGTTCCTGGATCCTGAATAGAAAATAATACTGGAAGGTACCGAGTTGAACTCACACTGAGAGATAATAGAAAACTACATAATAACATTTGAAGCCAGTAAACTGCTTACCTGCATTCACCCAGGCAATATCGCATCGAGCCACCTCTCATATACTTTAAACAGAAGAATTTACATGCTTTGGTTCATTCCTGCACAGTTCTCTTGTTTTAAAACTGCAGTGTGCCATTTGTACATTTCTATGGCATTGCTGGTAATGCTTAAGCTTAGGAAATTCTTTGTTGGCCGAGTGAGCACAGAACTCTGCCAGGGGAAGGGTGGATTCAGCTGTAGCATTAGCTGGTATTATTGTTTTGTTTAAATCCGATGTTTTGGGAGATTAGCAACGCTGGTGCCCACAGGAGGGAGCCAAATACATTGCTCTCAAGAAAGAAAAAAACCAACCCACCTTTGTCTTCAGTGTCTTCATCAGATGTTCATATATGAAAAGGAGTAAAAGCCAATGGCAACCTCTAAATATACCAGTAGAGCCTTGCGCACCATCTCAAAGGGAACTCAAACTTATCTGGGAGATTATCTGAAAGTATTCAGGGAGAAAAGCATCATGTATATCTCAAAGCCGTGATACCCACTTTTAATGATGGAGGACTCTCGGAAGGAGAACAGTCTTTTCTCTGACCTGAGCAGCAGTAGACCCACTGGAAAGAAATGTCTGTTGCAAATTTACCATGCTCTCGCCTTGAAGTGGGGAGGGCTGAGGCTCGCTCTCGTCTCCCAGGCACATCTGGATAAAAAGCCCCACGAATGTTTGTAACCAGGGTGGGCCTGTTTCCTGCTACCCTTATCACAGACCCATCTACCATCTCGGAGCCTGGGGAGAGGGGAGGCAACAGGGGTGATGAGGAGCAAAAGAAAACCCTCTTGAAGGACGCCAGGCCCTTTGCTGAGCAGCTGCAGGAGGGCTGTGTCAGAAGCAGTGCCCTTGCAGGGAAAGTAGCCTGAGATCTCTGAACCTCTTCCTGTGCTTGTTTTTATTTTTGCTTTTAAACGAAACTTCAGCTTTGGTATGTGGCCTGTTGCTGAATGAGGAAAATATAAAGAAAAGAAAGCTTTTAACTGGCTAAAAATAAACAGTGTTTTTATGAATATGCTGGCAAATTTCACAGAAGGATGGGATTTCTTCATCTTTAGCTTCATTAGAGACACTGGGGGTAACTTTTCCATATTAAAAGGAATTTTTTTTTTTTTTTTTTTTGCTAGATTCCGTGAGTTTTTGAGCTGTTTGCTGACATCTGACATTGTTTTGTGATTGCACTTGGAGATGAGGTAGTGCACACATTTGCTTTTGCTTTGAGATGGAGTGACCTTTCTCAGCTCACTGAGGGCTGCAGCCTGGTTACTTTTATCTGCATCCCAAAATGATAACACCGATCGACAAGACATCCTGCCAATCCACAGCCAGGCTAACCGCTGTGGAACAAGGAATGACTTGTTGCTGTTTGTTGTCACCATAACAGAGGTGGTTGGAGTTGGGGACTAGAAGTTGGCAAATCTGATTCTTTCCTTCCTAAGTCATCCAGAGGGCTATGAGGAATGTTTATAACATCTCTTCTCCATGAGCTGCCTGTGTAATGCTAGTAGGAGCTAATTCAAAATGCCATTTTTCTTTAAGTTAGATGATAAATAGTTTTGTGCCTCTTGTGTGGATGATGCTGGTTAACAGCAAAACCCTATCTCTGAGCTCTCACTGACAGCGTATCAGTAGTACAGGAACGCGACACTACCACGAGATTCTGGAGAGACAAACCGAATGGTGTTTCATACAATTACTTGATCAACGATGAAGAAAAAATTTAGAACAGCTTAAGTACCCCCACACACAAAAAGGCACAAGAACAAACGACGACTAAATATGCTGTATATAATTCATAACAGCTACGGGACTGAAAAGAAAATAGACATGTCATGCGCAATGTTTTTTCATATGTTAAAAGAATACATTCCTTTCCCCTGTGCTGTAGTTATGAATTTGTCAGGGTTCACGTTTTTCCTCTTATTATTTCTCATTGTTAAAGGTCATTGGGCTTTAAAAATACGGATAGCCTGCGTCTTTGCTCTAATCCATCTAATGCACTGTATCCAAAGATTAAATCCCTGACAATAGTGCCAGATGATCCTCTCCTCTACCCCCAAGTTCTTGTGTGAGTGGCAGGATAGATTCTGGTAATGGCAGGGCCAAGATACCATGAAATACATATTATTGTTCACAGTAATTGATCATGAGACTTGCAAGTAACAGGAGTGTTTGCTTAGCTTTGTACTGCTGTGACAGGGGCTGTCTTTGGCAAAACAGCGGAGACCGAAATAGCTACCCAAAGCTGGAAGGTAGAACTGCCAAGCAGGAGCCTGTAGCCGCAGGTGTAAAAGACAATTCTCTAAAACACAGTCCTCACTGATGGCAGTAGACGGCTTCACAGAAAAATGTCCTGAACTAAGTAGATGGTACCAATTCAACGGTGGCCGATGCAGGATGCTGACTTTCTGTAGTTGACGCACCTTTGCTGCGACTGAAAAGGACTTAGTCTGCAAGGCCCCGTCCTTTTCGCCAATGTTGTGATCCTATCCATCGCAAACCAGGATCGCTTCTCAAGATCATGCCAGTGGTGGCTTTGCCTTGGATCTGGTTCTTCACTGTTTATATTCCAGTCTGACACCAGTACTCTTCCACTGATCTTTAACAGTCCCAGTGGGGGTTAAGACAGTGATTTTTAGGAAAATGTAGGTCCTTTGGGGCATCCCAGTGAAGGCCAGACTTTCCAATGAGCTCAGGTCTCACCGTGTACACATCATACTGATTCTCTTTGTAACCCTAGCCTGGAGTAAACTCCATTTAGTAAATCTCTTGTGCCTTGAGTCCCAGAATACCTCCCCTCTGACTGTGAGGAAGAAAAAGGTGTATTCAGACTTCTGTGTGTGGTTTGGTTGGGCATATTTTTCTAAGTTAATGTAAGCAGTTTAATTTGCTTCCAGGTAGCATCTCCCTGTTCAAAGCTCTTCTGTGCTGTGGTTGACATAACAGTACTCGTTAAGGTTGGTCTGCAGATAATTTCCAGCCTGAGTGTAGGGACAACTACGCCAATGTAATGTCCATTCCCGTGCTTACTGGAGTCAAACATTGCTCTGGTTTGATCTGAGCTTGCCTGTGGTGGTGGAGGGGGATACTGTATTCTCCAGCATGGTCTGAATACGCTCTCTGGGACCCTGGCATCTTACTCTGTTTGCTAAATGGAATCTGCCTCATGAAATCTGTGCTGTACTGTCCTTCACTTGTTATTAATAAGCTGTCTGACTCAGAGCTTGTAACTTTGAGTCTTTACTATGACAACAGATAAAATGACAGGCTTTAAAAGAAAGAGCTTGTGTAAGAGGAGGAGGGATTTGAAAACCTTTTGGCCAAGCTGTTTGTTGATTTGTCCAAACAACTGTTTTGTACCAGAAAGTTTCAGGGAAATGTTACCTTCTGGCCCATGCCTGTTAAAAGGCTGGTTATGTGCAGATACCTGAGCTGAACGCTAAAGCCAGTACAAGTGCCAGTGCTGAAATCCCACCTTAAACTGCGGAGTGGCTGAATGCAGGTTTCATGGTAAATCTACAGGTCCAGGAGTCTCCATCTTGTTATGATTTACATACCAGGGAAATACTTATGAACTTGGAGAGGGAATCATATTCATACGAATAGGGTCATGTTTGTTATTTGAAGCCTGCTAAAGTATGCTGTAATTCATTTGCTTTATTGTTCTGGTTTTTGTTTGCCTTTTTATTTTCTCCCCCCCCCAAAGAAAAAGCAAACACTTGCACTGCTGTGTATGGAAATGAGAACGCCCCATCCCCTGAAGGCACAAATACGACCAAGATTAATTTTGTACTAACTCTGTAGAGCCATGGTCCCACAAGACGTGTAGGGTTGGGGAGCCACGTTGTAGCTGCACAGGCTTTTTTCTGAGCTTAAGGATTAGCAAGGTGTGTCCAAGCCTAAATTAACTATTTTACTGCAGTTCTGAAACTATGCAGTCTTCCATGTGCTAGAGCAAGAAAACAGGCTCAACCCCCTCTTTGCTTTGGGATTGACTGGCTACTCTCCCAGTGCACTAATGGTAGGACTGGCCCAGGCCTAGATATTGGACAGTGCAGTGAGCCAAAAATTTTGGGGTATCATACACTCTTGTATGGTTAGTTACTCTGTGCTTTATGGACACTACAGGGAGCCCTGTGAAACAGTCTACAACCAGAGCTTCTTTCCTGCTTTGTCCCTATCGTTAACCCTTGCGTGAAGGGGGTAGAAATTGCTGCATAATTTAGTACAGATAGGAATTGCTTCAGGACAGCTAAAGTAAAACTCTGTGCTTGCTGCTCCTAAGCTGTCCCATCCCCTTTAAGCAAATGCCCCACAGAGAGAGCGCCTGGCCCGGCTTTCAAGTAAACTGCCAATTTTTCATTTAACATCCCCAGTGTAAGCAGTATGGATGGTAAAGAATATTGAAGCCAACTTTTGGTTGATGGCAAAATGCCTGTAGTCTTCAATAGCTCAAGAATTGGCCCTAAACTGGTCACAGCTGAAGAAGAGATTTGAGTTGTAGTTACACAGGGAAAGCAATTGGCTGAATCTTAGTGGTAGCGTTCACGGGTGCTGGCAGAGCTGCTGAAAATGTATGCTTTTCTGCAGCGTGCTTTCAGAAATGGGGTGTACATTCATGTGTTGGAAAGGGTAGGGTGGTGTTGGGAAGCTCAGATGTTTGCAGTGATACGGGTGAGGGACGGAGGGACAGAGAGAGAGTGAAGTTTCTGGTCCTCCATTATACGTTGATAAAATGGGGAGGCTTTGGCTGCGGGCTCCTCGGCCTCTGCTCCTCTCCCTCTCCCTCTGTTCATCTGTCCTGGGACCCTGCTCTGGTTTAAACTTTTCTGCAAAGTTGGCATAGCTACTGTGGCATTCATACTGCAAAGTTTCCGTAACCTCACGTCTCAAGATGTGCTACAGTTTTCTGTGCTCGGGCCAGGGGAATACATCTCATTATACATTATCCACTCTGGCAGCTCCTAATCTACACCTGCTGATAGAGGGGCCTCATAACTTCGAGGAATAAAAAAACTTGTGCCTAAGGATCTTTACCACCCAAGCCCGTATATTTAGACTGACAAGGACAAAGCATTCCCATTCCCGATGGACCTTAAAGCACAGGGAGAATGACTTAGCCAAAGTCACTCAGAAAATTAGTGGCAGCAACTAGATTCTGGTACATTTTTTTCCCCTTCAAATGCTAGTTTAAAATGGGTAGAGCTCTTCAGATGTTTCTTTTCTGCTTTAGAATTTGCGATTGGGAAGGGGTGAAAAGTGGGAAGTAAATGAGGAGAAGAAAGGGTAGTTCTGTCTAAATCTCCCAGTATAATTTTTATACTTCTCTGTGGGTTTTAAGTACTTAGTTAAAACAAAAAGCTTTTATACTAGAGGCCATAATGTAAGATATAAAGATGATCCAAAGCATAAAATAAGAGGATGGATTAAATGGAGAATAAAAAGGAAAATAAATGAAGAACTTTTGTGGTTAAGTGCTAGGAGCTTTGGAAAATAATGCTCAAATTAGAAGCATGTGCTCTAGAAAGTTACAACATAGGTATTGCAAAAAATGCATTCTTCCCAGAGGATGGGGATGAATTAGGATTCAAAATTATGAAATGAGCTGGGGAAGAGATCTAGCCTTCTGCATAGGAAAACAAAATTTAGAGGTAGATCAAATGTAGCTTACGTAGGTAATTGTCAAGAATAACACAGGAAAGAAGAGTACTTGTGGAACTCCAGTGGGTAATGTGGTATTCATTTACATGAAATATGAAAGAACTGGAGTAGAGAAGGCCTCGACTTCAGGACTCAAGGGGGCAATTCCTCAGCTAACTCAATTTGCACAGCCTAGAGGTTAAGAGACATCCCCAATTTCTGTTAGCTGTGAAGATGTCTCACTAAAGATGAGAGTGGGCACTTGTACGCTACTGGCACAAATGAAGTTTAAATGATTGTGGGTACTCTTGCGGTTATTCCTTTGGTCTACTGTTTTCAGTAAACTTCCTGCATGTGGATAGAGGACGTGCATTAATGGGGCAAGAGAGAGAGTTTTTATGGTATATGGATCCAGAGGTCCCATGTCTGGGAAGGGGGCCCTCTTTCTACTTGTCAGAGAAATGGCCAAAATCATTATGTCTAGATCCGGGACAAATTCGTTGCTAAAATTTGCAGTGAGCCGCAGCGATTTCCCAGTTGGAGAATTAAGGAAGGAGAAGAGAATTCAGAGCTGGAGTCTGGAGATTAGAAACATTAATTAGAAACCTCTGCATGTGGCTATCTCATTCCTGTCCCTATATGTAGAGCTCAAACGGATGCGAAAGCTCATTTCTGTGTCTCTGTCCAGCACTTCTCTCACAGCACAGATATTCTTGCTATGCTTTAACAACCAGCCTTCTGGTCCGATCCTGCACTCCGAAGCCTTCAGCACTTCACCCATTGTGCTGTAATCCATAACCTTGGAGTGTAATCTTTCTGCACAGCGGACGGTGCGCTTTCCAACTGGCTCATTTACGAGAGGCACAACACAGAAGGGAGACGAGCCCTGTTCCCAACCTGAAAGAGCCAGCTGAGTTTGAATGAATAAGGAATGGAAGGTTGAAAGCATCGTGGACAGATTTTCTGGATAAATAGACACTTAAATATATATAGCCAGATCATCAGCGCATGTAAATCAGTGAAGCCAGCAAAACTGGGTTTATACCAGCTGAAAAGCAGGACATGTGGTCTCAGCTAAACTAACAGTCTCAAAAATGCAGCTGATGGAGGTTTGTTGAGGAATTGACAGAGAGGAAAATGGAGAGGGATATACTACCCTATGCAGACAGTAGTAAGGGGAAAAAAGATCAAAGGAAACAGGCAGAAACCAAAGTAAGAGGGTGAGAAGAGTGGGAAATGCTCAGAGCATGACTATTGCTTCAAAGTGTTACAGCTGTCCTCAACTGCAACAGCAAGAGCAGAACGTTGCCACCCATTAGTGGAGTTGATGCCATGAAAAAGCAAAATACTGTAGTTTGCCCAACTTTCAATTACACAGTGTTAATGTAAATCAAAATTGGGAGCGATGAATAGGAAGACTGTTCACTTCATTTGCACATTCAAAGCTGTTCTTAAATAGAGTGAATTATGCACATATTGGACGCAGCCACACAGACTTGGTCAGCATTGTGGCTGATGGTTGGCACTTGGGTATTGGTATTATAATAATTTAAGTTTTTCCATCTTTGAGAGCAGAGTTCTATCTGTGATGTCGCTTGTGAGTGACTGTCAGACCTTCGAGTTCTAGAGGAAGAAAAGCGCTGGGAAATTGCAGTGGTTCCAGTTCTGTGATGGCTGTTACTAACACTGACTTCAGGATTCATCCCACCGAGTCAAGTCCTAGGCTGCATATAGGTCTTTCTAATTTTATCCCTGTGGAATTCCTAGAAGCCAGACAAAATTGACTTTCACAGAAGAATCTCTATTGTTTACACACCAGAGTACTCTGTTCAGTCAACGAAACATGTTTTTTATTAGATTTCCCTTGGAAAAAAAGAGACATTTTAAATTAAGGGAAAAAATGTTTGTTTTGGGTTTTTTGGTGAAATTTGGGGGTGGTGTGCTGGTGGGCAGAGAATGCTAATGGAAGACGAAAGCTTTTTTTTTAGATTTCAAAGGTTATCAAGTGCCCCAGAGCATCCTCAACTGAGAATCACTGAGTAATTCAGATGGGAAGGGATCAGTGTAGGTCTCTAGTACCACAGTCTGCACAAAGAAGAACAAGCTGCAAAGTTAGTCAAGTTGAAGTCCAAACTGTGAATTTCCCTTGGTTTTTGGATGTGACTGGCATGACTTGTGCTACAGCTTTAACTCATGGCGGAGTCACTAGTTTCGAGTTAATGTACTGATCTATTTGTCTAAATCTGTATTAAACAGCAAGGTATTTCTGTGGCTGTTTACAGATGTTTAAAAAGGAAGAATAGAAGAGAATTTTCAAGGATATGTCTGGCTCTATAAACCGGCATAAAATGAGTATGAGGAAAGTGCATTCAAATCCTGTTAAACCGGTGTAAATGAGCACAGAAGACAGAAAGCAATGGGGGGATCTAGTCCATTAGTCCTGCAAGGAGCAAGACAAGGGGAAAAAGGCCAATGAACCCATGAGATTATGAATGCATATATATCCTGGCCTGATACTGGAATCAGTGTTGCTGTTCATAACAACCTACGGCATGGATTTGCTGTTGCCAGCTTCCCTTGTGGAAGGAAAATGAACTGGGTCACTGCTGTGCTGAAACTGGAAGCGAATACTTATTGTGTGGCAAGTAGAGTATCTGGGTGGAAGGGAGGAAGGAAATAAATAAAATAATAGTACTCTTAATAGTAGATTTAAAATCTACATAAAGAAAATGCAGTTTGCTTTAAATATCTATGGTGGTGATTCCTATCTGGGCTACTGGAACATAAGCTGCATAAAGACTTCATTATAGGAGAGTCAAAACCATCACTTTTCTGACATTAGAACCCAGGCAACTAAAGATAATTACCTGTGTATATCTAATTGCTGGGGTCATAGTCAACTCTGTGCTTTAATTTTCCACCAAGTTGTTATTTCTGTCTCTCTCTTTTTTTCCTTTTGTCCTTTAGCAATGACATTTGCATTCCTTTTAGCAAAATACCAAGGTTAAACTAAAAATAATTCTGCCCATCAGTTTTAGATTAGGACTAGAGCAGGCACAGATTTACTGTAAATGTGTATGTAATGATTGCTGCATACACTGCCAGGAAATTGCTACAGTCAGACGTTTGAAGAATTAGATTAATGTTTTTTAACATAATCCGAACTTAGTTTTGATTGCCAAGTGGTAACTGCTATTAATATCTGCGTGAATCCACCTTTTTTCGTGGGAAATTAAGATACATAGAAATGGTTTCCTTTCCTGAAGATGAGGAGGTTTTGAAACTTGTGCCATTCTCGTTGGAAGTATTCTGGAAAAAGCAGCAGCACACCCCTGAATCCCAGTACCCTTGAAATCAATGAGCTAATGCTTATTAAACCGCTTTGTGTTCACCAGGTTTTTATCTCTGGTTGTGAATGTGAGTTACCTAATGCAGTTTTATAAATATGCCCTTGCTTTTTTGTAGTGAAAGCACAGATTTGGTGTTTTGGAAGTTCAGTTTGTATGTTTGCAGGGCTGGACACAGGAGACCACGTAAGGAAGTGTTAAACTTCCCTCTTCCAAAATGCAGAGGTTTAAAGGAAGGTGTTACAATATGTAGTCCCACATTGTTATTAGAACCAGCTCTAATTATGAAATTAGATTCTCCTTCAAAGGCCTATTGCCCCGGAAGGCCAAAGTCTATGGGAAGTAATCAGTTTCTCTGTTACCCTTCCAAAAGGTCTCAGCATCCAAAGTATGAGATTATTTTTGATCCCTGTGGCTGAGAGAAAATCTGTAGCTTGCTTTCGCTGTCATTTGAAAGCGCTTAGTGAGATCACCAGTGAAGTCACATAACTGTCTTTTCCTCCTCAGTTTATCCATTGACCGTGTTGTGGTCTTCTTGACAGCCGGAACTTGAACAAATTAATTGTGATGTAATGGCATGTAGAGAAGAGGATCTATGTGGGATCTTGACACTCTACTGAGATTATTTTAGGCAACCAGTCTGCATGACCCAGCCATTTAACACCATGTTAGCACTAAAAAACATCAACCCAATGCATCAGCTGGAATTAAACAATATTCCCTTGACACACTGTATATGTTCTGCTCCCCAGACAGCCACAATATTAATTTCCCTAAAACTAGCAGTATACCCAGGGGACAAAACCAGCCTCTGAACAGATGTTGACTCTTTAGGCTTGAATGGAATAAAGCATCGTTGATGCTTACAGTGTTTTGGCTTAATATCTTAAATTAAGAGCTTCGCGTGGCCCAAGATTCAGAAGTCCTGCTTGCTCCAAGCAACGGCTCGAGGCTTTAATTTATGAGCAGCAACAGCTTATCTTGGGGCAGTGGCGTGGGTCCTTCCTTTCATCTGTCTGTCCACCAGCATTCCTACTTCACTGCATGGATGCCTCGGCTCCCCGCAGAGCTGCTACCGAACGGCCACAGTTTACCGCTTGGCACAGCCAGCACAAGGTCAGTGCTCCTTCTCCCACCTTTCTTTCCTTGCTTATGAACTAGCTGAGCAACGGAGCTGTGCTGGAAGCACATCTGCTAACCTGCCTTCAGCTCAAGTAGCCGTAGCTGTCCCTGTTCATTAATTGGGGCCATATGCAGGGAGCACCCTGATTTGACCATTGCTGCTTCTGTGGCCCTCCCTGCAGCTGATTTACCAGCTGAGAGCCAGTCCCTTTCTTCTCCATCATTCATTAATGGATGCAGCGTTGTTTAATAGCTCCAAGTGATTCAGACACATCAGGTGTATTCAGTCCCAAGGTATGCAAAGTTGCTGAGTGCAGATGTTGCTGCAACTGTTTGTACAGATGAGTAAGTTAGCACGTATCTGAGAGAAGTCGCTCTTCTCATTCCCAGTCACAGGCTCTACTCACTATAGTTTATCACAAACCTTAAAGAGAGTCAGTAAAATTTGTTCGACATTTATTAGTGCGGCTACAAAACTTCCATCATATTTGTAATGGCTTTGGCTAATAACAGAGGATATTTCAGATAGCGAGATGTAGTTGGAACAAAGAAAGTCTGTGAGATGTTCTTTCACTGTCTTGTTTATTTTAAATCTGCTGCAGTCTTCGCTTTCTTCACTGTAGGTGGTAGAATATTTTTACAGGCACTTGCAAAAAGATCTGAGTATTTAAATTTTTTCCAGTGTAATGGGGCCATGTGTAAATTTGTGAATCAGTTTCTTAATAACGAATGCACTGCAGGCTAAAAAATCCCTGTACTAAACTCCTCTCTAGAATTGCCTGACCTTCTTTGGAGACCAAGGGTTTCTCCTTCCTTCTGTAATTGGTCCTGGGTCGGCTGGTTTTGTGCCCTCCATCTGGTTTGACCGATCAGTGACACTTGTCTTGTGAAGCTCAGGCAGTGATTTATGATCACAGTAAGACCTAAACCACATAGCTGAACTCCAGCATTCAGTGCTATTCTTAAATGTACGTGTTTCTTATTGAAGATGCCAACTCTTGAGGAATCTTACTGTGAAGTTAACAGGCCCCAGTTACCGGGGAGTTAGAGCCAAGCTTTACACTGGGAGCTTAGTCTATGTCCTTCAAATGAGAAAACTGTCATACAGTTAGGGACAAAGCCTCTTCCGTGAAGGTCGCAGTTGTCTTGAAACCTGGCTAGTGTCTGATCACTCAGAGCCAGCTTCCCAAGTCGGAGCTTTTCACAGGAAGACATTAGGCTTCTCCTGGAAGGCTTTGCAGTGCGAGATGATATATTTAAAGACACATTTTTCTCTGCTTCCTAAGAGCTGGATGATTCATTGCAGCTCTTGGTGCTCTACTCCATCATCTCAGATCAAAAGAGAGACCACTGAAGACTTCACTAAAGGCTGGTTTTAGGAGCCCTGGGCAGAGAAGGCGGCTGAGAACCTGAGAGGCCTGAGTGCAATAAAAAGGAGTGGTATGAGATTTACCAAAGCTGTGGCCATAGGAATAGAAATCCTTGCCAGAACCAGCCAAACATTTGATCCCACATTTTCCAGCAGGCCTAGGAGACTATTTTGTTTCAAAAATTATTTCTATTTTTATGTACTTTATATTCTACCCACTAGGAATTGATTGTGTTTGCTACCAGAAAAAAGGTGCACTGTACAATTATGTACTCGTTTCACAGACTTAAGTAGTTTTAAATAATGGCTGTCATACTTTGTATTTTTGGTGGATTATGTATCTGCAAACCTTGATTCATGTGTGTTGCTTTAGGTTAGCCTGTTTGCATTCTCTGATTGTACCTGATCGCATTCAGGTTATGGATGCTCCTGTGCCACGTCTCCTTAGCATCTCACGCAGTCACAGTCTTTAACATTGCTATCACAGCTACGCTCTTCTGAGTTACAAAAATACAATAATTCATGTTTTACCTTTGTGAGCCTCTGCAGGCTCAATGCTTACAGTGTATATTTGTCATCTAGAGCTTGGTAACATTGAACATTGAGGTTCTGCTTATACAGGGCTTATAGAGTCAAAGGAATGCTAACAATTGATCAATTACTTCTAAAGACTTAATCCTGTAAGGCAATTAATTACCTACACTTACTGGCAATACTCGCAGCAATGTGTTTATGATCATTAATAACATCTTGAAGGGATGTGTTCTTAACATGTAATGTATATTGCTATCTTTAATGTGCTCATCTTCAGTTATTAACCTTTTGCAAGCCACTTACACATGCAACTGTAATATAAAATATGGCTGAAATAATTTGCAGTCAAAATTACCTCCTGTAATATGTCCTAAAACGAGCTGAAATATTCAACTTTGTCAGACAGAGCTTTTAAAGAATTCCCCGCTTCCTTTGGCTTTGAGGAAGGGAAGTTGTAAATTTGATTTTGGAGTTGTTCACTCTGGAACTTTTTAAACATTTACTTAAGGTTAAAAAAAAAAAAAAATTGGTGTAGAGCTATTGTGATCGCTTTTACATACACTTGCATATGTGTGTTTCTTCCTTATGGGAATGGAATGAGGAGCAGAGAAGATACATCGTAAAATTAATTTATGTTTTCAAAGCTCTTCTCCTATAATAGCAGCAGAAAAAGTTAACCTTAAAAAAAAAAAAGTGTCTGAAAAGTATCTGCCAAGGAAAAAGCTTTCCATTCATTCAGGAGTCAACATATGCTTTTTTCATTTACTGGCCCTAACAGCTGACTTTATATGTTAGCTAATTACCTAATGATTTAATTGAAACCTAAAAAGTGCCCAAAAGGCTAAAAATAATCACAAACCAAAAGTGAACACACCACTTGTTTGAAATTAACACTGAGCAGCATAGTGATTCCTAACACACACTGTTGATAACAACAGGGGTTTGAAATCTCACGAGTTGGCAAATATCTCTCTACCTTTCTGGGATCATCTGTCCTTGTTGCGGTACCTTGGGCTCAGTCACATAAGGGCTGTAAGTATTCAGTAATGTACTTGGGATCGGGCTTCCAGTGGTTATATGAGCTTCATTCAGTAAACGTGCATTTCAGCTTTTCTTGAATCTTTCTCTTGCTTATGGACGGAGGACTTGGCGTCCTGTAGAACCGGAGATGGTTCTCCATGTGCTTACCTTTGCTAAGTGAGTTGTGCCTTGTATTTACTAGGATTAATTCAAAGTGTGTGTATGTCTTGCAGGATCAGAACTAAATCCTGATATACATGTGTTGTCTTTGTCTCTCTCTTTTATTTCCCCCCCCCTTCCTTTCTAAAAAACCTCAGTTTTCTGATGAACTGGTAGGGCTTTTGTTTTAACTGAGTTCAATGTATAGAATTTATACTGTTCTACTGATTTTAAAGTACAATGTGGCAACTCAAGCGTGTAGAATGAATCAGGGCCCATTGTAACGCAGCTCACCAGCAGAGCTCACAAAAGTGTTGGTTACGAGCTCAGCCAAAAGACAGCGCAGAAGTGCTGTACCCAGGGGGTTCAATCTGAAGAATGGCGTTCAGGCTTTAGGTCTTAACGTGCCTTTCCTAAAGTGCTAGAGAAAGAATACTGGGACTGTGCCAAAATAGGAGGAAAAAAAAAAAATCAGTAAGACCATTTCTTCCTTCAGTTTGGGGCTATCTGTACACTTTTGAGAGCTGATAAACCTTTCCAAGAAATCTGATTGTTAATCAGGCCTACATCTTGCCTAACTTTTACATCTCATCTGCTATACATAGACAAGTATTTATTTCCCAGTTTCTTCCCAGTGGCATTAGAGCAGCAGAATGCATACTCTCTAGCTCTAAAAGGAAACAGTGAGCTGGACCATCAGCTTGGAAAGTCTGTGTACAGCAGGCAGGAATCTAACAAGAAGCAATGACACAAAAATGGCATCTTCTCAGGAGACAGTCCCTTGCTCTCTGGTGCACCGTTATGATTCAGTCCCCATTCCCAGACACTCAGAGCCCATCAGGAGCTTCATTTATGTGAGTAGCACTGTGAATTTTTATAGCGTGTCCACTGCATCAGTATTTGTTTTTTACAGTGGCTGCCTTTGCAAGTCCTCACTGCAGAGCATGAATTCAATGTTCTATATACTTCATGAACGTAAATCAAGGCAGTGGCCTCCATGCCAGGGAGTTTAGCTACAACAATGGATGGCAGATGGATACAAGCAGACAGAAAAACACGAGGAAACAATTGTGCACTGGTGCTCAGTCTGATGGACAGTGGTCTCAGCCCAACAGCTGGCTGGCTGGCTCTAGAAGAGCTACTTGCATGCTTCTGTATTTGCAAGGTCAAGGCCTGCCTTCGCAAAAGAAGCTTTCACTCCCACCAGTCCTGCAAAGCCAACTTCACTTGAGAGCGAACCCCTCAAGGCTGTTCTAGTTCATGCCTCTCTGACAAACAGCGTCAGCAAAGTTTTGATCATCAAACCCTCTCATTTAGTAACAATAGAGATGGAAAGACGGCTGTTCTGTTTGGGCAGTGCTTGCTCTGACGGGGAGGATGTTACGAAATTGCTATCTGATTCGTAAACTAAACCAAGGCGATCTGGAATTACTGAGGAAGAATAAATATGAATGGCCCTGAGCGGTGCCACTTGCCTGAATACAACCAGACTTAGAGCTGCTGGGCTGAGATCCCCCTTCCAGATTTATATCTGGATACACAGGGCACATCTAGAAATAGAGCTGGGGAGGAAATAGCTTTCCCGTTCTGCAAAATTTTTTAAGATTTCAAACTTTTTCTGTTTCGCAACAGGATGAAACTGAGATCTTTTGAAGTATTTCATGGAAAAAACTGAGAGAGATTCCAAAATAAAAAATAGCTCAGCAACTAGATCACCTGGGATGTAGAAAACCCACATCCCTCTTTTGTCTGCAATACATGAGGAACTTGAACCTACACTGTTTGCATCTGAGGTGAATATTCAAACTCCTAACCTGTATAACCCATCAGTCACCCTCTTGCATTGAGTCTTCTTGATCTGTAGCAACAAAAGTGTGTCTTTAGTATGTCATTTGTCAGCTGATCTTTGCAGTCATTATGGATTAACTGCAACTGAAAAATTTCTGCTAAAATGTGAGAGTTTATCAATGTCAGGCTAAAGCATTCACCTTGAATCACTCCATTTTCAAAAAATGGCCATGCTTTGCCCCTGACAACTCCTGTCCTTTGGCATGTGTCATGCCATGAACCTCCTGTAATCTAGTACCTCTTAAAATGAAGAGCCATTTTATGCTTGAAGCTGTGTAAGTACTGCTGTATCTAACGCAGATCAGTGGATCCTGTTACAGGAGAAGCATATGAAAACTTACAGGTATCCTTTGGGCATACAGGCTTCTATGCATGCTCTCCCATCTAGTGTCTGAATAATAATCTGAATTATAGGTGAACTCTTCTCTCTTGCTTTGAGGTATTTATCCTGCAAACACTGCTAAGAGTGTGAGACAGGACACAGTAGTGTACTTTAGCTCACCCAGGATGACCTTCACTGGTCATCTAGTGGACTGAGGTACCTTTGAGGTCCAGAGAAGTGTCATAAGTAAAAGCCAGATTTTCTGTCTGACAGGGCCTCTTCTGTGTGTTTTTGTGGTTTATGGTAGGGACAATGTGTGAGTACTTAGTTACAAGCATGTTCAGTCCAAAGGGAACACAACGTAAGAGTAAATTTTTTAATCCTATAGAACTCATTACTTCAAAATGCCATTGATTAAAGGACCAGGCAGTGACTGAAGATTAAGATCCATAAAAAAAAGCTGTCAGATGATGTGCCATTTTTAATTTGTCCAGTTGTCTGGGTTGAGGATTAAAAGGACTACCCTCCCTTCTCAGTACTTGCTTTGCGTTTGCAAAAGGCAACATTCTCTTTACAGATTGGACGTCAAGGACAGAGGTCCAATTTGAGTTATTTCCTTTTATACAACATCACTAATTTTATAGTTTTCTCTGAAAACAATATGCTTTTTAACTTGATCCACAAGGCAGCTAATGAGCTATAGGCATGCAATCCAATCAGGCCTGAATATGAAAACCAGACACCCCAGTGGAAAGCTCCTAGGGTTTCAAGCCTGCAGAACCTATTTACTCCTCTGAAACTTATTTACACTTCTTCTGCTCTGTTCTGCCCTTCACACATCCCTTCTGCAAATGAAGGGCGTATCAGGGCTGTGTGTGACCCTGTATGTTAGGAGTTAGATGTGGTTTCAATCGTTCGTGATTCCTCTGTTGGCCCTCCCCAAAGAAAATAATTGACCCATAAAGAGTAGTCCACTCTAGTGGTAGTTAATGAATGAGTCTTGGACCATTTCCATACCCGGCTTTGGTTTTAATCCTTGTTCAATTTCTGAGTCTGGTCTGAGTCTGAAACCTCAAGTTCTCTTTGACTTTTCCCATTGCCTAGTAGTTAGAGAGTAGTATTGGCCAGGATTACTGGACAGCATTGGTTAAATTCCCCAGTCCTCCTTGATGCAGAATACATTATCAAGAGGAGAAGGGAAAAGAAAACATCGTGTTGTCTGGGATGAACATCTTAGCCTGTTTGCTGCTCAAACATGGAGCTTGGAAAAGCTCCATTTTGAATCAGAACCTCTAATGCAGATAAATGGCAGCTTATTTCTGGCGAACTTCAAGTTCCTGCATTCCCAAGCAGAACATCCTCTTCTGTCTCCTTAAACACCTCATTCCAGGTTTGAATTCAACACACAAAGAATTTCATCTTGACCGCATCAAAATAGCTGTTAGCTCCCTTTTACAGTGCAGATCCAGGAACTGTTCAAGTGTTGGAGACACAAGGGGTTATCTGGATTCTGCCAAGCCTCATTTATATTACTGCCTCTGGATACAGGATAAGAAAATTGGTGTCCATTTTAGAGACTCCACATGCCCCAGCATATTAAAAAGTACAGTTAGTGTAATGGAGCACCAGGCATGTGTCTTCCAAAGCAGATCAGCCCGTTCTAGGTCATTTTAACCTATGCCCTTTGTTAATTGTGGTTTGTGGATCAGATTTTCATTTGCCCATTTCTCTGCGGGTTATGAGAATGGCTGGTATCTCAAGCCCATTTCAGTCTGTGTCTGGCTCGCTTTATTCAACAATCCAGATGTTTTTTACCATAGGCATTTTATAAAAGCCTAAAACAAATAAATACATGGTCCTATCCCTTCACCTCTCTTGGGATTAAATATTCCCAGAGTGTTATTAAGGCTAATGCATGTTTTCTTCACTTAAACAGCAGCCTCAGCGAACGGCAGATTCACACAGATACCATTGCAGGCTTGTACATACCAGCTTGAGAATCACAGTCATAACACGGCCCGGAGACTGCATCCTCTCTCCCCCACTGGGACCCTGCCCCAGTGTGCATCTCACAGCTGATGTAAGGAGCCAGTGTGTCAGCATGAAAACCACTGCGCTGGAGCCCTCAGCCAGGCTGGATGTGCAGCACATAAAGTAAACAAGATCTTTTGTCCCTCCTCTGCATCCCCTTCCCACCACCAATAACCAACATTTACAAATGAGATGATTTGTAGCTACATCAGTGGAACTTTAAAACAAGCATTTCCCTGGCAGATTCGTTTGAAATACCAAGTGGTTTTATAATGGGAAAAATTAACCAAGAGGTCTTACATTTCTTTGCTGTTGTTGTTTATAATCACGGTCGACAGAAACGTCATCTTGTAATACTTCGCCCACTTATCTTGCCACACGATTATTCATACCAGAAGTGGGGATGGGAGGAAAAGAGGCTCCTGTGATTGTTGTTTTGTAACCTCTTCCTATTTTTAAAAGGAATATGGTCCAGAACCAAACACAGTTTGGGTTTAATTCAGCCCAACATCACCTCATTGCCACCAGAACTTTTGTTAACGCTCACAGGTTCTGTGCGTGTAATTAAAATAGCCTTGGAGCTGCGCGGAGTTATGCTCCTAGGGAATAAACGGTGCAGAGCTCTGCCAGGCTTTCAGCTTTTTGCTGCCCTCTCCAGCCAAGCCGTCTGTGCTGAGAAGGGGCCGGGCTGCTCTCCATCTTTCTCCCAGCAGTGAATTGTTTTGCACCAGCTTGGGCTGGAGGTACAAGTCTAGTCCGAGATCGTCCTGTACCTGATGGGTTTAGTTAGAGGGGCAAGGCTAGGAAATTTGAACAGTCCTTTTAAATGATGAGTTAGAGAGTCGCAGAAATGAGGTAGGAGATTAAGGCAACTGTTGTGGTAAGCGTTGGTGAGTGTAGCCTCGTGACCAGAGTTACCGGCTCATACAAAGAATAAGGGGAATGGTTTGCTGTCGTGGCCTGACAGCACACCCCAGGGGTCACCTTTAGGCTCGAAAATTAGAGTCTGATTCATCCATACGTTGCTCTGTTGGCTGCGATGCAGCCCAAATTCCAGTCTTGTTTTCCGAGGATTCCCTGCACCAACCAGTCACCGAGCACATAAGGGTTGTTGATATCCATTTCTGAGCTACACAGTATGGTAGAAACCCAAAGGGAGGCAAGACACCTTACACCACAAACTTGGAACATGATAATGTTGAATCAAGTCCTCAGTCTTCATTTCTTTTGTTCTGTGTCTCATCTAGCACTAACGACCAGGGTCCTAATTAGTGCCAGTGGAAGAAAAGAGCTTAGATGCACATTTAACCACAAAAATAGATTGAGATTTCCCAAACAAATTTAAGAAAAGCCAGTGAGTATAAATCAGTTGCTGGAAAGTTTAGCTAAGTTAATTGTGAATTGCTTTGAAGTCAGCGTATATAAACAAACATATATACATAATTATTTACCACCATGTTATTTAGGAATTCACATGTGACAAAACACCAAGCTATTCAAAACACATTTCTTCCACTTTAGGATATATTTATAAACAATAATTGAGTTCCCAGGAAAAACAAAACTCCTATCACAGAAGGCATTATGTAACTACACAGAGGGAGCACTCTGGTTAGCAAGATAGGTATAACATGGGAGAAGAACAATTACGGTGAAATGAAGTCACACAGTAAATCAGTTGCAGACTTGTTAATACAGCTCATTCCCATGAGTGTCTTTCCATTGAGAAATTCTTCTTGTGGCTATATTTACAGACACAGGCAGCCTTTGAGCTTCGGCCTGTTGGCTACCATCACCTAGTAAAGTCTACCATTTTGCTGAGCCAGCTGTCCTTGAGAGTTCAGGAAGAAGAAGTCTCTCTGCTTTGATATCTCCCCTTGAGGGACAGTGGTGGGACCATCCCCAGAACTTTGAGGGGGTTTGTGTTGCCTCTGAAAACTGAATAATCTCTATTTTACTGTCCTGTGACGGTCATTTCTATGGGATTTGTTGCTTTATGTATGCCAGCTTACACCTCTGCAGCTCTTGCGAGCACACAGTTTCCCACACAAGTAACTAATTAGTGTTTCTTGCTCCAGGCAACTCTGTGGTTCTGCAGTTCTTATACACCTGGTAATTACCAACAGCAGCATCCGGCTATCTGCAGTAGGTTTTAATGTCTTCTGTATAAATCTCTTCTTAAATTACACCAACCATCCACCCTAGAAAAAGAAGTAAGACCAGTGCATTATCTGTATTCTGTGCAAAGGATGAAGTGTAATGTCTCCAGTGATACAGAACAGCCACGGGTCTGTCATGCTACTGCACCAGACAGACGTGATTGCAGCATCATTAGTGGACAAGCAAGAAAGCAGAAGAAGGTAATTAAGGGAATCTGGAACAGAAGGAGCTGATGATGTGATGGTGTCTTATGCCAGCAGAAAAGCTGGTCCACTGAAGCTCATCTAAGATTTTGGGGTTATTGAGTTAAAAACTACTAAAGGTATATTTTCACCTCCAGCTGATAAGGAGATGGATGCTCTGACTAATTATCCTGACTGAAGAGCTTGTTTGGAATAAATAGATAAGGTTTCGTAAATCTGGATTTATATGTGGTATGACTGACGTCTTGCACTTAGCTGGCTTTAATTGTGTGGTATTGGAGGATGCTTCAACTGGGTAGGGAGGGACAAAGCGTACAGAACCAACGACACAAGGGTAAAAACTATGTCTCCCTTCTTGTTTCCTCCAAGGCTAATGGGAGCTTGCCTTGTGTTTCAGCGCTAAATATGTTAGGATAAAGGTGCTCAATTCTGATTCCACTTGGATCCATGGCAGTGAGCCTCATTAAGTCAATCCTGTTTCTGATTAGGATAAGCAAGATCAGAGAGCAATTCCTAGCAAAGAAATTCAGAAGCAGCTTTAGGAGCTGAAATCCCGTTTCTCCCTTCCCCAAGTTTCAGCTGTATGCTTCAGGGTAGGGTAGGATAGGAAGAACTAATAGACTGGACTCAGGTCTGTCTTCCATTTCTGATAAATCCTTTCAGTCCCAAAGCATTCCCAGCTTACAAAAAAATCAGCTTGCATGCATGCACAGCTAGGGCTGTAAACAGCTGTCAGCGGCTGTCCTTTATCATTAAAAGGACATTTTGCCAGAATCTTTATTCTTCCATCCAGTGCCACCCAGAATGGATTGGTAATTTTTCGCTCATGTTGTTTAAAAGATTTTGCCCTGGATAACTGTTCCAACCCATTTTAATCTCAAACTATGAAGGCCAGATGGGCCCCTACATTGTGCTTGCAGGGAGCTGGGGTCTTATTTTAAGGATTTCAAACAGCGGCGTAAGCTAACTCTGATCTACAGCAACATCTGCAGTGAGCAGGTCCAAGAGCTGCACCTCTCACGCTCTCCAGCAGTGTAGCAGGTTTGCGAGGATTAGCTTTTGCTCTGGTGTGAGAGGAAGAAATAATTGGGGTGTAGAAAGAAAGGGCTACCCTCAATAACCGACCTCTAGCTGGTAGGTCACAGTTCTCCCATTCCTTCATGATTTCAGCACTTACTTTCTTCTCTCAGACAAAAAAGCAGCAGCTCATAAATTGATCATTTGAAAGGAAAACGGGGAAAAAACGGTGAGATTAAAAAATTTGGATCGGGGGCACTCGAAACACTATGTTTCAAGCATTTTGAAATATCTTGCTTTGATTTAATAGTAAAAGCTTTACAAATTTGTTTTAGTGGAAATTAACATTTCACAAGTAAATTACTCAAGTTCTGGAAAAAAGGAAATCTACGTTCAGTTTGAAAAACTGAAAAGAGAAAATTCAAAAATTGTGTTTTTCAGACAAGTTAAATTAAGAAAAGATTTGAAACCAGAGGAGAAATGTAATAAAAATGTTTTCCATTATGTTCCCATATGTGCCGAAAGCCAAATTTCCTAAGATTTTAACCTGAAGGAGACATGGTAAATGCACGCTGTCCCAGCCAAACTGTTATAAGAATCTGTAATTTTTAAAGGGAAATCTATTATAGCCTGAATTCTGAGAAAGGAAAGGATGCTGCCTAGCAAGCAGGACATTGTTGTTTCATTGGAGAGAAGAAAATAACTGAAAAACCTCCAAGTAAAGGTATTTGTTAAGGTTTTACGCATAATAGGAAACATTGCACGTTTTTGAACAGGGTGCAGTTGTAGTGGCTTAATGACAATGACCATTGAGTTTGTGAGGAGGCACATGTGAGACACGGGGAGAAGATTTCTCCAAAATCTTGCGGAGGTTGTGACGTGCAGATTCAACACCAAACTCCTTTTGTAAGGTGTGGTGCTCCCTTCATTTTTTTTCTAGTTAAATTGCATCTGAAAAGTTGGTTGGTCCTGCAAAGTTTGTTTCATTTGCAATGAAAAGCACTCGCTGGGTGAGCCAGGGCTGCATTTGAGCCCCAGTAACTGTAAGTTGCCACGTGTGCTTATTGCTGCTTTCAAACACGGGCACTCTTGTATTTTTACATATGAAATAGAACTGGGGCTCCCACCGATGGTCTGGACACTGGTATCATAACCAGCACTCTGTAGACCTGTTTAGACCTGTGTTGCATTTATTAACAGTTCCTGTGTTTTTCAATCAGTGGAAATGGAGTTAGCTTTTCAACTCTTCAGCTTTTAACAGTAGCACCAACACTTGGCTTCTATCAGGGAAATACCCTGCTGTTTCCATTCAACAGTATTGTTTGCATTATGGATTTAAACAACTTCACCAGACTAACTAGGAACTGTTTCTCATTTTCATTTCTGCCAGGAATCACAACCAGCTATCTGAACATTCAACTCGAAGAAGGTTAGAGGGATCCTGCACTGTGAACTAATACACCAGGGCAATATACATCATGCACAGTCTGAAAGGTAATGTCAAGACATAACTTGAACAGCTATCAATAAATGGCTTTTGCAATGTACAAGCTTCATCAGTTCTACAAAATATGGGGGACTGATGCTTCTATGACTCCTATGAAACTAGGTGATAGCAGGCTAAGTGCTGTAAAACTGCAATGCTCTGATGACTCCTTCTGCCTCTTTTATGACTTTCCTGCATGTCGTCACCACCCAGGGAAAGAAACGCCTAAATCTAACTTGCCACCTCCCAAGATAATTTCCAAGACTGAAAAAGGGAACTGAAATAACGACTATCACAAGAACTTTTTCAGGAAAAGAAATGTTTTAGCCTTCTTTCCAAAGATTTCCATATGATATCCAACTGATGGCTTGCTTGGAAGGGACAGCTACATTATAACAGGTTCGTGGGTTATTTCTTTTCTGCCTGTGTCTTCTTAATGACAAAGGATAAATAGGTAGGTCTGATGCCTGGGTGAGCAAATTCACACGGAACTTCTCCAATTCAGAGGGATGAGTTAATTTTTTTTTTCTTTCCAATGCTACTTCATGTATCATATGACAAGACACATCTGTTCAGTGACTAATATAAAGGGAATATCCCATGCGTGTAAGCGGCACAAGCCTGCCTCACAGTCAACCTTTCTGCATTTTTTTCAGGGGCTGGTTATGCAATAAATAAATGGGGACAAATTCATCCCAGGGAAGAACTTTTAGTCAGCTTTGAAAGCAGCAATTTGGCTTGGAAAAATATCCAACATCAAAATAATAATGAGTGCATGTTACTGATGACAGTCCTGGAGACAAGAATTCTCCGTGCATCCAGAGCCAACTTCTCAAGTCCTCTCTCCTTCATATCTTAGCTCTTACATATGGAAAACCCTCAGCAGAGGGGGTGGAGGGCAGTGGGAAGGGTTTGTAAGACTAAATGCCTTGAGATTTGGCTTTCAGTGAACAAGCATGCCAAGCCTTGAAAACCAGCAGTGAGGACATCGATGGCACCCTTTGCTGTTTGCTCCAGTGCTGACTCTAAGGGATCCCGCAGGGAAAGAGGAGGGTAGAGAAGAGAGGCCACTGATGTCTTCACGCTAAGGTGCCAATAAAACACCAGACACTTGCCTTTTGCAATCCATATGCAGGTTCTGTAGGACCTCCCTGTAGGCCACTGAGCAGTCAGCTGAAGCGAATGGCATTTGGTCTGTGCCATCTGGAGTTGTCAGTTTAATGATATAGGACTCAGGGAACAGTTTAATAAATAAATCTAGCCAGTAGCCCTAGCAGTCCTTGGAGCTTTGCAATACTTTGAAACAGTTGTGCAATAAAGAGGAAAATAAGAACGTATTGAAAAGGAGTATTTCATCAACTAGAGGCTGGGGAATAAATCAGAGAAAACCATGTACTGAAAGTAATGTATCTGCTAGGTTTGGCCGGACTTTGGGATTTGTTTTCTTTTTTTTTTCCTATTCACAAATTGTTCATCTGCAAATTGCGGTCCACAGCCTCAAATGGTGTATAACTGCATCATGCCGTTAAAATTTATGAACCGGTGTCACCAGTGGAACTCTGTTACTTCCACTAGCTGTAATGTTGGCCTCATGTATGTTTTTATGACCTTTTTCATTATTCTTGATTGTTTGATGATGACAATGTATTCCTTCCTTTATGTAAGTGACCCACTATGTCTTTCATTCTACTTTTTGAGAAATTAAAATTCAGAACAGAAGTAATCGCTGGCATAGCAGAACCCTTCGGATAAGGGAGGGGAGTACTCCAGGGACAGAGAACGGTTATAGATTCATAGAATCATTTAGGCTGGAAAAGACCCTTAAGGTCAAGTCCAACCGTTAACCTAACACTGCCAAGTCCACCACTAGACCATGTCCCTAAGCACCACGAACAGGCTTAGCTCATAGCTGGATAATCTGCACACAGATCACCATCCATTGCATGAGGAACTGGATCTATGGAGTCTATCTCCACCATCTCATCCTCTGTAACACTGGTGGCACAGGCATTCTGGGAACTCAGTGAGCCCTAAGACAGTATTGCTGGTGGTAATGACAAAACCAGAAGACAATTGTTTGGTCCTACAAGAGTTTTAGAGTTGTAGAAGTTATTTCCTCTTCCAAAGGTGAGACAAAAAGTTGAGCGGTGAATAATTTACTCATTACTTTGCTCAAGTAATTTTGAAAGGTCTGTATCTTCTCTTTCTCTAGGTGAGTTTTAATGTTCTAATCTGGGTCTTATTTTAACACCCAGCCCACCCCACCAATGGAGCTTTTGGATATGATGACATTTAAATGCACTTTGTTGTAAATAATAGCCTGCTTTTCTGGACTTGTTTAGAAAGGGGATATTGTCCTTAGCTGACTCTTTTCCATTAAGACTTTTGACTTTTAACAAACTATTTCTAACAGTCTGCAATCAGCTCTAATGATTGTCAACCGCAAGCTGTAGATCAAGCAACTGTGCCGTTCCCGTGTTAGCCTTTGACCGAAGCTATAGCTCAGCTTTTACTGATCAGCACTATGGATTTATCCCACTTAGACACTCCTTTGAAGCACGCAGGCAGTCTTTACCACGTCAGTGGAAAGATGAGGGTAATATTGTGAATGGCAACGTTCCAGTTCTTCATAACTGAAGCCGTGGGATGACTGCCTTTTGTTTAAATGTCAGAGGATCATAGATGTCAGAGACGAGAAATGGCCTTTTAGATCATCAAATCTGCATGGCAGCATGGAAGTCATAGAAAACCAAGGCAAGAGTAACATTGTGTGAGCATCAGTGTTATCCCATTGGAGTTACTGTGAATTACCAGTTCTGACTGACATCCCAGCTGAATCCAACTGATGGAGGGGCACATGGCATGAAGTATTCACTGAAGAATTTTACTGAACAACACATATGGCTATATTTTATATTTCATGGTTAAAGTAATATGAACTATGTCAGGAATTAACATGAAGAAACTTTGGAGGCCAAGCTAATCACAGTTCTTTAAAGTATAGGCAATGAACCATAACCTGGGTATAAAATATTTCCCAATAGCTATTATAATACAACCAGCTGTACTCTGATTCACTTGCACTGGTTAGCTCTTACACCAAAAATAGCTTTAAGATCAATGCTACTGCTCATGAAGGAAAGGACTGCTTTTGGTACAAACCAGCACAGCTCTATTGGCAGTAACACAATATCCACTTCTACTAGCTGAGAATCCAGCCAGGATTTCTTTAATACTAATACTGTTATGTAACCCAGAAAAACTGTTACCCCTCTTTCCTTAATCTTGCTAATTACAAACCAAGAATACATCTATATCCTTATCTTCCTGGGCGTTGCTCAAGCACAGAGTAGTCGAAGACTTTACTATCTAGATTGTGAGGCTCAATTTGCTTCAAGCAAATTAAGACCTAAAGTAGCACTGTGAGGTTGCGAAGTTCTCCTGTCCCTGTTTCAGAGATGGTAAAAAGGAAACACTGGAAAGTTTAGTTGACTCAGTTTGTGGATTCTCTGGCAGAGCAGGAAAGAAAAATTACACTTCCTGACACCTTAGTTTACCTACCAGATTAGCCTCTCTCTCTTTTGCTCTACATTTATTGTATTCTCTTCCTTTTTTCCCTTTTTTTTTTTTTTTTAATGGGTTAAATCTATTTGGTTTTTTTTTTTCTTTTTTTTTGTTTTTTTTTTT
>JAVJGG010000050.1:16942335-16977819 GCA_035590195.1 Aviceda cuculoides | reverse complement strand
GAGGTGGATTTTATGTCACTTGGAGTTTTGGTTGGTTGTTTTTTTTTGTTTGTTTTTTTTTTTTTTAATGTGCTTTGGCAGGAGTTGTGATTTTTTGGTTAGTAATCCACTTATTATGTGGTTTAGAAAATATCTCAAATAACAACTTGGACATGTTGTTGACTGTCATTGTTGGCCGCTCATGTGGCATGAGGAACATGCAAGGAAACACATCCTTTCATGTTTAACCCCCTCTTCCCTCCCCAAAAATTATCCACTTCCTACCATGTGCATACCTTTAGGGTTGGAGTGGGGCTGCAAATTTCATATAAAAATGCTTACAGGTATGTAACCTTGACAGATAGATAGAAGCACAAACATATGCATATAATTATGTTTTTGTCTCTCAGTATTTCTGTACACGTAGGTGTATATATCTGTCTTCACAGTCAAACATAAAAATACACTTTTTTAACTGGAGTTGTATTTGTTCCTATAAATACATTTGCCTGTGGTTTGCATTTTCATACACTGTAGCTGCCACATAGCTCAAATACTGGTTAGATAAAAGCTCAGTTTTTCTTTCTTTTCTGTAAACTTATGAACTGATGGGGGCATTTTTTTCATAACCCATGGATTAAGTCAGTATGCCTTTTTCTCAAGGATGAGGAAAAGGAGCTGAACAAATAGCAGCTGTCTTTCAGTAAAATGCATACGAGGGCCGTAGGATGTTTGAGGATGTCAAATTTCATTGGAAATAACAAGTTTATTTGCGTACGTTTGTTCGTGCTTGTGGTTACCAGAATGAAACTTGCGCTGAAGATGAAAGCTAAGCCCTTGAAGAGCAGTTGTATCATATAGATGGAGTAAGTTTGTATTTATTTATGGTGCATTCTATAGGTCCCAGTCAAGGTCTTGGCTCCCTTGTGCTAGGCACTGCATAAACAATTTGCAAGAGCCTGACTCTTCTCCAAGGAGCCTAAATAGGCCAGGGAAACAGTTTGACAGAGGAAGAATTATTAGTTCCTTTCCACAACTAGAAAAGCAGGCAGAGGATGAGGAAGTGGCTTGCCAAAAATCATGTCTAGCTAGGGTGACAACCCAGATCCCCCAAGTGTCAACCCAGTGCTTTAAAACAGAAGATCAGAGGAAATAGGGTCATATACCTCTATAAAGTAGAAGTTTGGAGTCTCAAATGGGTTTTCGGTCAACTCAGGTTACGGGCTTGGAGAGCAACAAAATTTGAGTGGGGACAGAATGTGAGGGATGCCGAAGTAGTCAGATTTTATCGGCCTGTTGGAAAAAAGACAACCAAATATTATTAATGGCAGCATCATTGTTGAGTGTTGCCTGACTAAAGACCGCAGGACTCTAACCACGCTTTCGAACCACCGTCTGCACAGGCCATTGCAAACTGTTCCGTGGAAGGCATGCGGCCACCCGGCATGAGACCTGCTTCCCTTCCTCACTCTCTACTTGCCATCAAAGCTATCATTCATGTCAACATGTAACAGGGGAACCTCAGGCTTGAATTCGTTATGAAACCCTTGGAGTTGAACCAGCCTGGACAACCAACCTTCTGTTTAGCTGCTTCAATGTACGTTTTTTGTTAGGGAACCAGTATGGACTTTCTGCAAAGTGATTCATAGGTCATCTTCCCTAAGCTGCGGTGGTTGTTGCAATGGTTTCTTGCTTTTTAACCGCGTTCACTTACAGACTGTCATTCGAAGACTAATAAATCTGACTCCAGTCACCAGACTCTGTGGTATATACTACGCGACTGGAGAGTCTAAATTGTTCACCCACTGTCTTGTTTAGAGGCTGTTTTGAATGATGCTTTTCCATCATTACAGGCTTTACTAATTATTAGTCTTATTGCAGTGATGCTAACAAGGCCGAGTACTGCAGCGGGTCAGCGCTAGGCAAACACACAGTAAAATGTCTGTGCCTGAATCCTGACTAAATACTTAATTAATTAGCTCCCACAAATAAATAGAGGGCTGGAACGCTTATAGTACATTTTAGGTTGGGTTGGACCTCAGTGTGGGTCCTCTTACAGATCCTCAGCAGAGGTGGCAAACTCCCCTTTCGTGGAGTAAAACTCTTAAGGTTCAGAAAGAAAACTTTCATATGGGCTTGAAGAAAATCCTCACGCTAGGTGACGTTGGCTGAACTTGGTTCTTTCAAGTCTTCTCTGTATGGAAACTGGTTTTAATACCACCTTCTTGTAGATACAGTAAGCTTTCGGACACATTCAGGCTGTGTTAATTTGTTAAATATTGGAAGTCCTGAGTATTAGTCCTTCTACTGATGGTTATTATCTTCAAAAAGATAATAAGGCAGCGTTAAGCAATGCTTTTGCTTGAAAGCCCTCTCTTGTTTCTTCAAATGGAAAGCTGCTCAGAAGGTCAGAAAAGCAACAGGGAAGTAAGAAGTGACTGTGATATAAAACTTCCTGTGATTCCCAGAAATTAATAGCTCACTGATGCAGCTCACAGTAGTACTTAGGCCAGCGAGCTGAAATGAAATACTGAAAATGTCAGAAAGATGTTCGTCAAATACTCTACAAACATAAAATAAAAAACATTAAAAAGAAAAAAGCCTCAAGGGCAATATTTGGAAAGATGGCCAGGATCCCAACTCCTTGTGGGTGCTATGTACCTCACTGATTTAAATCTTCTCCTACATACAAAATTCCGCCAACCATACCTCAGAATAGTCCTTTAATAACGTTGCTCAAGTTCCATGTTAATAACTAAACTTAGGCTCCGAAGTGAAATGCCTGTATTAGGGACACAGTTACATTATGCTTCTCTGGCTGAGTGCAGTTTCGTAGTCACTGGACATTTCTCTCCTTATGCTTTTGATGAACCCTATCGGGCGTCTTAAAATAACGTTGTAATAAATTCAGCCCTGAGAGAGTCTGAGGTGTAGCACAGCATCTGGAGAGACAAACCGCGTGAAGTCAAATTAGCTATTGCGCTGCAGAAAGGCATTGCAGGGTTCGTACAGTTCAAACAAATACTGCAGTTGACGCAATTATTGTAGAAAGATGTTGGGGAACAGAGGGGAGCAGTAACTGGAAGTGACTGAAGAGCCGGAGCCTACAACTTTTGACATGGAGCTGGATGACCAAACCACCATAATATTCTTTTTTTCCATGTAAATAACATATGATGATGAAGACAGTGGAATTTTACAGTGGTTCGTAGGCAAACTAGATTTTCAGGTTCAGTAACATTGCAGATCAGTAGTTGCTGTTTTCAGTTCCCAGGTTAATTTTATGGAATATTTTGCATTGTGCCAGACTCTAATTCAATCCAAATGATTTCTGCTTTCCCTTATTTTTTTCCCATTTTGCATGTTACTGTCTTACAAAGGAACTAAACTCTCAATTTTCTCTAGGACCGGTAATTATATGCATAAATGATGAGAAATCTCAAACATTTTTCTGCAAACCAATTACAGACATTTAGGATAAGGATAATACACTTCCTTAAAAATACTTTAAAAACTCATTTAAACAAACGTAAATGAAATAACATTGCTAAGCTACTGAAGAGAAATTTCAAGGTACAGTTTTAGAGGACAAAAAACCCTTCTTGTTTTTTGCACGGTATTTTCAGACTATGATTTCTAATGTATCTCAAGGAATTGTGACACTTTTTCAAAGCAAACTGTTTCTGGTACATCAGCTTGTTGAACTGAATATTGGCCTGCTTGCAAACTGCCTTGGATGAAGCACTTTGTAGCTTTAGGGTATGCTTTTTGCATTTGGTTTTTTGAAGAACGCTCAGGATAAAAATCAACCTGAGAAGAGACACTTTCTACAACGCAGAGTTGAGTTTTCAAGAACTTTAGCTAGCCTTTAGTAGCATACACGTAACCTAACGTAGACAGTGCCAAAAGAAGCCTAAAATTTCTGAGCAGATGAACCTGTTCCCTTTTGCATCGGACAGGTGGAACTAACATGGAGATTAATTTATGTAGATCGAAAGACTTGCACTGGCATCTCTGCAGGTCTGCTGAGAACGGCCAAAATGACCGCAGATGCTTTCTTCAACACGGGGCTGCTGATAGGTCTTTCACCGCTGTTGAAGGTTGAAGAACACATACAACTTCTTCTCCTTGTGACTTGGCCCATGCCAGAAAAATTGTCTTCCATCTCCCCACTTCATCACAGCATTAACCAACCAGTGCATTGTTGAGAACTCCCTCTTCACTGCCACTTCAGCCTTGCAGCTTGTTTTAATCACATGCTAACATGCTCAGGTTTATTAAGCTCCCGAATCACAAGGTCCTTAAGCAGAGGGCTGAAGAACTTGCTGGGGCATTTCTTAGTGGCAAAACACTCGCCCTGCCCTTGTGTCAGGAGGGTCAGCAAATGTTCCAGGTTGGTCCTCTTGTCCCATAGTGGCAGCAGTTGGAGTCAAGTGTTCGGGTGCCTACGGGAGGAGCCAAGGGCTCTGCCAGGCTGGGAGAAAGTCATGGGCTACAGACATGGCTCATATTCTGAATTTCTGGGATCACAGACCTACAAAGAAGGGGGTCGAGGACTTTTGCTAGAGGTGGTACAGTGAGGTTTCTCTGCTGCCTGTTTGCATTCCTGTCTTTATCATGCCAGTGATTTCCTTCACTTGCCTCATTTGTAATAATGATAACATTGTAAAAGCTTGCCTTTTCAAAGAGCGGGAGCCCTTTGAGTCATAGACCTGCTCTGCTGAATCAGAGCCCTTTTCTTCCTTTCCAGTGCGGTCTTCTTCCCATCCTGCCTCCCTGTCCAGGAGCCCTGCCAGGTCCCAAATGACAGCATGAAGCCTGAAGCCTTTCTTTAAAACAAGAGTTTAAAGGGACAAAAAAAAAAAAAAAAAAAAAGAAAAAGAAAAATTCAGAAAGCGAAGGCTAGAAAAGCAAAGCTTTGCTGCCTTTTTGTGTGCATCCTCCCTCTTCCCCCTGGGAGTCAGGAGCAGAGTAACCCAAGTAAATGCATGAGCCTTTAATTCGAACAAGTTGCTGGCATGGCTCCGGGCCAGCGTCCCCCCCGCGCCGGCTCCCAGGCCCCCAGGAAAGAGCAAGGCGGGGGTGGGGGCTGAGTCAACAGCTCGGATGCACTTTCTCAGCAGTCAGCTGGGAAGTCCACTGGGGTTAGGCTACTTGAGTGGGATTTCTGTCTCTTCTTATTGATCTGTTTTGGATACCAGGCACCAGTGTTTTCGTATCCAGTCACGGAACAGGAGGCAGAGGGGTAAGAGGGCTGAGGTGAAGGAGAGCGCAGATGCTGAAGCGGGCAGTATCTGCGGCGTGGAGCAAATGTGCAACAAGTCTGAGAAGAGGAGAGTGAAAACCTGGAGCGGGTAGAAAAAATAGAAAATAGTGGGGGAGGTGGAGAGAGATCAAAGATGAGTACAGTAATGGAAGAGCCAAAAAAGGAGCAGGAAAGAAAGAGGAGAAGAGAGAGACTGCCAGGTACGGGGGCAGGTCGAAATGGCACAGGGCTGCGGTGCTTGGTTTATCGGACGTGCCAACAAATTGCCGTGGCGGGGAGTTGAGGGACAATCCAGCTGTGTGCGCTGAGAAAGCAGCAGGCTTTTAAGTAGAGACTGATTAAGAAGGGGAGGAAAAAGAATAAGGGGGTGATGCAGCAAGGGACCAGGAGGGTGACGCAGTGGTGGCAACAGAAAACAAAGCATGAGTGTACACAGACGGAGGGATGGACAGTGGACACAACCGTCAGGCCCAGAGTTGTTATAAACATCCTGCCTAGAAAGAATCTTGCTTTTTCAGATACTTCGGTCTGAAACTGTTCCAGCTAACATCTCTCCAAATAACAAATACTGTAATGGATGTTTACCCCTACTTTCCCCCCTGCACACACACATTGTCAATCACTATTTTGGCTAAACATTTCTATGACTACTCCCCCTTCCCTAAAGTCGTGTTTATTATTACAACTAAACAGTGAATTTTCTCATAGCCTTTTTATACATCCTTTTAAAGGTCTTCTCTAATAATCCAGAGAAAATTCTCATAAACTCCCCTTTAGCAAGAGAGGGGCAAGATTGCTTGGACTGATTAGCCCAGCACATTTTCAGTGCTGTATATGTTTTACGCAATATGGTCACTAATAGCTAATGCAGGACTTAGAAAGCCATGAGCAGGATTTTCATGAGATATTCAGCTGCTAAGCTTAGTTACTATCAAGTTTACTTGCTTATTTATGTATTTGGACTGAATAGCACCCTATTTTTTATTTCCTTATGATTTCTAGACAATGAAAAGCGTTTGCTTTTAAATCCATGGGTAAGAGATCTGAACATCTCGGGATTTAGAGCACGACCATGTAGTCCTCTTTCATATCATACTGAGGAGTAACTCACAGAAGCTTTACCAGTGACTTATCTCCAAAAGAACCTGCTTCCCCATTGCTTCACACTGTACAGAGTCATTAGTACTCATGAAAACTGCTGCCTTATAATTAGAGTAGAAATTGTCCCCACTTAGTGTTCATAAGCCTGACGGCCTATTTCTTGCCAGAGGTTAACGACAAGGCACTAACCTACCTGCTCAAAAATTGCACTTGTGCTGTAAGGTAGAAGAAATCGGAATTCATCATCATGGGCAGCTTTGCTCCACAGTGAGAACTAAAGGTTCAGTTAAGTTTGTGGTCATAGAGATGCCATCAGTCTCTAATCACATCCTGGGTTTTGTTTTCAGTTCTGGGAGCTGTGCACTCAAATTCCTCAGATTAGGCACGTTGAATGTTTGTATAGAAAGCTGCCTTTTGGTGAAGAAATAATAATAGTAATGATAATACCTGTATCATAGACACTGATTCCTACAAGTACTTTTCAAAGTGTTTGTTATTGCATTTAAAGTCTTTAAATCGCTGCCGTAGACCTTTGTTTTTCAGGGCCACAGTGCACAAAGTGAGAAGGGGCAGGCTTACGCTGAAGCAAGAGTGACTCAGGTTAAATACTAGGAAAAAACATCCTAGCAATAAAGAAACAAAGTTTTCAGAAGAGCTTAAACTTCGCATAAGTTTGTAAAGAATTTATTGCTTTTCAAGAGCAATTTCTAGCCCAAGCAGGCCTTATGAACAGGCCGAACAAAAACTGCTTTTGGAAGTGACATGGACAAAACTGTTCCCATCTTGGAAGAGGGTACTGGATGTTGACCTGGAGTTCCCTTCTGACTCTGCTTCTATGAATATCCCCACTTTATACATGGGAAACGAAGACAGAGAGCAGTGAAAGGCCATATCCAACGTCATGAAGCAAAACTGCAAGTAGAACTTAGGTCTCTTCTCTGTGGGGGCAAGCAAAAAAGAGGGAAAACAACAACAACAACAACAACAACAGAAAAGTAAATAATGGATTCATTACAGGCTTTTCCTGCCTTTCAATCCTAGGCTTTCCTGCATTTCTTCAGACATATTTAAAAGGAATCTTTACCTGCAGTTCCAGAGTAGACCAACTTATCCAGACCAACTTGCCTTCCATGCTAGCCCCTCAAAATCTCCTTGTACGGATCAGAGTACCTATGGATAGCCAGAGGAATGTTTGTTTCTGGGCCATTTCACCTGTACTTGCTTGATGGATAGTGTGCAGCATTTGTGCAGTACTAGGTCACACCAGCTTTAGGCACTTTGCACTGTGATAGCAGAAAGGAGCTGCCTAAACATAAGAAATTATTTGTCCTGTGCAATTTTTTCCAATCCAATAAAATCTATTTTATTCCTTACGAATTTTTTGGTCGCTTCCGAAAAAATAATTGTAAATGCAAAACCTATACACTGAGCAGTTAAGAATTAGAAGGGAATATTGGTCCTTGCAGTGTTAGTAGTTGCCACTCATTTGAAAATAGTTGCAGCCCAAGATAAAAACCAATTGCAATAGCAAATTTTGTTCAAGAACACTGTTCTCATTTTGAGGTTATAGTCACTGTCCTCCTCCAGTTTTAGCATCATTTGGTATTCAGGAACTTGAAATTAAGACAAATTCTGCTGGTTTTGAACTGGGTTTCAGCCATTAATCACCAGGGATGCTGGTGAGACTCTCAGCTTGGATAAGTTAGAGACTGTCTCTTCATTACCTTCCTTATGTACCCAAGCCTGGTGTTAGTGTGCAGCTTATCAAGAATTTATTGAGATAACAACTAAAACCTCTTTTGTACTGAATCCAAAATTCTGTTGAATTCGGAGAGAAAAGCAAGAGGATATTGCATATAATAGCCGTCGATTAAATTCCTACTGAGGTAAGCCTGAATCAAACCCCATATCTGTGCACCCCTAGATGTCGAGAGGAAAGTGAAAAGAGAGGCATAGCCTGCTCTCCTAACCTGGATCCAGTTTCAAATCAATCTGTACCCCACCCATCTAATGTGCTAAACCAGAGAAGTCTAGGCTTTGGGACTGGTAGAAAATTCTTTTGAAACTTTCTTCTCTCATTTTCTTGTATAAACTTGAGTTTTCAAACTAAATTGAAAACATTCACGGAAAGCATGTTTGCCTCAGTTTTCTCATGTTTTCACCAGAAAACAGCAAATCCAGTTTTATCTGCAAACAAATAGCGTCAACTTTTTGTCAAAAAATAATAATCACAAACTGGAAAATAATCAGGTTTTGATGCAAAGTCATAATTTTCCATGGGAAAACCTCCAAATTCCATTTCAGGGCATGTCAGCATTCTAGATGAATAAAACAGATACAGGCAAGCTTTAAACTAGCTCGCTCCGGTACCAGTAAGAGTTTAGTACTGGCAGTATGAACTCAACATAGACTACTCTACCCACTTCTCCAACAGAAATCAGCTACATGCACAAGCTCCTATTAATACCATGTTGGACAATGGCTCTGAGCCATCTTTTCCTTTGCCTCTGGCCAATATCTTCAGAAAAACATTAATGAACTCAGTAATAAAATTAGTTAATCATGTCCCATTCTGTCTTCAGTACCAGATGTTATATGGAGTTGGAGGGAGAACACTGCCAGTGAAGAAAGCTTCAGTTTTTCACCCTGTTGGGGAGCTTTATTCTGCACCTGATCTCTTCTCTGCAGCTTCTTCAGTGCAGAGAATCTGCAGGAGAAACGAACCACTGGTTTTGCTTGCTTTGTAACAAGGAGCAGCCACTGTCCCCGTTTTGGGGAATCTGAACCTGACTGATTTGCAGACCATCAGGCAGGAAGCGTGCGAGGAAAGCTGAGAACGGGGCCCAGATCTCCGCCACCTCCCGTCACTTAACAACAAAGTGATATTTTCCCTGTGCAGGAAATTGGATCTCAGTCTTTAGAAGCACGACAGTCTAGAGAGCAATTGCCTCTCTCCTGGCCAGACGTATGCCAGTAAGTGTTGGCATTAGGCACAAAGAGAAAAGGACAAGAGATTTTTCCTATTGACCTTTGCAAGCTTTAAAAAGGCTCCCGTTGGTAATGCTAAAGGCAACATACATTATTGTTCAAAAGAGAAGTCCCTCTAGCAAGTTCCTGATGGATAATAGTGGTGTTTACTTAAGGAAACTGGGTAATCACAAAGGTTATTTTTTATTGGGTGCCATCCTTTTTAGCATCCTCGTACACAGCCGACGTCAATGTGTGTCATTAACAATGACTTGTAAAAGGATACAGCAGTTGCTAAGGAAACCTCTGTTGCACAGGAGCTAAACAAATAACAGCAAATTAAGCAGGGAGCAGAGGCCACGAAGGGCCTGATTCTGCAAATCTTTACCCATGCAGGCAGTCTTGGGCTGCAGAACTGGTCTCTGGACTTTGCTGGTTGATGCTCAACCCCTCGCATGAGAAAAAGTTTGTAGAGGCAGGTTGCTTGTCAGACACTCCTCAAACTTTTATGCATTCACTAGAGCAGATCAAAGGCAGCCTACAGTAGAAATAGCACATAGCTATTTCTGGCCTCTGAATATAATTAATTGTCATTTGAAAGCATCCGTGTAATCTTTGTTGTGATATTAATTTCACTGAGAGATGCTAACAGGAAACATCAATGTACATGGCCTTCAATCCTCCGTTAATCTTCAGGAAGTGTATTGCAGATTAGGCACCTTTAAGCATTAATGAGATGCGTCCTTAGGACATACCCAGGTACCCCTGTGTGTTTCAAAGAGCCTGAGAGATTTGCAGGGAAGGTCGTTCCTGGTGGTAGTGGTTGCTGCTTTGACTTATGGGCTGGATGGGTAAATCAATAGGACCCGTATTTCCAAAGAATCGACACCCCAGCTTTGCAAGAGTTCTGCAGAGATGCTTGGAAATCCTTTTGCCTGTGAAAGAGAAACAAGAATATTAGTTCAGCAGAGACTTTCCTCCCTGCAAAATCCTGTTTTTTTTAGGAGACAGGTAGTTTTCACTTCCCAGTGATTAGACAAGATCAACCACGAGAGTTGGTCTTACAGAAAGACACAGCGCCGCGCAGCCTGTACGCAGCCACGTAGCAGCTCCTGGTGGAGAAGGCTCGGCAGCGTCTCCAGGTCATTCATCACACACCACAAAACAGCCCCAACAGCCTGCAACAAACGCAGGGTTTGTAACAAAAAGCAGAAAATGATAACTTGAATGTTATGAAAATGCAGAGATCAGATAGGATGGCGTAGCCCTGCAATGGCAGATATTTTTCACCTGCATCCAGGTCAAAATAACAGGGTCTTATGACTGCTGGAATTTAACACTGAAAGAGGCATTTCAATACAAAACCCCACAAAGTTTCTGACAGTGAGGAATAGCCTCAGTCCACTCAAGGGAGTTTAAGTGGTTTATTGAAGTTGTGATTTCAAACTAGTTCAGTTAAAGGGTTGCAAATTGCTGAGTAAACATCGATTCTTCAACTTCAATCAGATTTGTTTCAGTTCAGTTCAAGCCAGGAAGAAGAATATTTAGCCTGTGCTGGGCTGAGCCACTGCAACTGAAATAAAAGTGACCATTGTGAAGTTTTATCAGTTTAAGTTAACCAATGTGAAAGTCTGTAAGTAGGCAGTAAGATCTTTAGAGGAAAGGACTCTCTTTTATACACATTTCCACTGAACCCAGGACAATGGGACCAGGATTACAGGGTGTTACCATGATACAAATGAGACACAGTATTAAGAAAAACAAGTGTTACCATAGAAACAGCTGATAAATGGGCACATGCAAAAAATTTGTCCTTAATTTGCTTGTTTAAATGGGAGGGGAACTATTTTGATCCTGCTTAATTGCAGCTGATCCTTTTTAATTGCATTTTCTTCTACCAAGTCCAATACAGTGTCACAGTTAGAGCAGTGGGATAAAACTCCAGTGATCTGTAGTCTTAGGTCCTGCCACTGGGAAACTGAGGCAAGGATAGATGACTGTGCTAGCTCCCACCAGCTTTTTTGACTTATCCTTACCTCAATTTCACCCATCCAGAAAAGTGACTGTACAGCAGGAAAATGAAAATTTAAAAATGCATGAGGGAGAAATCTTTTGCTCACCTGCTTAGCTTGAGTAGGAATAAGATTGGGTCCTATGGTTGCAAAGGAGGGGGGTCTTCTTTTCCTATTTGTCCTTCGCAAGGTGCTAATGCTGATTTTAAGGTCGCAGGAAAAAGAGCTCCGCATTTAGCAAAGCGGAAAAACAGCAGCTAAGTGTGGAGAATCGGAAACCTGATTTGAATAAGAGTAACCAGATTGTAGGAACTTTAAATAGAATGGCAACTAATGTAATTAAAATGAAAAGGTTCAAAGCACATTAAAGGGCATTAATATGCAATAAGGAAATTCTTAACTTGCTATATCTCCAAATACACATTCCTGAAGGTGAAAGGAGCAGCGCCCATAAAAGCCATTCGTTTAGGGAGGGCATTGGGTTCAGTGCATGAGAAAGGTTCAGCCACAAAAGCCTTCCATGGAAAGTTTAGTTATTGCAGGACATTTAGCATGATAGAGGCTTGATAACAAGCACTAGGCACGCTCAAGTCATGGAGCAGCTTCACGTTTGAGCTGAACAAACCTTCATCTTACAGTGCGATGCACACGAGCAAAGTCCTTCAGTCTCTCAAGGTCTGCCAAGGCAGATAAATGTATAAATAGAACAGAGAAAGGGCCACACTGGTTCAGTAGTCCAGTTGCTCTCTTGAGCTCTCTCCTGTAATGGCTGGTACCAGCTGCTTTGAAAGAAAGTGTGTTCTGCAGTGAGCAGCTCTGAAATAGCCTACCTTCAGGGAATTTCCTTCCCAGACTCCCTTGTTAGATGTTAGCTTAAGTCCTTATAACAGATTATGCCCCTAAATATAGCTTCATTTCAGCAGCGCATTGTTTTATTTTAGCAGTAGAAATGGAGATGACATTTTTTTGGACTGTGGAACAGCATTAATAGCATCACTATTCTAACGTTTTTCAAAGCTTTAAAAAACTAAATGAAAAATTCCTATTACATGTTATCCTTTCTACATTGAAAGGATTAAAACCAGCTCGTCAACACAAGCCCTGTATGTCCTAATTAACTCCTTTTCTTGTAGCTTTAAACGATTCATTTAAGCTCCCTGCATAAATAGATATTTCACCTAGTGGAACTGGAACTTTGCCATAGATACCACGCCAAGCAGGATTACACCTCTGGGCTTCAAAGTAGCTGGGCAAATATAAACTTTTTGATTTAAACTCCACAAAGATAGCAACAAATGCTTAGAAGAGGAGCAGAAAACAGGAGCTGGTAGACAGCAAATTCTCCTTGTTGGGGCAGAAATATTTCTGTTTGGAGGGCTCGTGGTCACCTCTGGATGGGGAGTCAAAGACCACACGCACTCGTTCATACCTACATACCGGCTCCGAATCCTCTCACAGGAACTATTCCCAAACGTACGTTAACAGATTAGGTTACCTACAGTAACTGCCATACGCCAGATCCCCCAAATTAAAGACTTCCATTTCCTTGCGTGGTGACACTGCAGCTTGTTCTCCTGCAGGAATCCTCATGTCCCTCCTCAGACTGTGGTCCAGGGAAGGCTGTTAGATGGGGTTTTGGACCTTGCATTCATCAAGAGCTGCTGGGACATACTGTTTTCCCAGTATTGGTGTTTTAGCTCAGAAATGCGGTGTGCTAACTGTCTGTTTTAACTATAGGGATATAGTTCTCCTTGAATTTTAAAGGAGTGCAACTAACAGTGTGCCTCTTAAATATTTGGTTTCGGTGATCTCCTTTTTTTGCCTTTTGAAAGGAAATCTTAAAAAAAAACCCCAAACACTCAGTTTCCAGTCTCAGTGGAAGTTGTTTCCTACTAAGATAAATAAACAGTTGTGAGAATAGAAAACATATACCCATTCTAGTTACATCCTAGGTATTTATGTTGCTGAAGCACAAAAACCCCTCCAGTTTTAATCCCACGTAATGGAAGATGGTCCTCCTAGGGATAATGTTAGGCAGGAACCACAAGAGTCCATCCACAGCTTCTTAAAAATAATAGGCCCATGGTTGAATTCTCTGCTCTGGGATTTGCAAGTGTCTTTACAGTCTCTGTTGGACAACAGTTTTCTCCAGAAAGGACCGTGTTTCCCGAACTAGAAAATACCTTCTTGCTCCAGCAGGGAAATTTCTCCCTCCTCTTCCCCTCGGTGTTGATTCCTTTACTGGGGCTCTCGCCAAATCCAAATGGGACAGGAAAGACAGAGAGAGGTTGTCCTCAGTGAGGGGGAAAAGGGGCCCAGACACAGTGCCATGGTGGATGTCACAAGTAGGAAAAATGAGGGATGTGTCTCGGCTTTAATTAACAACAACGAATCAGCAGCGGCGGGTGAGATCTTTGGCTGATGTACATCCCTGGAGCTAAGTCAGCAAGTGGACCCAACGGCATGACACCACATACGCTGCTATTTTTGGTGTATCTGCCTCTGGCCCTCCGCATAGTTTTTAGCACTTAAACTGATTTTCTACTTCTCTTAACTTGCCTGCTAAACACACAGGTTCCTCCTATTTTATTATGTAACTTCATTGTCTTGAAGCAAGAGTTGAATCCCAATGATTTTCGGTCTCCTTCCAGCTGCTATTTGCTATTCTATTAAGGGAAAGCCAAAACCCAAACACAACCCAGATGCTAATGTGAATTCTAGAGACTCTGGTAGGATTCAGTATTACAGTTTTTAGCTGAGAAACCAGAATATTCTGAATCCAGTGATGGAAACGTAACTGAAACCAGTTCCAAAGGGAGGCACAATAATGCTAAAAGAGTGGATAACTAAGAAGTTTTTATAATTGCATCAATTACAGATATGACCACACTCCATTTTGCATTTGAAAGGAAGGGAAATAGATGCTCTGGGTTCGAATATCATCACATATTGGCATTATTACTTGATATGAAAGAAATCTTAGGCCCTGAAGGCTTTACAAAAGCCTCTTCTGGATTTGTCGGGGCATGAAATGAAGTTCCTGCTGATTCTAAGTGTATCTTTCATAGCCCAACATGTAAGGGTATAACATTGACTGGTCTGAAAATGAAGCTGACACCAGACTTCTCAGTGTCATGTAAAGGAATGACCTTCTGGATTTCACAGAAACTACTGAGATTTCAAAGGGAATTTGCTTCTAATTAGAAGCCCAGAGCAGAAGTAGGAAACTTATGCAACAAAGTAATTAAACCAAATTCCTCTCAGTCCCTGTGCGCCTTATGTCCCGTCAGGCAGGAGCGTCCATTTTAACAAGCCGTGTTTGTCAGCCAGGGTCTCGTGGTGGGTAACGTCATGAGAGTCAACGGGTCTGTCTTTGTTCATGCCAGCTGAGAACGTGTCTAGGTGACACCAGAGGGTGAAATACCCAGGCTGGAATAGAAAGCAAGGCAGAACATGTCAGTTCTGCCTAGAAAAAATTGGAATATAAGTCTTAATTGTGACATGTAAATTATATGTCATTAAGCTTATGAGGTCTCTGTATTGAATCCTCAGTGGGACTGGAACACTTGCACAAACTCAGGGTACTACTCATCAGGTGGAAAATAGGTTCATCAGGCTCGGGTTTTTTTAAGTGTGATACAATTGTGCCTTGAATTAGCCCACTCCCTTCCAATGACCTTTCTTGCAGCATATTTTGGATATTAAGAAGAGCTGGATCTGGGGCAGAGCAGTTCATCCCTCAAGCCAGGAAGCTGAGATGCAGCCAACTCATAGGAACTTTTTTTGTTTTTTTTTTTTTTTTTTTTTTTTCTTGACCGTGTGTGTTGCCAAAAGATTAGAAATGACAATCATCAACAAGAACGAGAGCCAGGGTAGGACAGGGCTGCCTGCAATAACAGAGGGAGCCCCTCTGACAGCGCTGGAAATGCTCCTTCAGGGTTCACAGAGGCCAAGGGGTTCTCAACCCTTTTCATAGGGTGGATGATGTTTTAATACTGAGATTCTGTGCTGAGAACATGATCCCACGGACCCCACCTCTCCTTTCACTGGAAAGAGAGAGAGCTTCAGCAGTTGCTTACGTGGGAAGTGACGGTAATGGGAGAGAATTGAATGTAGCTTTAGCTGCCTTTAAATGATTTAACAGCTGGATGTAAGGAGATGTGACTGCCACTAAAGTTGCTCCATTGGTTTTAGGAGCTGGACTGGCTTCCAAGCAACTGAGCCAATTTAAGAGATTATATATGGTGTCTTGTGGGAACCCCAGATATGAGCACCAGTTTGGGACAGCTATCTTCTTAAGGCCCCTTTGAGAAAGGGGGGTACAGCCAGCCCCATCATGCACCCAGGGAAGTGAGGGTGTGATTTTAAGATGCCTTCGATGACATTGACTTTGTCATGTTCTTACTTTGCTTTCATTTGAACTGCTGGGGTGACGCTGTGGCAGAAATACCATTTTAAACTTTCTGTAGCACCACAGGCCACAGTGAAATGGGATAGTGGCCTAGGTAGCCTTTTCCTCTAACCATGGCCTTTCTTATATAAACTAGTAAATCCCAAACTGCATGAAACCCTCCTTGTTAGTATGCATTTTAAGTAGGTAGAGCTTTCAACCAAAGGCCTGAGAAAAATGTGTGCTTGCCCAAAATAAATCTGCTGGGTGTTCCTTGGGGCAAGAAGTTTTGGAAGAACTAGTAGTTAATGAGTTCAGTAGAAAACACTTCTGGAACAAGTGTATGCAAAAGCATGCTACAGAGGGAAAAAGCCATAAAACTTCAGTTTTCATAGAAATCTGACTTCTTCCTTCAGCAAAGTATCTTTGCATTTCTTGCATTTCTCTCTGACAAACTCCAGCTCTGTCCATTCCTCCCGGTGTGGGTAATCACAGAGTAATGCTTCAGAGTTCAGAAATCTTTGTCCTTGTCTAAACTTTGTGCTACAGGCCTTGTTTATGAGCTGTCTGGAGAGGATCTGTGAATCAATGGAGCATTGTTCAATAAATAATAAAAGCCAGACACAAATAGGTTTCTTTTTATATGAGGCTTTTCCCATAGGAGGTAGTATATAAAAAATTCTGATGTGTAAGAACATGGTTTCTTCCTCTATAGAATATAATTTAAACTCGTCAAATTAATTACCACTTTGACATACCGTCACTTGAAGTAATTTGTAACACCACACGTGAAACATAAAGTCGCTTTGTAAGATGGGACCTTGTTGTGATTTAGATTCTTTTATTATTATGCTGGAGGAAGCTGTAATTAATTTCTGTCAGTGTGATATATAAGTGGCATTTTGCTTCATGTTTAATACAAAAGAATTAGAAGGGCCTTTCTGGCCCACCTCACTTGGGTTGAAGAGTCAGATTTGTCTTACGTCTTTCACCCTACTCTCAGTTTATCATACGTATGGTAGTGCTAGACCAAGATGTGATGTCTGTCTCATTTAAAATGCCTACACAGTGGTCAGGGTTAAGGTAGCAGATGTTCAGATTTTAGTCATACTTGCACAAGACCCAGAGTAGATAGTCCTGCTCCATAATCACTCTGTTTTCCTCTAGTCAGTAACACTTGGTTTCATCATCACTGAAAACATAGTTGTTGAAACCAGAGGTACATGGAAGGCATTTCATGATGAAGAGAATCAAGCCTCTAATCTTTCCAAAATCCTGTTACTAAGCAGTGCAAGCGGTGACAAACCCTTTTGCTCTTCTTGTTCCAGGCAATTCCTGATTTTTTAACAAAATATGTCCCGTTTTGAATCAAAGTATAAAATTGCAGCCTGTGCTCTGGTATCACTGCTTTTTCAATACTTCCCTGAGTCAGCTGGTACCCGCTGCACATACCCATCAGCCTCAACTTCTTCATTAGTTCTTCTGTTTGAAAGATACAGTGATCAGGCATGAAAAAAAGCTTAAGATAACACAGTATGATCTCTTAGAATATGAGATAAGTGATATTAGTAATGAAATGTTCCATAAATCATCTTTATCTGCACAGCTGGATGGGACTTAAAAGGAACCGGGTCAAAAAGACAAGTACATGTCTTCACCTTTGCATTAGTCCAAATGCCTAAGGCCAGACTGTAGCTTCACCTGACACGGCTTTCATCATGTTGCCTTGCAGAGCTTGTCTTGTTAGAAATGCTCTTACAGTTCTACAGTATTACTACTCCTCGTTGCAAACAACAATATGTCATTGGACTCCCACTTTGTCTGCCAAGACCGTCTGGTTACGTCTAAATTTTAGTGGCAATAGAAAGCTCAGGAGTCTGTCTTTGCTGGCAGTTTGTCTTGCCTTAACTCTGTCTCTGTCTGTCCATTTTATGTTTAGGAGGAGCTAAACTGAGCATATCTGCAGGAGGACATGATGTGACAGTGCTCTCTCCAACTACTCGTAACCACAAGTAGAATTTGGGGACCTTTGCAAAGGTGTTGCTGGGGCTTTTCCACTCGGGGATAGCAGCTGAGCCACGCCAGCATCAGATCTGAAGGTGAGCACCAGGTAAGCAATGAGGCTGGGGAGCAAGTTTGACCTCAAGCCTGTCTTGGAGGCAATTCCAGGCTGCAGGGCTTCATAGCCTTAGTCTGGGTGATGTGAGGATAGATATGGCTAAAGCCTGGCATGTCTGTAAATCCATGTGACAGATAAATCCCACCTGGAGCTTTGGGTTGTTATTTTCATTAAAACAATCTCTTTCAAGGATGTGCTGGGTTCTCAAGCTTAACGTGCAAAACAGAATAAAATAGCTGGTTGAAAAACCACTGTGTCCTAACCCAAAGGCCAGTGAAATCTGGGGAACGATTCTTCTTGATTTCAGTGAAGTTTGGATCAGGCCATCACCTGCCCTATGGCTGGGAGAGAAGTGGAGAGTAAACACAAATGAGAAGCGGGCAACCAAGTATGTAACTTCTGCTTGTGATTGACCAGTGAATAAGCCCTCTGTTTGTTCAGGATGTTCAGTGGCCGGATCCACACGTCCAGTCTTGTTTAGATCGCTCTCACAGGAAGGCAACTGCATATTTGTGGCAGGCTTTAGTTGGGAAAACTTCAGTCAAGCCTGTAAGTATCTGTTCTGCTCTACCACCATCACCACCAAAAACCATCTGGTATTTTAACAAGCTTGCACTGCAGATTTCCATATCTCCAGAATAAAACTGCATCCATGGTGGGGGGAAGGAGGAAAAGGAGTCTTAAACCAAAGCATTTGGGAAACCACAAAAAGGAGGCTCTGTGGCTAACATCTATCTTCTCAACCCAAGCTGGATACACTGGAGTAGAAAGTCTTGCTCAAAGTGCAGAAATTGGAAACAGCCTGTACTGACAGCTTCCCCACAGGGTCTGCCAGCGGCGGAGAACAGCCTCTGTTTCCAGCTCCGCACTGAGGAGGACAGGGTTGACTGGTGAGGTGCTGAGCGCTTTAATGCACATGAGCATCGGGATGAATCAAGGAAACAAGTTGCCATATGGGGCTTCCTTTAAGGGAAAGCCAAGGCAGATTCTCATCACACCTCTGGTCTAATGCAGGGCCAGCTGAAGTCAGTGGGCTTCAGTGGATGAGGCCTTGACCACAACAGGCTTCAAATTGCATTTCCAGAAGGATTTGCAGAAGTGTAGCTCCAACAATTTCAGCATTGTGTCTTCCTAAATGAGTCGAAAATCAGGTCTAATGATGGAAACTTTTCTAAGCAACCTGATACTCCAGAGCCTCCTAAACACAGAAGTAGAGGGATAATAATGGTAATAAAATAAGAGCCATCCTAAAGGCACGATCCAAACTGTTACCAGTTTCATCCAGTCCTTTCTGTCTGCTGTTCACCCTGGATGACTGCAATTCCTTTTAAAAAGAGAATGTACCTGGAAAGTACCCTTTTTTGTGGTGATCATAGGAAGCATTTGCAAAGGAATCTGAAAATCTTCTGGGTGCGTTACACCCCCCAAGTTCTAGATAAGTTGCTCAAATAAAGCGACACTTCATGAGAGGAGGGCACTAAGGTATGGCTGAGATTTGCCACATTTGAGGGCTCTCCGTAACCCACATAATGCCTACAGCACATGAGAAATGGCTCTATTTCAGAGCAATAGAAGATGGCTCCAAGAAGCACTTCCATGCTTCTCTATCTCATCCAGGATTGTATGTTTAATTGATCCATCTTCATTAAGTATTTTGAGGTCCTCGGAGTTACACAGCAGTACCTTATTTACATTCTCATTAAGGAAAGCAGATGAAACGAAAGAAGAAAAGAGAGTGTGAAAGACAGCATCAAAGCAAAAGGAAAGGAGGTTCTTTGCAGAATGTTTTCTCAGGTGTAAGAAAGGGTAAGACTGTTTCTAGCCAAAGACTTCAAAGGCAGGGAGCCCCCTCCCCAAGCTGTTGGGCTGGTTGGGTTTGGTTGGGCTTGGCTCAGCAGCTGAGGAGTGACTCAGAGTGACGGGGAGCAATGTTTTTCATGTGTAATCCGGAATGGGTAGGAGCCTTTGTTTGGGAACCTTTGCAACTCCCTAAGTGAGTTCATACCAGTGAGGTCAGCGGATAAAACATATCGGAGACAGGTGAAGAAATCACCCTGGCTTTTTAACACTTGTGTTTTTAAATACTTCTTCAGTACTGCTTGGATTAGTCCTGTGCTGTGTCTGTTCTCAGCTTGGTCCTCTTCCCAGCAAGGGGACGCTGAATGCAGTCAAATAGTCTGGTGCTTACAGAGCCAGCTAATCCAGCACCCTTTTCTTCTGCAGCCATCCTGCACCACTCGAGCCCTTCCATCTTAGACCCTCCTTTGTAAAATGGCAACACCTGCAGTGTCCCTGGAGAAGTGACTTGCCTGGGTGTCTGCAGTCCCCAGCCTTGTGCTCATTTCACAGAGCCTTCATAAGTTACTTAAGAACAAAGGATAAATAACAGTATGTTGCTCAACAGTTACGCCCCACAAATGTACATGGTTAGGAAGAGAATTTCTCTCCCGCATGCAACAGGGCAAGATTGTTTGGTTTGTGCAGGAGATTGTATGACAGCTTCTCCTCGAGCAGGGAAAAGAAATATAGCGGCACAGGAGACCTCCTCCTTATCCCTACATCCCTTTGACTAAGGGACAGGGACCGAAGGCACTTGGAGGGAGATAAGGAATTTTTGAGCATGGGGCTGCAGTTTGGAGCACTTTGAAGTTGCATGAGCTAATGAAGAGAACAGTTTGTCCTGGAAAATGGGAAGTCGGGGTGGGACTGCTGGCTCTCGATGACCTGTTGTGTAGCACTGGCTAATTTGCCCATTGTCTCTCCCGTCTATTTAAATCTGAAGCTCTTGGGGGCACCATATGTATTTACACAATGGGGCCACGATTTCCATAGCGCTTGTGCTAATTATCCAACACAAATAATTAATGGATGGAACAAGTTCTGGCTCCAGGGTTGAGCTTCTAACCACCTGCCCTGCTTATGACTTTAGGCCAATTTGATTGCAGCAGAGTGAATACAATGCCGTGAAGAAAACCCAGCAAAAGATTCAACTTTTTTCTAAATGTAAAGGCTAAATATCCAGTAATCCTAAACCACATCAGCCCTTTTCTTCACCTAGGCTGGCTGCATCCTCCTATAACTGCTAAATGCAAATAGTTGAATGAAACACCAAAACCTTAATGCTGTTAACCACTGCTGGATATTACTGTGTTGCAAGAATAAGAGCGGCAGCAGCAAGCTCTTGGATCAATGCCATCACTTTATTACTTATTACTTATTTTTATATAGCCTTTGGCATGGCAAGAAGTCCTTCTTTAATTATAAACAGGAATGAAGAAGCCACAAGAGGAAATCATACAGTATTGTAGCCGGATAACTGGTACTGCACTGATTACACAGGGGCTCTTATCAAAGCTGACACAGTGCTGGGGCTGTGCAGATATTGTGCTGGAAGCCACAGGCTGTGCGTGGGAGAGAGCCTCGAAGCGGACGTAAGAGCAGTGTAATTCTGCTGAATTGAATTCTCCATGGAGAACTTTTTTGTTTCCTTTTTCTCTCTTTCTCCCTCTCTCCCCCTGCATTAAGGAAATAGGAGAAAAGTAAAGACAAGTCCTGGGAGACGAAGAAATAAGATAAATGTGTAACCTTTTCACTTCTCCTTTCAACATGTTGGGGCAGTGGGGAGGAGAAACCTCAGTTTGACACAGAGATGAGCTATGGATAATGACAGTTGTTCGTGGAACCATGAGAAAACTCTCGAATCCCATTTAAGTCTCTCCCGAGAAGTGAACAACTACTGTTTGTTTATCTTGCCAAAGCCTTTTCAGTTTTCTGGGAGGACTGTCAGCCCCACCTTCTCTGTAGGCTCCGAGGATCCTGTCCATAGCAGTCTCAGCTTCTGGTGCTGTACCTGGTCTGCGCTCTCCTCTGCGCTCAACCTCACCGGTACGTGAGGCTGCTCTGAGCGCTCCTGTGGTCTCAGAACAAGTTCGCCTGAGACTCAACAAGAAGTCACCGAAGGGCTGCTGAAGCAGAGGCCGTCAATCTGAGTTTTTAAATTGTTCCTCCACCACCAGTCTGCTGTGAGACCACGGGAAGAGTTCTTCTGCTGTTTTGGATGCCATTCTGTCCACGGGTAGATGCGTCTCTGGGGAGAAGAAGAGCACAAGGCTGCGTCTGTCCCCTTTCAGCCCCGCTTTAGATGGAGCTTCTGCTGGGCACTGCTGTTGCTCAAGCTCTCTGCGCTGCACGGTAGGGACTGTGCTTTTAACAAAGGTAATATTGGCCTGGTCAAACCTTTGACTGCACCAAAACAGCGATGCTACGGATCGGTCTTCCGCCCTGCTATTCCCTTGCAGAGCGGAAGGCAGCTGTAAAAGTGCTAGTTTCAGTCCTGTAGCTGATAAAACCCTTTCTATCATTTCAGGCTACAAGGCGTCTAAATTGAAAGTCAGGGGAGGTTTGTACACACACATGCTCAGGGCTTTAAGCCAGGCTGCCTCAAGTAACTGTTCCCCAAATGTGACGGATGATTTTTTTTTTCTTTTCTTGAGATCTTCCCGTTTGGTCAGATGTTGGCCCCGTCTCTGTAGATTTAAACTCTAGCAATGATCTTATAGCAAATCTCGTGGGCAGCTACAGATTTTCAGAAGCCCCTTTATTTTGTGGGGTTCTATATTAGCAAAAAGAAGCCCATTGAGCCTCATTGTCTTGTTTTTCCCCTCAGTTCCCACTCTTGATTATTTTTCCAGCCAACACTCATTGAAGGCCCATAAATAATCGTGTCAGAGCTGCAGACATCTTCCAACCCTTTTAATTTTTTTCTGAAAGCCCCAGATACCATCTACGCTGACTGAAGCCAAGCACTGTGGAGGGTTGGTGAACTTGAAGCTTTCATTGCCTACAATCTATAAAGGAATAGAAAGCCAGAACATATTTTTATTGTGCCCAAAGGGGATTCAGATCAAGGGGTTTGGATGAACTTCCTTGTCTTTCTTTGCTCCAAGTACTCCTTTCTTAAAACAAAGTAGATAATTTACTAGTGATTTGGGTGATAATGTGGAGCCAAATTCTTGGTGGTTTCCTTCAGTTAGTTCCCTCTGCAGAGAACTACGTTCTGGTGACATTTCAGCACTATGAAATAGAGTCACGGACAGATCCTGCTGAGAGCAACCACTCACGGTGCTGTACCTGGGGATTACGTCCACTCAGGAGGACTGTCAGGGCATCAGATTGAACATAAACACCAGGCAGGAGAAAATCCTCCTGAAATTTAATGTGATGGCGGATAAGGGATGAATCTCCTGATTAACAATGGGAAGATTTCAACAGCTCAGCTCTTTCTCCAAATCATTAAGAAGACATTAGTTCCATTATTTTTACCCCCTCGTTCCTGCATCCTCTTAGTTTTAGCATGGGGATAAGGCAAGGACAGGCAGAGGTTCTCCTGTAGTGAGCAGGGTAAAAAGAACAAACTGGGCACAGAGCAAAGATAAATTTCCATCACACATCCCAACACAGCTAGCTCTGGCGTGACACTGAGATGAATGGAATCTGTTTCATTTCTAAAAATGTTCAGAAGCATTTTGTCCAGAGGTTGAAGCACAAATTCCACTAGAAAGACAGGAGGGCACGTCCACCTAGGCGGGACCAACATCTCCGTCAAGAAATTCTCTGAGCCCAAGCCATGGCAGTGTCAGGAAAGAACTCCAACTTGAGGATCAATGTAATGTCTCAACAGACCAGAGCAGTGTGTACGTGCATTTACCTAAATACTAAAACAAGCGTCATACACAAAAATTATCTCCAAGATCTTCGTTACCAACATACCCTGGTATTATAGAGTTTTCCTCCTTCACTTACATTAGTCAGGTTTGTTAGCCATGTATCTATCATACTTCAACTTGTCTTGTACTCCCTGGGCAAAATAGTAATTCATAGTCTCACAAGGTGCAGTGAAAGATGTACCAGGTTCAGAATTTTGCATTTTATTATTTTTACTTTTATTACAGAACTAAAAATTGAGCCTGAGTTGCAATTCCCAGTTTAACTGCCCTCTGGCCCTTTAAATTGAGGTGGGAGAGGAAGAAAATGTGTTTCTGCTAGGGTAGCTGTTTGCCACCTGGTTCCTATAGGCTTATATCACTTCTAACTGGTAAGTTTGGGGGGTTCCTGGTATTTTTTATGACTGCTCTTCTCCTTTTTATTCTAAAGAAGAGGGTAGGCCCTCAAAAGTAATTGTTTGGAGTGGTTTTGAGTGATATGCACTGCTCTGTGTGAGGTTTTCAGATGCATCCGATTTGCTGTGTGTTTGTGACACTGAATGGTTTGATTCACATAAGGAAAAAGATGATTTCCAAAAGAATTTGTTTATGGCCTTTCCTTGGCTGTCCTGCTGTTGTGAACGACTCTCGGCCCCCAGAATATAATTCAGCTGCTTGCTGCCTTGTCTGGGATCTGGTACAATTTAGCTCTGAGCTCCGGTGGGATCTCCCAAGAACTGTTAGAATACATTTTTCTCTTGAACAGCTCAAACTGTGAATAGACAAAACAAACAAAGCAAAGGTGGGAAAAACAGAGGCACAAAAAATGTTATAACTGGCCCAAGGTTGTGCAGTGCAGTTAGAAATAGGCCGTGTATCTCTAATACTCAGCTTAATGCCTTGCCCACTTACTGCTGTCTTGCTCCATCCTCATCCATGGGATGATGCCATGGGCTCCATCTGTCCACAACACAGACAAGTCCAGCTGATGAGGAGAAAAACACGCTGCTCACCTCTGAGCTCCCTTGGCATTGAATAAGTATGGCAAAGGCTATATTTGACTAACTTTCTGTATTTTTTATTTTATTGTTTTGCCAGGAGATTTGTGATAATGGACTGATTTTGTTACTTGTATAAAAGAAAACTCTCGAGGCCCCAGTGTAAGGACCAGCATGTCTTTAAACTGCTGTACCTAACACAGGCCCAGATATTGCAGTGCACAGGTGAAACTGGGGAAAAAGGGAAAAATGGCAATGTGAAAAGGGACTGTCCCCTAGCAGGTGGAAACTGAGGCAAATGATCTTCCAGACCTGACCCTGCAAATATCCACATGTGCTTAATTTTAACCATGAGTGGTTCCTCAAAGTCTGTGATTTAAAGGATTACTTGTGCTTAAAATTAAACGCACGTGTATGGATATGGGGAACTGGATCTTCAATCTTTCTGTGCGTGAATTGGCCACTTCTAACTTGGAAGCATCTCCACGCTCCTGTAACTTTATCGCATAGTAAATACCAAAACAATCTTATCAGCAACGTCTAGGGGGTTGTATAGCACCTAGCACAACAGATCCCTGCAGTTATCTGGGGCCTCTGCTATACTAGTACAGGAAAAAATAGACATTTAAGCTGTGCTGTTTCCATCCTTGTCATCTACCTGCACCTCTAGGGTCTCTGAAGTTTCATTTTTTAGGATCTGCTTCAGCCAAGGGGCAGAAACTTACTGTCACCATATTTTATTCATCTACCCTGAAAGGGCTTTACTTTAAAACCCTCCCATTCTGTCACTTCTGCTGGTTTTGTGTAATATAAGTAATCACATTGGGTCTGCTTTGAGGCTGGGTGTAATGATTCTATGCAAGACTGAGAACAACTTTCTTCTGCCAGTTAAGATGTGCTAGCAAGGAGGAGGACATTGGCACTTGGCAGAAAATAATACTCCTCTCAACCCCCAGTTATTAAAAATGGGTCTCAATTTGAAGCATGAGGGTTTTATGTTCTCTTTTAAACCCTTGCCTGGCTTAAACCTTCATATTCTTTATCTTTATTCATGTCTGAGCTCTTTTTAAAAATCCTCCTACGTGTCTTCAACAATATCTTGGAATAATGAGTCCCACTGTCTAATTATGAAATATTTTTTCTCTCGAAGCTTTTTTTAAATCGCGAAAAGTGAAGAAGTTACGATCCAACCCCACAGTACCTCTGCAGCAAGAACTCCAAACTCTGCTCTGAGTTGGGCTGCATGTGATCAGCATCATCCTCTCTCAGCAGCTTATCACCAGCTGCTCCTTTACAGAAACCAGAGATAGAAACACTGCACTGGGCACTTGAATAAAATCAGGGAGTCGCATCACCTACCCTGAACACTCGCTTTAAGTGCCATGTGGTGCAGTTTAACTATTTCTGGAGAACAGCTCTGAAGTGACTGCATCTTGTGTGCCAGGCGTGCGATTGTAGCAAATTAGTGTACTGTAGTTTTTGCCATTTCTCGAGTCAGGCAATGGCGTGTGATTTATCAGCAGGAACCGCGTTACCAGCATGTCTTCCAAGTTAAAGAGAAAATGTTCCATCCTGCCTCATTTAAGCCAGGTAAAGGGGAGCCTGTTTTCCTCGCAGCTTTCTCCATCAGCTAGCCTCTATGTCACTGAATAAATTTCCCTAGCTCTGGATTTGTCTTGCCCAACTTTATTGTAGACATCAACCTTTCGGAGTGAGCAGAGGCTCGGCCTCTCCAGCACTGTTGGAAGCTTTTCCCATTTCTGCTCCTCTCGGACCACAGACTGCCCACCCCCGGCAAGGGGAGATGTTGCAGTAGTCTGGGGTGTGGAGGAGGGAACGGGAGAGGTCGTGGAGCAATTCGGAGGTGTCAGCACTGGGAGCTGGAGTCGGGCTGGGCTTTTTTCAGCAGGGGCTGAGTCCATCACCCCCGACCACGGATTGTGATTTGCACCCTGAGGACAGCAAACACTCTCTCTGCCTTTCTCTGTTGTTCAAGTGACGCAGAACAAAGCAGCAGCAGCAACTCAGGTTTGGTGTCACCTCTTTCCATCTGACACAAGCCCTCTGTTAGGGCTTACTTTTTTTTTCCCCAGTGGCCTTCTTGGTTTCTTTCCAAGCTACCAGCATCAGTACAGATGTAGCGATGGGTTTGGGTCCCAAAATTCATCTTTTTTTCCAGTCTTGTTTTCCAAGGGGATGGGGGGCCTGGAAAACATGACACGGTCATCATTTGCAAGGTTTAGAGCCTGAACTGAAGCTCGCAATCCACTCTCCCTGCTCCCGCACAGTGGGATGCTGTGAAATTCAGCAATGCTGGTAGTGCCTAACAAGCAGAAATCGGCCATGCTGCAGGGAGGGTTGTGTGGTGAGGGTTTTATGTAACGTGGGAGAATAGGGGAACCCACTGTCTGAGGAGGGAAAATTGCTTATTCCATAATGACTGTTCCGCTGCCTAGTACAGAGTGGAATAATTAGGGTTTCTTTTCTCTTTAATTAGAAAATGGCAAACATAGATTAATCAATTACAAATGCCTCTTTATACTGCAGTGCACTGCAATTAACATTACTTAAATGTGTTAACAAAGTAGGAGGCCTGTATTTGTAAAGCAACTTCTTACAGCTTTTTCTTTCCCCGTTTTCCCGGCTCCCAACATGTCTGAACCCTTTCCGTTTTCCCTTTCTGCCAGCCCTGCTCCTTCTGCAGAGATTTAACAGTTCTAGATGAGATTTTTAAACCATTATATACCGCATAGCGTTAGTGAAACTGCTCTTTCCAAAAAAGCCCTTTTGGCCAGGCTCGGAGGGCTGGAGGAATTAACCGAGGGGAAGAAGTGGAATCGGCATATTCACTGGGGTCGCACACTACAATAGCAGAGTAAAATCCAGGAAATACAATAACTTGATTCATTACTTGTTTCTTATGCCGCTGCCAAAAGCGTGATTAAGTCACAAAGAGTTCGATTAGGGACACTCGGTAACAAAACCTCAGCTCCATTGACATGGTCTATTTTCAGAGTACATCTAGTGCTTGTGCTCGCCGCTACAGGCCTCTTCCTCATTCGGCCTTTAATAGCCTCCACCGCCGAACAAAAGTAGCGGAGGACCGAAAAGGGGAGAGCGAGGGGAAGGTTGGGGGGGAGGAAGCCTCTCGCATTCAAGTGCACAAAGAATGAAGCAGTAGCAGCGAAAGAGGGAAGGCAGGGTGGTCCGGAGGCTGGAGCCCAGGGTGCCTGGGTCCTGCTCAGCACCCTGATGCTGCCAGAGCCCTTCGCCTTCTCCCCGGGTGCTCACCTGTGCCTGAGGCCGGAGGACTGGGAGAAGTGGCTGTGTCTCCATCCATTGCTGCCATCTATTGGGAGGAATCGGCTCGCTCTCCCCCCGATTCCCCGGCGGAGCCGCATTTCGGGAAGAGCATGGGACTTCCAGCCCCAACTGCTGTGTGAGCGTGGAGGTATTCCAGTGCCATGACCACCTCGATGTGGGTTCTTCAGCCTGGAGGGGTTTAGGGCATGCCCTTTCTACACACGTTGCTTTCCTTGGATCTTTGTGAATTGTGTGGCAGCCTCAAATCGCCCTCCTGGACTCCCAAGCGTTGGCGGCGCAGTTCAGGCTGAGGCAGCAGCGGCGTTGCTTGATAATACTTAGGTTTGTGGTGTCACGGTGGTTTTGTGCTGAAAGGAACGGCCCTGTGATTGTAACAGGTATTGGGTGGATAGCAATTATTTGGAAGCAAGCAATCTTAAATTTGGGTGCTCCGAAAAATCTGGTCCCTCGCACTGGATCTGCATTGCTATTTTGGGTGGATTTTGTAAAAAAAGTGGTGACTGGCAAGAAACCTGTGGCCTCTGGAGAGGGAGAGCCATGCGTTCCCATGGTGCGTGTGCTGCTCGCCTGGCAGCGTGGCGTGCCCTGGCCGGGAGGTTTACAACTGTAGGAAGCAGCTATCAGGTTTCTGTAGGTGGTTGTCTGCTCCTTTCTTCTCTACTGTAATTTAAAGACACTTAGCACCTTGGATCTACCCCAAGATGAAATAGGTAGAGCAGGGAATGATATCGCTCGCACGTTCATCACAACACGAAGCTAATGGAAAAACAGGTTTCGCTGTTGGGTCACGTCTTTGTCCAGGTGAAGACTAAGGCACAGTTCAGCGTTTTCTGCCCTGCCTAGTGGGTACTGCCGACGTGATGCAGCGTATTGCTTTGTTTTGCAGTGATCCCCCCAGTTCAAGTACGTAGAAGGGGAGCTTATGCAAACACAAGCCTCCCCATCTTGCCAAGAGCATCCCCGTTCTCCGAGAGGTGGTCCTAGTCGTCTCCCTTAGATTGGCGACAGGTTGTCCCTTTTTGTGCTGCCCTTGGTTATGGCTGGTTGCAAGATGCTGTCTTTTCGGGGGTGATGGGCACTGCATCAAATGAAACAGATGCTCCTTCCCAGCAAAATCTCTCAGGGACTAGCCAAATATAGCAGCAGCGTTCTGCTCTCTTGCAAAGCAGCTCCATTCAAATTCACAGCTGGTGTGTTTCTACCTCCCATATCGCCGTGCAGCTCCTCCAAGCCCCTCTCGCTTCTGCCTGAAGGATATGCACTCAGGTTGCTGCTCTGCCAGCATCCGAGGAATGGGGCGTTCAGCTCCAGCCCCACTTTGTTTGGAGGGGAGGGGGCAGTATGTCGTACAGCGTATCTGCACCGCTTGGCTCCGTTAAGAAACATCTCATAAAACAGAAGTCATTTCTCAGAGAGTTCGTTGTATGCCACCTGTGTTTTGTTCTCTGTTGGCACATTGCCGCAAGACCTTAGATAAAAACGAAAAGGGCTTTTATGTTTTCTTTCAAAAATTGCTAGAACTGAGTAGGTGAAAAAGACTCCATCTTTAATACGCCGCGCATACACTGCTTAGTGACCTGACTGCCAAAATCTGCCCTGCTCAAGAGGGAGAACACCTGCAGCCCTGTGCAGAGAGACCTTTCCTACCGTGGGTGTCTTCTGGTGAAGGACATGGACTCTCCAGACCCCAAAAGTTGGTAGAAAGCAGGAGCCTCTGTGCTATGCTGCAAGCCTGGCCCTTAGGAAATGGTTGGTTTCCACCTGATAATAAAGCTAAGCATGCCCTGAACTACCTGCTGAACTGGGCCCCCAAGGAGGGAGCCCCGCTGGCTTTCTATGTAGTTTTCTTCTTTTAACGAGCCAATATGTGCTAAGTTTGAGATGTAGCTGATTAGGGTGCTAGCTATCAAGAGTGTGGTTTCAATTTGGGATGTTTCTGGCCATCCTCCCGGGAAGGACGCTTTGAACTGAAGCAGCGGTATGTGGCTCACCACAGCTCTGCTGACACAAGAGTCGCCGAGCCTTTGAGCGCAGAGGCAGAGAGCAGAGCTGCCTCCCTGCTCCTTTCATGCCGTTACGTTGTGAGGAAGCAGGGACCACAGAAACACGCTGGGTGGGAGGCTAAAGAGCTGCCTCTCCTCCCAGATATTGGCTGGCTTGGAACAAAAGTGCGTGTGGGAGGGGTTGCATCTTATATGCTCGAGGATGCAAAGGCAAACAGCTTTGTTATAATGTCACCGACGATGATTTTGGAATTGATAAGGCCAAGGCAGCTGGCACTTCACAGAGCAGTAAGGAGTGCTGTCATGAGGGCGAGGGGGGGAGGAGACCAGGAGTTGGGATGCCAAAGGGGCTGTTCCTGCTTTGGAAGAAAATGGGATGCAGCGATTAAGTAGGAGTGACTGGGAATGGGGCTCTGGGGTTCTGTTCATGCCTCTAGGAAAGGATTTTGATCTACTGGTGAGCAGGCGGGGGCCAGGCTGCCCACGTCTTCATCTTATTCTGATTACCTCGGTGCATCAGTTTTGTGCTCTGTGGAATGAGGATAGAAGGCTTCCCCTTGAAAAAAGTTTGTGGGACGTCATTCATGAAGTAAACTTGAGTGTTGGAGGGAAAAAATATACTATCCTTTTTATTTCTTTTGTTCACACAGATTTTTCACTGTGTGGTTAAGATTAACTTGTCAGTTGGGCTTGTGTTTATCCTCTTAGAAATAAAAAGGCTAACTGAATCAAAACATAAATGTAAATAGGGTAAAATCAAATTTTATTGCATGTTCAGCAGTAACATGTGCTTACCATATCATACAGCTTATGTATGTTTAAGTAGCTGCTGTCCATCATAGTGTGCATTTATATGATAACTTACTTAGAAATGGGTTATGCTTGGGGAGATCAACTTTGCAGTGTTGAACGCTTTCAGTTTCCTGGAAACATGTTCACTGCAATAACTCCTGGTTAGGCCTCTTTTATTTGGAAAAAAAAAAAAAGGTGTTGAAGACAAAATCTCCTGAAGATGTATTTTAAACCTTTTGTCTACGAGAAGGGCCGGACCTGACCAGCATAACCTGGAAAGTGACAATTGCTTTTTCTGAGTAGGGCTACTTGGGCATTGTGTTGCAGGCATGTTGAACTAAAAATCTGTATGTTTCTTAAACAGGAAACATTTACTAAAGAAATAACTTGCAACTAACAAACATAAATAGACTTGCACATAGCTTGAGTTCCAGCTTTGTCTTCTTTGTTTACCAGGAATTTGTCAGACAACTGTCTAGGGCTCTAATATAACCCATAGAGACTTCAGGCAGCTATATAATATATTGCAAGAAAAACTTAATGCGAGGCATCTCTTGCCCAGAAATTCACAGCCTGTTCTAGTGCTTCTTGTTTCTAAGCATAACCGTGCTGAAAAACTCGCCTTATTTAATAACTTGTGAAAGGAGTACGTCAACTGCTGACACTTCATAGGTCACCCAGAGAATACCTGGTGGTCCTCCGGTCACGCGCTGTCCTGTGCGTGCTATCACCAGTTCACTTCCCGTGAAAAAAGACAGTTAGTGCAGAGTGCTGCTCACCAACACAGTGGACTGTCAGTGAATGTAAGTCTGTAGATCTGTAGATCTTATATTTATTCTGGTGAGGACACCTGTGCCCAGGTCCCGTGGTTAGAGGTATCTGTAAATGTTAGGATGTGTTTTACTGCTGCTGGGTTACAGCCGTCCACTCCACCCTCCCAAAGACGAGTGATCGCTCTTGCAATAATGAGAAGAAGCCTTTTGCCATGCAGGTAAAGACCCCGTGGATGAATTTGGGAAGGGAGCAGGGTTGCCTGGATGCTGAGACTGCGACTGCCTTTGCAGGCAGACGTGTAACAAGTGCAGCTCTATTCAGCCGTTTTAATGAGGAAGCTGAGGCTAAAAGGCTGCCGGGGGGATGGGAAGGCAGGCACAAGTCTGGCAAATCCTTTGAACGGTTTGGACCAGCAACTGAAATGTATTTAACTGTTAGATATGAAACTCCAGCCTTTCTTCCCCCCTCCCCCTTTTCAATTAACAGTTGGTCCCCAGGCTAACAGCCTGCTGATTCACTCACAGCGGCCATACAGCTGATGCTTCATAAAGTCTCTGTGTTAATCTAATCCCTAAATAGCTCTGGTCTCCATCACAGTCGCAGCGGCGATTTCAGTTCCAAATTGTAATTTTATTCTTGTAGCCTCTGAAAAGTCAATAGGTTCCTGGAGGCGTTGCCTGCCCGTTGGGCAGCTTGGATGGAAAAGGGCTATTGTAAACCCAATTTAACATGCCCTTCGGTATGGACAGGGCATGACCCAAAGCCTGCTGAAGTCAGAAAGGCTTTCCGAGAGCTTGGAGTGGGCTTTTGGAGCAGGGCTGTCGCAGGCTATTCTCAGTTTCTGACTATATATTTAGATGGGAGTCTGTGCCTCTATTAGGGCCTTTCACTGCTTCTCATAACCAGAGTAGCTGAACAACTCTGCATTCTTTGCATCCTTGCCCAAATTTGCACTTTTATTCCCGGAAGCCATGCTGAAGTGCAGAGCTGGTGTGAAGGGAATGAGTTTGCAGATTTTGCTGTGTGAGCTGGCTGCCTAGTGGCATTGTACACTAAAATAACCAAAACTCCAGACTATTTTTAGAACTAGAGCATTCTCAAAAGCTTCCTGCCTTGATTTCCCTACCTCCCCCTGCTATTGTTCACTGCTTTGGGCTACGCTGTTGCTCCAGGAGTAGCCCCAAAAACATACCTGCCCCAGAGGAAAAAAATTCAATTTCTGTGACGTGGACTCAAATTACATTGTTGCACCCACACCTCTTTTAGCCAGCTATTAAATGCTGTTAATTAGCTAGCCTTCGTCTTACAGCTTTAGGAGAGTTTTGCTACCCTGACTCCAGACCATGGCGAGCATTTCGAAGTGAGACTACTTCTTGCCTGTGATCTTTGGACAAGATCTAAGCCATTTTCACTCGTTATTGCAGGCCCCTTTCTCTCTCACGAACCCTATCTGGTAAGCAGGAGACTTTCAGCATAGCTCTGAGATCCCTCGAAATAATACCTGCAAATACCCATCATACGCCATAAGAAGTTCTCCATAAGAAGAGACAATCTCAGCTGAGAAATCAGGAGCTTCCTGGTATAAGATTGCTAAAAGCTTTTCAAAGCTTTGGTAAGCTCTTTGGATTAGCTATTCGGTAGCTATTACGGCGGTTGCTGGGGAGCAATTGTCTTGCTCTGGGACGGACTGGACACCAGCCAAATCGTCCTGTAGCCCCATTGATAGTTCCCTGGCTATGGCAATCTGCAACATCTGAGATTTCACAGCCTTGCCACTGGATCGAAAGCACGGTTACTGCAGTGAAGGACGGGGGGTGTTTGGGAGGAGAGTGGGAATTTCTAAACAAATTGGCCAAAAGGTAGAAGAGTGAGGATAAAAACGATGGTAAAATCTATCCGGTCCTTCAGCCCATCTTTCTGAATAGCGCAGGTTGGTTTCCAGTTTTCTCAGGCTTTGTCCAGCCACGTCTTAAATATCACAAGAGATTAAGCTTCAAATTACTTGTGTAGCTTGTCCAGGTCTTAAATATTGAGATCTTAAGCGAGCGATGAGGGAGTGGCTGGATGCTGCCATGACACGTAGGGGGGTCCTGAGCAGGGGTGGCTGGAGACACCCACCGGGTCTCTTCAGTGGGAAGGCAGCTGGCAGGAAACGGGCCCCTTCCTCACGGAACGAATAAGGATTTCCTTGAGCGCAGGGATTAACAAAGCCTGGTTTCCCACAGATTTGTGTCTTGTGGGCAATTGTTAATTGCGATTGAAGCTTTTCCCACAACTGGGGCATTCGACGTCTGCCTTCCCCCTTCTTCCCCCATGGAGTCTCTGGTATCCAGTGAGGGGTGATCAGATGCTGTAGGGTTTGAGTGGAGTGGTTTTTAGGGTTGTCTTCTAACAGCTGTCCTTTTTAACAACTTCTCACAAAGCTGCCACGATGGGGGACTCTGAGGCATTAATGCCTCCATCAGATGCAGCTGAAGGTGCCCAGAGAATTAAAACGGTAGAAATGTGCACGCACCCATGCATATACGGTGTGTTTGTAGAAATGGCACCTTGTTAAATCAGGTTAAATTACTAAGGATGGATTTGAAAATCATGGCAGACTTCACAAACTTCATTGGTTTTGAGTTAACTTAGTGGTTTGGGGCAGGGGAGGTTGTTTTTGGTTTATGGGCTGCGTGGTTCTTTTTTCTTTGTGGTGGATTTTTGTTTTATGTAGAGCTTGGTCTTGAATTTCTGGATGAAAAGCATGCAAGATTAAATTCTGCTAATCTTGAAATGAGGATCGTGAACATTATCCTGTCTTTCTTTGTACAGGCAGAGCAGGACCAAAATCCTGATTTTTGGTTTATGATCTAACTGGGATACTAGTTTCTTGGTATTGGCCATCAACTTGTGGATCAAGCCTTAAAGTCTCTGCATCGGTTTCCCAACTGTTACATGGGGATAAAAGATCTCCTTTGTTCTATTTAAAATTAAAACTGTGAGCTAAGACAATGGAGTTCCCCAGAAAAAAGACCCTCGGTGTTTGGGTGTTTGCGACGGACGAAGCTGCTGTGCTGTGCTGGGAGATGTAAACTAGAAGTCGCCGGCCAAATCTTTCAGTGTGCTGGCTTGTACTGGGGCGAATTCCCTGTTCATATAAGGGCCTTAAGATGCTTATTCTTATGGCTGCACACCAGATAAGTGACAATTAGAAAAGACAATCAATTTGTGGCTGCGCTGGTTTTAGTTTCCATCTGATGCAACTGCAATCTGGAAGACAAATCTTAATTTAGGACTACAAAGGGATTGTTCTCTCAGAAGATAACATGCTGCCAGCCAGGCTGTTATCTTCCGTGAAAATTGATTGTCCCGTTTAGTGATGTCTCTATTTTCCCATAGCTGGTTCAGAAGGAGCTGCTGAAAAGCGAACTAAATTGAGGTTGGGGATGCTGTGATCGCTGCTGGGAGAGGACGGTTAGTTACCGCACCTCTTCTCCCTTCACCTTTGCAGGCTTCCTAAAACTCGCTTATTTGTCCTGACATGATATGGATGTTTGAAACTCTGTTCTGTAAAATCTGCTTTCCTCTCACTGTTAGGGATTGGTATGAAAAAGGCAAAAGCCTGTTTTAAAAATGTGGACACTGGAACTATGATCTCTTCTGTATTACTGCCTCCACAGTTAGGAAACGGGTGGAGGTGAAATTTCCCGTGGCAAATACATAAAGCCTCCTCGGAGGTAGAGGACGGCCCCAGATTAGCTTCTTCGTTGTCACCTCTAGTGTCCTTTTATCCTTTTCCCTTTCCTTTGATCCACTCCCTAGATTCCAGTTTCTTTCTTTCATTTACATCCCTAGACCTCACTTGGCTAGCTTCTTTGATAACACCTTCTCCTATCTCTTTTCCTAATAAATGGGCCAAAAAAGGTCTTCAGACTAAGCTAAAAAATCCAAGTTCTTCCTTGCTGCTCTGCTGGTTACCGCACTAGCGAGAAAGCTCGGAGCAGCTGTCAGATATTTATGCAAACCCTTTTCCTCTTCTATTTTAAGTTCGGTTTTGATCAAAAAAAAAAAAAGG
>JAVJGG010000050.1:16920198-16940178 GCA_035590195.1 Aviceda cuculoides | reverse complement strand
CCTACCCAGAGCCCCTCAAAATTGGGTTTGGGATTAACTCCTGCCGCAGTCAAAAGCATCGGGGATTTTGGATCAACCGCCTGGTGAACTGCTGGCTGCAGGGTGGAAAGTATATGTGGTGGGTGTCTGACCACTCTAAAATTTGGGGGGGCTTCCTCCCTCCCTTCGTCTGTGCCAGCATCTCTGAGCTCTGGTTGCTTTTAGTTCAGGTGAACAGCTCTGTCGCTGTGTGCAAAACCCGGCATTCTGTCTCCGTGTGCATCCAAAATACATTACTCATCGGCGTGACGCGGGATAACCTGCCAAAGCATATTGCCGTGTGTAAATGCAACTTCCTCGCCTCCGTGAGCCACGTCCTGTTTCTAGAACTGCTCTTGGCTTGTGCTTTAGGGCCGGGACTGGGGCTGGCACATCTACCTGCTGAATGGAAGGATTAAAAACCCTCCGACTCTGTTTTTCAGGTACAAATCCAGTCCAAGCCAGCGATAGCCGCGTTTGGTTAGAGTGGAGTAAAGCTGTCGGCCTGCCACGGCAATGCCTTTAAAGGACTGTTTCACCTTCCACAGATGAGTATTTTCACTGCCTGGATCAGGCCAAGGTACCAGGAATTGAGTGCTGAAAGTTCTTTATGTATCTGATATGTGATGCACATTTGGTTTTAATCAAAATCCCATTGAAACAGGCAGTCAGGATTTAGAGCATAGGATTACAAGTAATACCAGGTTATTATTAGTAATCACTTTTCATCATGCATTGCATTTACAAGATACAAAACAATCCCAGCAGAAATATACTAAAATACATAATTCCTTTTATTAAAAAATCAAACTGTGCGAAGTGAATAAATCATGTAGTACAGTAATATGAGAAGACCTTTAACTTGCCTTCATTTATGTTTCCAATTACCTCAAACACAGTAGAAGACAATAGCTGTAACCTTGTGTCGGGCATTAAACAATTGTACCTTAAACATACAGCGGTCGCGACACAATTAAACCTCTTCTGACTTTCTGCATATAAACCAGAGCCATTAAATCCCTTTGTTTAATAAGAAGATATTGAGCAGGTTTTTTGTTGTTGTTGTTGCCAGGTTTATGGAGCGAAGACCAAAGCCTGTAGCTGGATCCAAGTGGCTTTGTTGGGGCAGACACCCAGGTAACACTTAAATTGTATCCTGCCTTTTGGAACAAGTTCTGACATCGCTTGCACCGGTGCAGCCAGAGTTATTCATTTGGGCTAAGCAAATTAAAAGGTTCTGCTTAGCCTCTCCCTTACTTTGCTTTTATACTGTCAGTGTAATTGAAGCTACTCCTGGTTTATAACTCCACGATGGGGAATTGCATCCAGACAGCGTGTAGTGACGCATCAGAATAATGGTGTAGATGAAGGGCTAATATCGAATTCGGCGGTTATACTAATGTACACCTGTTGAGGATCTGGTCCAGCGAGATGTGCGCAGGCGGCTGGCGAGCTATCAAGGCCTGGAGACGGCGCGGGTTTGATCCTCACAAGGCACGGAGCGTTTCCCACGGGGTTCAACGCGCGTTCAAGTTGCGGTGAGGAGGGAGCGTGCTCTGCCCCTCGCCGGACGCGGGTCCTGCTCCCTGCCAACCTACCCCCTCCGCTGCTCCGCGGCGGCTCTTCCCAGCCGTCCCTTTAGCGCGTTAAGAGGGTGGACTCGCGGCGTGTCAACCGGCCGAGCCGCGAGGAAAGTCCTGGGGTGGTCGCGGACGCGCGTGCCAAAGCGTCGCCGCTGCGAGAGGCGGCCGACGAGGAGCTTCGTTCGCTTGGAAGGAGCAGACGTGCCGGGACGAAGCAGCGGAGCGTTGCTAACTCCCGAGGTGATGCAGTCGCTCACGTCCGCTCCGGAGCCAAGCGAAGCAAATGGAGGGGTCCTGTGCTGGGGAAGGGGGGGCTGAAAGGTGGACACGGATCCAGTTTCACAATGGCGGGGGGGGGGCCGCTGCCCTGGCAGCAGCTTCCAGCCAGGGAGCAGCTGAGCACAAAGCAGGGGGGGTTATCGACTTCAAGTTCCCCTCTTTTCTTTCGCTTCTTTTCTTTGCCCCTGTATTTCTTATCGAGGTTGGACAAAAATCTTAACACCTTGGGAATAGACTAACAGTGGTACAATAGTGTGTACTGTTCGATTTAATAGGATCTTTTGACTGGAAATGGAAAGAAGGGGACAGTTCACTCAGGGCTAACGGTGCCTTTCTTTTCTCTCTTTACACGTATCAGCTGGGAAACAAACCCTTCTACTTCAGGGCAGCATTCAACCTGTAAGGGAAGCTACGGAGAAAAGTCTTCCAGCAGGTCATGCTGAGCCTTTAGTAGCAAATAGTGGAACTTCTTTGGGGTTCTTATTTTGGGGTTTCTTTTCTCTGCTGGTGAGATGTCTAGGGTATAGGCCAGCTATTAACTGAGAACAGGAGGAAGGAAGATTTTTAGGGAAAATCTTCTCCCGTAATGGGTGTTCTTCTTGTGTCCCTAAACCTTCTAGCAGCGGTCTTAAAGGCATGACCCCGGAATGGGCAAACCACCGATCTTTGACCAGTCTAATGATTCCTGCGCTGGTTGTTTCTTTTTCCCTTTAAAAGCTTGGGTACAAGAGAGAAGCCAAGCTCCTCTGCCATCATACAGTGGGTGCAAAATGGAAGATACAGGGGGATTTTGCAGTTCTTGTTGCCTTCGGTATGCAAAATAAGTAATGCAAATATGCTCTGGTACCAAAGTACTCAAATGTCTCAGGCAGAAATTTGCTTGTACAAGTCTTCTGCCAAATTTGACAGCAACTCAGTATGGGTCCTTCACTCCTGAATTCATTTTCCCACTTTCTTAAAGCTGTAATAAAGGTACTCCCTTCACAGGGTCTTTTTGGAGACTCGATAAAGTTTTTCTCATGTTATAATGTTTGCATGTGTCCCGATCCAATATATCGCACTGGATTGTAGTGCCCGCTCCCATTAGCAAACTGAGCCTCATCTTACAGTTGATCTCTTATTTCTGTTCATAATTAAAATGAGTTGCTTTGAAAATATGCAGCAGGTACAAATACTAAATATGTCCCTAAAGGAGTAAATCCACCCTGGAATAATGATATGAGAAAGAATAGAAAATGTGCTGGAAGAATTTTAGTATTTATAGGAGCTGCTTGCTACTAATTTTCCATTACACTTGGACTCAAATGAGATTGTATACGTGCTCAGAGGGCCAGGACAACCTGTTTTGTTTTGCAAACTACTTACAGTTCAGATTGAAACATTAAAAAAGACAAGTAGGAATGTTCACCTTGGGGGTGAAGGGGTGGAGAAATCAGGCTTTGAGTTTGAAATTCAATTTTGTGGAAAATGCAATGCTTCCACTCTGAATAGGTCTTAGATAGAATGGTGATTCATCCCCCATTGAAGTCAATGCCAGAGTTGCTTTTGATTTAATCAGAATCAAACCCTATGGGATTATTCTCACTTGCAAACTGGACTGGTCCTATTAAGTAGAGAAACCACAGTGCTTTTGCAGGACTGGTTGTTTTTTTTTTTCTTTTTTTTTTTTTTTTATTTAATGAAATTGGCTCGGTGTCACAAAACTGAGATGAAACCTGAAACCCTTCTGTTTCAGTGCTTTTTGAATGTTCTTGGAACATCTGGCACAGCTGTTATTTTGACCCCAAGGCAGGAGTACAACCTCGCTCCTGTTCCTCTTCCAATTGAAGCTGACACCAAATATGCCAACACAAGTGGGGCTGTGCAGCCCAAACTGAGCTGTCAGCTCCTTCTCGGAAGAAATTGGAGCTCAGAGATGGGGCGAGAAACCAGAGCGGTCCCGTTGTCATGGTCAGAGCTGTCAAACCTAGGCAAAAAAAGACAGGAATGAGGTAAAGCAGCGGGCACTGTTTCTGGAGCTGCGCTAAGGAAGAGGCTACTTCTGTTTTTCTTTAAATTGCTTCCTTATTGACTTTTAAATGTAGCCACCCATAAACCTGAATGAATGCCCACAGGACGAGGGTTTTTTGCACCTCCACTTAAATGAGATTTGTAGAATCGGTTCATCCAAACGGAACTTCTAGACGTGGACGGATCCGTAAATCTATTCCAGCTGCTTTTCTTTGCCTGGCACCACAGAGACAAGAGTATTTTTCCTGCGACAGAAAAGATTGTGGGGATAGCTGAGTGAGAATCAAACATGCTCAAGATCCAAAAGAAGCTGTCTTGTCTCTGATAAGTAATACTCGATACCTAAATCTTTCGACTTACTCTAAGCTGTAGGAACTTGTAACTTTTTATCTATAAATCTTCTTCCTCCGTGCACCTTCCTGATTTCCTTTCAGCTCTGAGGCTTTATACTGCTGCTTATACTTTCATCTCTTAAATACTCAGAACCTTAAATTGTCTCTGGTATACAGGATAATCAGTTCTCTAGCGTGTTAATCCTCATTATGTGCCTATTAAAATGAAGATTAAATGAAGCATTAGGGTGCCTCCTCCCGTTAAGAAATCTGAAAAACAGGATTGAGCTGGGGGGGCGGCGAGGGGGGGGGGGGGGAGCAGGGAAACCACCCAACACCTACAAAACTGTTTCTTGAGCTTCGCTGGGAAGCAGTAAAAGCAAGACTGCGCTGAAGTCCGAGGTATGAGCGCACGATTTTATTAACGTGATCGTGCGAGCGAGGGGCCGATGAGGACCGCGGTGTGCTAGGAATAAATTTTTCGGCACCGAGAGGGTATTTGCATGTGCCTACGTGAGGTGTAGTGTGTTCGTACACGGGTTCGGCGTCGCGCACACGTGCTTTGGCAGGCGAGAGGCCGTGCCTCCCGTCTGCACGCACGCAGGTACGTCCTCGTCGCCTTTCGGGGGGGCTGGGGTCAGGTGCAGAGCCCCCCCCCCTGCCTGAAGGCTCGCTGCCAGCCCCCCTTGTACGTGCCGTCCAAAAACGCCCCTTCCCTTCTTCCAAGCTGCCGTAACCCTGGGATAACTGCTAAACGGATGGGAAAATCTCTTTTCTTAAAGGGCAGGTGATTTTTTTTTGGGGGGGTGGGGGAAGAGTTCGGACTGCCCTGTCATTTCCTTGCGCTCAATTATCCCTAGGAAGTCGTGTCGTCCGTCCCCCCCCCTCCCTTTCCCACCGCCTCTCCAAAGATTAACTTTTGGGTTATTGTTGTTTGGCAGGTACTTTTAATTGGCTGGAAAATATTCTTCCTGTGAAGTTGCAGTTTTCTGGGGCTTGAATGAGTCCAGTCTGCCATTGGCTCTGCCCAGCGCCTCCCGATTGGCTCGGCAGCCCGCGGGGGGACCGATAAGGGCGGCTATAAAAGCCCTGGGTTCTGCTCCTGGTCCCCCAGCGAGCAGGAGCCAGAGGGACCAGGCAGAGCCAGGCTGCAGCACGTCCCTGAGCCCCGGCGGACTCCTTCTCTCTCTCCCTGGGAGCGCGTATCCAGATCCACGTCTTTGCTGAAGCCGAAGTGGAAGAGGAGGGAGAGAGAGAGAGAGACACACACACATACACCCAAAAAAAAAAAAAAAAAAAAAAAAACAGCCCCCCAAAAAACCACACTGAGCGGAAACTTGTCAGAGAATGCTACTAAAGTCTGGTTTTCTCCTGCTGCTGGTGATCAGTGCATCTGCATCCTATGAAGCTGAACAGAATGATTCTGTGAGCCCCAGGAAACCCAGGGTTGCAGCCCAGAACTCAGGTAACACCCAGCAAGGAGGGCTTTGAGCCTGAACCCTGATGTGTTAAACTGTTTCAGATATCTCTACTGCTTATTTTTCTTTTTTTTTTTCTTTTTTTTTCTTTTTTTTTTTTTTTTGCTTATAAACTTAATGGCTGGTAGGAACAAATATTAATTTAAGGGTCTGATTCAGGAGGATATTGGTGCATAGCTGGAGAAGAAATCATCTCCTTTCAGGAGCTGGGTCAGGGAACCGGTGTGTGATCTGCTTGCAGGATGCCATCCATTCTCTCTCCTCCTCCCCATCTACTAAATGAGTTCCGTGTACTTTTTTTTCCCCTGCTTGCATGTATCTTTCTCTCTTCTCCAATTGCAGTCATACTTTGGTGTTAAATTCCTTGCTTTTTAGGAAGTTGATAAAATCCGTGGAAATTTGTCTGAACCATTGTTCTGCCAAACATCTGTCTATTCAAAGAGGGGGAGAGAGATATGCGACTTTGAAGAATGCGGTAACCTAGAAACTGTCCACTGCTAGCATTTATTTTCAAAACCCGATTGCTATCAGCTAGATGGTGCCATAAAAATACGATTGTGACATTTAGCAAACTTGCTTTTACAATGGATAAAAAAATTGCTGGCAAGTCAGCTCTGGATGTCTCTACTTTGTGCACTATAGATGCTTAGATAAGTTGGACACATTGTCTGGAACAATGGAAATTAAAAATCTGTCTTCTAGTATACTGAAAAGATATTAGGTCTCTAATTTGGAGCTCATTAACAGATGTCTTATTTTAGATCTGCAAGGCTCTGCAGCATTATACTAGGGTGTTTGCTCAATTTCCTTTTGTATTTGGTTGCTATAGAAACATAGGGTCTCACTATTGCACCGTGCCTAAAACAATAAAAGCTTAATGCATACTAAGTCTGCTGAAAGCAAAGTTATAATTTGAACCTGTGGAAACATAATTATGGGAATGACTTGTGCGATGGTGAGGTTATGAACTGGGGAGAGGATGATCTTACCAAATATTTCTCCCTTCAGGCACGTAAGCAAGAGCGGAGAATGAGGAGGGGTTAATTGGGTGATTTTTTAAAATATTTTTTTTCCTCCTCTTTTCTGTAGCGATCTTAGTTATATAGATACGTCTTTAGGCTACAACTTAGCTCTTAATAAGGTGTGTTCTCTTCCACTAAATGCAAATCCTCACTTTTCCCACACCTAGGATCTTGATGGGAGGCACTGGGTTTGCATTTCTTCCTAAAGAATGTCTCGTAACATGATCTGCAAAAGTAATGAATATGCCTTGCACAGACGCATAAGGGGACAGATGTTCAGCTTACCAAAAAAGGTTAATCCCTACTAATTTCAGGGCAATCATGTGGCAATACTGCTGATTCATTGTTAAAATGCATAGTATCTGCACTAAAAAAGATGGGATGACATGGATACCCTCCTGTTGAGACTAACTACTGCCTCAACGATTTTAATTATACATGGTCAGCTCCATTACCTTAACTTTCTCTGTCCAAATGTCCCTTCTCTTTGCAAATCTTCAGCAATATGACCTCTCTTGGCTATGCTTGCAAACTGCTGGGTACCAGGTTAGTATTTAGCACCAAGCTGCTCGTTCAAGTCCTTTGTAGTACTGCTAATTGACACGCAAACTAAAATCTTATTTCTAGATACTTTACGCTTTTTAGAAAAGCACAAGCACCGCCAACGCTAGCAAAACCAGCGCTTCCTCGCAATAAGTGCGCGTTTCGTGCCAGCTTATTGGCAATCGCCATCACTTCAGTCTCATTTTCAAAGGGGGTTTGTGAGCCAGACGCTGCCAAGCTGCTCTGACCTCCCCTCGGTCTAAGACCGTGGAGAAGACCTCACCGCCCGGTGCTCTTCATGGGCCCACCCTCATTAACTTCTGCCTTCTTCAGAGGAACTCTGAATAAAGCTGTAAACGCATGCAGTCGGCATGACGTCGGGACGGACCCGTAAGTCTCCATCTAGCCGAAGACTATCAGGTGTTGCCTCTCTTTTCATCCATATGTAACCAGTTGAAGGTTTTGATAGTTGCAGTTTCTGTTCCTCGATTGGCTGGTGATCTGTTGCGTGACTTCAGCGTATAACTCCCTTTGGCCTCTCTTTGTTACCTTTCCCTCCAGTCCCGAAAAGCACTAAGGCTACTGCTTGATTGCAGTTGAGCGTGACGTGCCTTTGCGCTGGAGAAGGACTTTATGGCGTTGGGCATCGGGGAGCGGCGCGTCCGTAACGTTGTGCCTGTGCCTCTCTCTGCAGCCGAGGTGGTTCGCTGTCTGAACAGTGCCCTCCAGGTGGGCTGCGGGGCCTTCGCCTGTCTGGAGAACTCCACGTGCGACACGGATGGCATGTACGACATCTGCAAGTCCTTCCTGTACAGTGCTGCTAAATTTGACACTCAGGTACAGTACGAGTATAAAGGGGACGGGAATAATACCTCGCCGTTAGAGCTCCCTTTTCATGCCCCAATTCAATAAAGTGCTTTTACAAGTCCTGCGCCGCTAAAGCACGTGCTTAAATGCTTTGCTGAATGGATGCCTTAATTTCTCTGTCCTCGTGGAGATGGGGTCTGTGCAGGCTTAACCCTTCCTTTCTTGCAGCCCTTCCTGCTGCTTAGCTACTCCTCTGAACCATGATTTTGGGTTTTGGCTACAAATGCATCCTTCAGGGCTATTTTCTACAAGTACATTTTCCACATACTGTATGCTGTGTGTGAGGACTTGGCAAGGAGTGTTTTGTGGGGCGGAGAGCTAAGTTTCCTCTTCAGGAGGAAATATAAACGTTCTTCTAACAAAGTAAGTCTTCTGACTGTGTGACCTGGCACAGGGCTGGGATTTGAATTGGAAGTCTTCGGGCCTGGGAATGCACAGCCGGATCAGCCTCTCCGGAGCTGCAGTCGCTCACAGCAGAATAAATAGGATAATATCAGAGGACCGTGGCTCTGCCAAGGGCCCTTTTCCTTCATACTTTCTTCCCAAAACGCGCACACCCCCTTGTTCCCTGTGCTCTCGCTCCTAAGGACAAACTTAAAAGCTCTTAAAGCATCTTGAGGTCTGCTGAACCAGATGTGTTAAATCGCTGGTGTGCAGTGAGCGGTCCGGCCCTCTCCCGGAGGGCAGAATTGGCCCATCTCCGGTGCTGGCACTTTTAGGTCTGTTCACGCAAAGACTTCCATTGCCTAAATCTTTTGGGACCAGGAGCTCGTTGGACTCGCTGGACCGTGTGCATCTCAACTGAAACTGCTGTGAGTGATAACTATGCAATAATTGCAAGCATTTAGGGTCCAGTTCCCTGCCGTACTTGGTAAGGGACCTCCAGCAGGTCTGTAATTGCAGCAAGGGTAATTAATAGCAGCCAGCCAGCCAGAGCGGAGTAATCTGTTAATACATCCCTTTCTATGAAATCTGTTGCAGTTTAAGGTTTTTCTTATCTTTCCAGGGAAAAGCTTTTGTGAAAGAAAGCTTGAAATGCATTGCAAATGGGGTTACGTCCAAGGTGTTCCTTGCCATCCGGAGGTGCTCCACATTCCAAAGAATGATCTCCGAAGTGCAAGAGGAGTGCTACAGCAAACTGGACATGTGCGGCATTGCGAAACGAAATCCTGAAGCCATCACGGAGGTCGTCCAGCTTCCAAATCAGTTCTCAAACCGGTACGTGGAGCTTTCCTCAGCTGAAATGCATCAAATGCAAATATGTGGAGCACAGAGAAAGAAGTGAGAGGAACCAAGTTGACTAAGTTCTTACAAGTCCTAATATAGCTTAGCCTAAGTAATGCGCTCTGCCTTTTCAAATTCTTGTTAAGTTTTACCAGCATTCTTCTGATTCTCTTTTTGGTAAATACACTTATAAACTTCTCCAGGGGAGAATCGTAAAATTAGCTAGACATACATTAACTTCAAAGCCTGGAGTTTGTTTAAATGTTAGTTCTTTTAGTCTGAATGCAGTATAATGGCAAACAGTTTTTAGATACTAAACCAGTTTGATTAACGTAACACCTCTGGCATATTGAGCACTTAGGAGCTTCTCGACCTATTGCAACTTCATTGGCTTCTTCAGACTGCAGCCATCCCTTTCCTTGGGTTTTTATGGCACCTAGCAAACGAGGCCTTGCGCTTCGACTTACCGTGGCAATATGAAGAACTCGAAAAGCTTAAAGGGAACCAGCGAACGTGCTCCTCTATAACCTTACCCTGCCACGACCCAGTAGTTCGTATTTCTAGGGGTAGTCTGGTGTTCTTCATGGTCTCTTTTAGGGTTGTCTTCACCACTGTTCCTTCTTGACAGCAAAAGCTGCTGCAGAAACGGGCAGGTCACGCTGCTCTCTGGCACCTTTATCTGAGCACAGAACTGCCCTGTCCCCATCATCCAAGGACAAGGGACAGAGAGAGGCTTCAGGGAGCTACTGCAGTCTGCGCAGTCACGCTGCAAGGGCAGGGATTTCTCCCTCTAAATCCTGGAACAATCAGTGCTGAGTCTTGTGATTGGGATAAAAGGGATCTTTTTGAACAGTTTGAGTAAATATGCTCTAGAATTTGAGTGCAAACAGACCAAGCTGCAATTTAACATGTTGGCAAATGCTACAGCTCCTCTGGGGTGGCTGTTTGACTTGATCTAGAAGCATCTTAAGCCTCCAGACCTATCCTAGGACAGGTATGCAAGTGATACGTAGATGTTGCATCTCTGACCAGCATAAATTTATTATAGGAAACTCTATTGTAGATATTATATCCAGAAAATTATACTTGTGGGAAGGCGGAAATTATACTTGGGTATAATTGTGTCTTTCCCCTCTTCCCCCAAGCAAATTTGGAAGAGGTCTGCTTCAGCCTTCCCCCGAGGGCTGGGACGAGGAGCAGGCAGTGCTGTGGCATCCGTGTTTTACAGGCTGAAAGAGCAGTTCAGGTTAATAGGATGGATTGTAGAGTTAAAGAGCCCTTGGCAGGACTGTAGGGGCATTGAGGTGAAGGAGGGACGTGTGGACACTCGAGCAAGGGAGGATGCAGCGATAGCAGCAGCGGTGTTATACGTGTTGGGGACGTTCCTCTCCGGAGGACCAAGCCTGAACTGGAGCTGCCGTCTGCCGGCGCGGAGGGAACTCCTCCCCCACAGCCGCCAACCCTCGTCAAAGCCAAAGGATATTATGACATGTTGAGTAACAAAAGCAGCAGGATTTCCCAGCTAATAGTTTACATTGAGGTCTCCTAAAGCATCCTGCTTTCCCAGCCCCTGTCCCAACATAGCCACAGAATAAGAATGTGCCACTTGGCCTGGGACGCTGAGAGGAAGTAGTTAAAGGTCATAGCATCTTCCTGTGATTTAATCTCATGGCAGGAGCAGGAGGAGAGGAAAGCCTTCTTGCCTTTGCTTGCAGTCTAGCTCCTGAAAGGCACTAGCGAGCTGTTCCATTGCAGCTCCAGCTATGGAAACCGCCAAGCTGTATTTGTACGGAGGAGGTGTACGCAGCGCAGCAGGGGAAGGTGGATCGGATCTGGTCCTCCTGTCCTGCTCGACTGGGACCGATTTAAGCTGGATGCGTGGCTCGCCCAGATGTATTCGTCATCAACTACTGTGCATGCTTCAGACCTTAATATCAGCACTGCCGAGCTGTGCTTGCACGGTGCTCCACCGTGCCAAAGCCCGGTCCTTTTGTACTTCAAGTGCAGCAGAAACTTTAACCTCACCTGACCTCCACTGGCTGCTCTAAAGGCCAGAGCTGAGGGTTAGGAAAGGAGTTTGAATGTGAACTCTCATTTCCCTCTTCCTTCCCCTCCTCCACCTGCAGGTTATTCTCTTTTCTGCTCCTGTGGAAAAATGTCACGGTGACCTTAAAGGCTTAAAATAAGTTCCCCGACGTCCTTTCAGGCAGAAGTAGCCCAGCAAATATGGGACTGCTCCTCTTTTCCCAACTTTCTCTCCCTAGGAAGATGTTCTCTTTTACAGTGAGGTCCCACTTGCCAGCTTTGCTTTCCCTGCCCAAGCCAGGCGTGCATGCAGGGCCGTGCTGATTCTGCCTTAGCCCTGCAGAGGATCGTTCCTTTGAGCACTGTTCTCTGCTCGGCTCAAGCAGCGCTGGGGAAACAGATCAGCACAATTTCCTGGCTCCCTCCTTGAGCGTGGAACGCGTACTCAAGGCTGCTGGAAGGCGAAAATGCAGCAGCAGGCTGCAGAGGAGGCAGGCACACAACAGGGCAAAGCATAAGGTCCTCACTTGTGATTTAATGCATGGTCAGCTTGTTGGAAGTGACAACTGGTTGTCTGTCCTAAAGATCTGTCCCCGGGGAATACATGCATCTGTCAGGCTCTGACTTGGACTGAGTTTGCTTCTCCTTCTTCTGGTCCCTGGCTAAAGGCTGTGCACGGAGGGGGAGGAAGAGGAACAAAAGGGAATGGTGCCAGAGGGATGGCTGCATTCATGGGAAGGGTCGTACTGGCTCAGACCAGTGGTCTGTTTAGTCCGTTATGCTGTCTGATGATGGGCAGTAACTGTCTATTGGAAAGCTGCAATTATTTTTCTTCCTAAAGCTCTAGAAATTCTGGTTGTTTAGCAGAGAGTAAAACACACACTTAAGCCAATTACTACATCGTCTTAGCTCCTGCTCTCACCTTCTTCCTAATCCACTCAGGCAACGCCAAAATCACTTGTGCTTACAGCCTTACCTTTCAGAGCTGGAGCAGCTGCTCGTTTAGGACAAGTCCATTAGAAGTGTGATGGGTTGCGTTCTTTCCGTATGTCATGGGCACAGCATCGCCAGGTCCAGGGCATTTTTTAAATGCAGTGAGAATATGTCCCTTGCGCACTGTCAAAAATCAATTTCAGACATGCCCTAAGCGACTTAAAGTTCTGATTCTCATAGTTTTGTCGCTTGGACTGGTCTCCTGGCTTGAGATCAGCTCTGACCTTGTTTCTTTTGTCTTGCTGGGGGATAACGGATGGTAACTCTCGTGCAGGTATTACAACAAGCTGGTGAGAAGCTTACTGGAGTGCGATGAAGAGACTGTCAGCACCATCAAGGACAGCTTGATGGAGAAGATCGGGCCCAACATGGCAAGCCTCTTCCACCTGCTGCAGACAGACCACTGCGCCCAAGGCCACCCGCGCGCGGACTTCACCAGGAGACGTATCACTGAGCCGCAGAAGCTAAAACTCTACTTCAGGAACCTCCGAGGTGAGGGGTCTGTCCCGGCCCACGCAAAGCGCAGCTCCGCCGAAAGCGCGTAACGCCTCAGGGGAGCGACAATGGGTGTGTAAGGGATGCTAAGCACTACCAAAGCTGAAGTCTCTCTTCTAGAAGAGTAATGCACCCAAACCAAGTGTACTGTAGCTAGTTTTAATAACAACTAGGAACTGGTTTTAGATTTAGTCATTAATATTTTCTATTCCTCTCGAACAAAACTTTTGCATGGATCTGTGTTAAGTGTCTCAGCTTTCCCGCCGTCAAAATGTCTCCATCTCTTTTCTTCCCCACAAAAAACATATCCCAAACAATCCTAGTCTTAAATATAACCGTACAGTAGTCAGGCCTTCAGACACCAAACTCTAAATGTACTGTAGCGCTAACATCGTTGAAGTCTGAAGATTTGGCACCGAGGAGAATAGTTTATTCTCTCTTGTAAGCTGGTAGGCGACGATAGATGCACTAATAACTATTGCACATCCTAAAGATGTCAATGGAATTCGTGTTATGAATCTGTGCTGGCCATGGACGAATATGAATGTCATATTCCTGGTCTCTTAGTGTCATACAGTCCTAATCCTTCCAATACAGCTCCGTTAACCCGCTGATTTACCCAGCTCGCTAGCTGTGGATGATTCTAGTTACCGTGACCTGGCACCACAGTGCAAAATGAGTTAAAACTCCCCCCCTCCCCGACACACACCAAATCAGGAAAGGAACATTTTGTACTACGGAAATGATTAAAAGAGGTGCCAGTCTATGGTTGAAGCTAGTCAGAAGGTTACATAATCTTGCATTGTATTTAAAAGCTAACATCTATGTACTGTATTTAACTGTCTAAAGCTTTAAAAGAAATCTAACAAAAACAAACCCTGTCTTAAGACTAGAGTATTAAAGGTCTTGCTCTAACTGTGGTATAAATAGTTTTAAAATCTGTCATGTACTGTACATAAATTCCATGAGAGTCTGCTTAAAAGGAGCAGAATATAATAACTTTATTGCATAAACTTAGTTTTGTAAGTTAGCTATTTCTTTTTTCCTGGAAACAGTATCTCTGTCATATTCAAGAGTTCACATTCTACTCTGTGGCCTTCTTATAGTGGAAGAGAGAAGAAGTTTAGGACAGAAATTACAGGGCCAGAAGCAAGCCTCTCTTCTCAGTTAAAACGGGAGAGAGGGGGGAAGAGTTCAGACTGGCCAGTCCTATCTCCACAGAGCTGCTGTGAGATGTAGTTATACCCAAGGCACCAGTGCTGCTGGAGAGCTATTTGGGGAATTATCAGATGGCTGACAAAAAGCTGCTTTGGGATCTCACAGCTGCCGCAGGCTAAAACTTCCTTTAGAAAGTTGATTTCTGGGGAAAGGCAGGGAAAATCCTTAAATTCTCTTAAGCTTCAGAAGTAAAGCGGTGTGCCTGCCTTTAAGAGGACGTGTGCATTAATGCTCTCAGACCTGCCTTTCCCCCCGGCCGCCTCTTCGGCCGCCTCTGCGGACAGGAGCGGAGCAGCCGGTGCCGCGGCGGTAGCCGGGGGCCTCCCCCAAACGCCGCTCTCTGCACAGTAGTCTGGCCGGGCTTCGGAGAGCCAAAAAAAGCCACACGGTGGCACGCGATCAACAAGGCCGGTTCCACGCTCCAAACCTACCCCGTTAGAGTCCGTCTGCAGAGTGGATGACTCTCGCTCAACTAGTTAGAGAGCTAATAAAGGAGGGATCTATTTTTCTTTTCAAAATCTAAAGCAATATAACTTTTTTTTTTTTTTAAACCACAAAGCCTTTAAACAATAACTTGCTGCTAATATATTGAAACCAGATGCAGTGGCAGCATTTCTAATATTGCTGTCTTCATTAAATGTAGCCCAAAAGTGCTGTCATAAAATTGTAAGCAGCAAAAAATGTTGCTGACGGTAGAGGGTTGTTATTATTTTTTTTTTTTTTTTAATACTCTGAATCGTGCCGTCCAGGGCAAGCAAGATGCAATATGGCTCGTTCTTAAATCACAGTCAGGTATATAGAGTCCAACACAAAGAAGTTTTGCAAGGTGAAAACCAAAGGCCCCTTGAATGTCCTGACCCTAAAAATTTGACTTATGCTTAGGAACTGATCCCAGAACTGCGCATGCGCCACTCCACCCTACCGCGTTACACCTCACGCTGCGCCCTTAGGAGACGGGGATTCCTAAATAGGGAAGTCTGCTGGGGTTCGTGCGTCAAGCGCATGTTGCCGGTTGGGGAAATCGTTACGAAAAGGTCTTTCCCCGGCTGGAGGCAGCGCCCAACCAACCGCCCGGATGGCTGCGCTGGTGCCGCGGAGCCCAGCTCTGCGCTGGGCGAAGCAGCTCCCGTTTTGGGTAGCCAAGGGCGCCGTGGGCTCGCCCCAGCAGAGCTCACTGAGGACATCTAGCAGCCACGATTTTCCATGGAGACGCTCCTCACGGCAAGCGGCTTCTCTGTCGCTTTGCGCATCCATTTCCACGAAAGCCCAAAGAGGGTTTGTAAAGTTGACTGGGGGCCAGGGAGGAGGGTGAGATTGCCCCAAACCCTATCTTTTGGGGTTGTCACAATTCCCCTTCTTTTTCCAGTAGGAATTTAAACTTCTCGTCCCCTGAATATGGGGTGGGAAGATGACTGGGAAAATAATTCCCCCCCGATTCGATTTGCCGTGGTGTCACAGGCAGCCGTCGCCTGTGCAAACCAAAGCTCTGCCTCTCCGCGCTGCTCTCGGGCGCTCACTGGATGCCCCGTGTCGGAGAGAGCCGCAGCTGCGTCACCTTCTTTTTCAGCTGCTTTAATACGTCTCTTTTTTGTTTTCCTGAAGTAGCGAGGAAGCCGCAAGCACACGTCCATCAAATCAAAAGGCCTGGGGTTCACCTTGCCTAACTTTTACCATCTAGCCTAAGCTGGTCGTTGAAAGCTCCCTCTTACCAGGGGAGAGGGACAGGGAGACGGGAGAGGCGCTTCCCGTCGACTGGGAAGGATGCCTGATTTTTTAGATGGTTTGAATTTGGTGAGAGAGACCCCTCTGGGGATGGGGAATGATTCTCAATATTAAGTCCAGCTATTTCACGTTTTATTTAATCTCTAATGCTTTATTTTTTTAATCTTGCGTTCATTGCAAAATGATTTCTCTTGGGGGCGGGGAGGGGCTTATCTAGAAATGTTTGCATGATTCTCATTGTGATTTGTTTGCACTTTAGATGTTTTGTGCCATTATAAATTTGCATTATGTATTTATAATTTAAAGATACTTAGAAGGGGGAGAGAGTTTGGGTTTTTTGTTTTCTTGCTGAGTACTGGAATAAACAGTGAGCATATCTGGTATATGTCATTATTTATTGTTTAAATTACATTTTTAAAGCTCAGTGTGTTCATATAAAGGTTATTTGAAACATATCATAGTAATGAGAAAGATGCAAGTTATTTTCTTTGCTTATTTTTATAATTAAAGATGCATAACATAATGAGGCCTATGTTGGATTTTCTTCTGCAATGAAATAAAATGTCAAATTTAAGGGGTTTTAGTGTCTGACTCTTTCATCGAACCTTACTGTGACTGCTGATTATGACACTACCAACAAGCAAGTTGCTGCACTTGCCTTCGACTGCGCATCGTAGCTTTTACGTCTCTTCTGGGTGCGGAATATCTCAGGTTCGGATCCTGCAGCGTAGGTGATGGGAAGTCAAGGGTTCAGCTCACGCAGTCGCCAGCAGCGAGGCTGGAGAAAAACAGGTAGAAGGGGGTGAGCGCAGAGTAAATGGTACCTGAAGTAGCTTTTCGGCATCTAGACCGCCGTGCCGAGTTTCACCAGAATAATCCTCTGGATACGTTCGCTCTGACCGGTCCCGGGCCCCGCAATGTCCGAGAGCAGCTGTAAATCCCAGTGCTAATAAAGCTCTTGTCATGGTTCTCTTTGACAGCGGCCTGACCTTGTAAGTTGTATCTTATTTAGCCTGAGAACAAAATTAAGGCAGAACCATTTTTCAATGAATGCATCCGTAACAGCATTGCAGGAAAAAGAAAATACCTCGATTTTGACTTTGATGTACGTGTAAATGTGCATTTACACTTCATTCAGGAAATCTCTAATTTCCAGTGGAAGATCAAAAAAAAGCGTAATATTCATCAGAGGAAGACTGGCAGACTAATTCAGTGCTCCAAATTAATGCTCCAAAAGCCACCGCAAAGTTTAAAAAACCATTTCCCCCATCGCATTAGGGTAAGACTTGTCCAAGAAAACCAAGGAATAAATATTAGCAGTACAGTTGGATTTAAAAAAAAAAAATCTCTCGTTCCATCTTGTTTTGTCCAGCAAGGTAGAAATTACTTTCAAAGGGGGCTATTAAAACCTTGCTTTTGTTGAAATCCCTTTTTAGTCAAAAGCGAAGTTTGTAACAAGGTACAGTAACTTACCAAAATCAGAATTTCTCATTCTTTGCAAACAGACAAGCTGCTGTGGTTCACAGCAGTGAGAGTTGATGAGCCAGAGCGACGCTTATTCAATATTGCCGCAAACCAGGGCCGAGGTGCCAAGGAAATGAGACCTTCCCTGAGCTCCCGTTACCGCTATTAATTCGTAGATGGTGACGAGCCACCCCCCCAACCCCCACCCCCGCTTACCTTGATACGGCTTTGGGAATTCTCCCTGCTCCTGGCTCCAGGTGAGCTTCCCTGTTCCAGCGACAGTTGAGCTGGTATCTCAGCAAAAGGCAGGAAGGGCAATTAATGTAATTAATTCGGAGCGCTGGGCTGTACTGACAGTTTGGTTAGGTTTCTTGTAAAATCCTTTCCCCGAATGAAAAAGTGAAAAGCAAAAAGGATCGCTAAGAAATGTCAACATTGCTGCCATAACTGAGCACCAAAGCGGTTAGGTTTACCAAAGGAATTCAGACCCAGTTCCCGTTTATACACAAGTGCCACCGAGTCGTCCCAACGTGCCAGGGGTCTGAGCACCGGGTGTCACCCTCTGACTTTCCCATTTTCTTCCCCATTAGCAGGAATCCCCAAATCGCTTGAACACACGCGTCCGCTCACCTATCCATAAATCGCCGGCTGCTGAAGAACACACGGCCCCCCCCCAGCTTTCCAGAAGCTAAAGCAGCAAAGGGAACAGCATTCAAATAGAAATGACAAAAAAAATTAGGGGTTAACAGTGAATTACACATTGCTAGAAACAAAGCCTTGCTCCTGCAAAGAGCGCCTTGGAAATAGTAGAGATGCCACGCTTCCAAAAGCTGGCTTTCGCAGCTAGTTTGTAATTAATAACCACGATGAAATAATTACTGTCAATACGATGTAGTAATCGTATGAAATCTTCGTAAATCTCAGCCTGTATGTCTGCAAACCACATCCCTAAAATGAAATTGTTCTTGGAGAATTTGGGGGTTTTGCCAGTCCCGAGAACCTCACCCCGAAGCATGGAGTCACTCAGAAATCTGGACATTTCTGTAGTAATTCTACACAACAAATTCTGTTTGAAACCCTGCTAATTCTGGGTTGAGGTTTTTTAATTTCTCCCCTTAGCTCCCCCGAGTGCTAAAACTCGACCCCAAATGAAGGGAATAAATGACACGAGAACTCTCCGGCATGGTTCAAAGCAAGATCAGCTGTACTCCACCAGAAATTACAGCATTATAATACAAGTTTTCCTTTCTCCTCCCAAATTCAAGGCTGACCTTGTGGTGGGGGTTATATATCCTATGGATCAAAATGCCAACAGCTCATAAAGCGGGCAGCATGCGTCAGGTGAAGTTCTTTAAAAAGAACAAAGGTGTTTATTAGGCTGTTTGGAGGGTCAGCATTATTATTATATTTTATTATTATAGTTTATTAATATTATTATATTATTATTTTTTCGTGGGAAATGTTTCCTGGTGTCCCAACTGCGACAGTATTTGTGAAGTGCAACAATTTCTCAAGAGTTGGAAAAAAAAAAAAAAAAGACATGTTTAGACCAGTGCTAGTAACTAGGGTTTTGATTTAAAAAAAATGGCAGCAGCCGGGTCTAATCCAAACAGCCACCACGGTGGAAGGACAGTGCAGAAAACAGTCGTAGAAAAGGAAATCTCGGCTCGATGACGACGGAGAGCTCGGAGTGCGCCGAAGTCCTGGTGATCATCTTCAAATGGAACAAACAGACCAGGAGTTAATTTGATTTGGCCGAGGCCCAAAGTACATGATTGACTGATGTTCTTGTCTTGTCCTTTTTTTTTTTTTCTTTTTTTTAAAGTTTCATTACAAAACGAGGGGGAAATCGTTTCAGATTTTCCTGGTCCTCACCCTTCCTGCTTGCTTTGCTGTTCTGAGCAAGGGGGGAGAGAGAGAAAGAGCGAGAGCCGGCGAGAAGGAGTGTGATCTTTGGCACTTCGAGTGACACCAGCCAAAACAACTGGGAGTGAAATTTGGGAACAGACTTCACTTCCTGCCTCCCGTGAACTTAGAAAAATAAAAAGCAGAAAAAAAACCCCTTCCACAATATAATAAAGGACATTGTCTTTGCCATCATGATTCAGCCAGTATGACCGGGAATATGAAAGAAGTTTAAAAAAAAAGAAATGAAGTAGGATGCTAAAAATATAATCAAAGTGCAAACAAATTGACTCCTCAGTGGTCGTTCCCATCATGCGAGGTCCGATGGGCGAGAAGCAAAAGGAAAAGGTAGAAGAAATGCAAATGTCTGAAGACTTTACAAGATTATAAACCAGGGAACTCGCAGTCGCCGGACACTGAGCTATACAAATGCGATTGAGATTTTCATATATTTCAGTGTGAAGCAATGGCCCAAAATTATACTGATGGATTTAGGGGTGGGGGGTAACGCTGCTTGAAATCCCTCTCTTTCCAAGGCCTGATCAGAGGGAGGGATGCTCGTACTTGGCACGTATGGAAAGCTTACGGGGAATATTTTTCAACAGCATAAGGCACTCACAAAAATGACTTTCAGTAAATCAGCATTTTCCAAGGAGACAACTCTTCCTCACCTGGTTCACAGTGTACAAACCTGTATTTTCAAAGGCTGGGTTCCTCCTTGAAAAGGCCCAGTTAGGCGTTCGAGATAATTTCAGGTAATTTTTGCTGTAAGCCCACCTTATCTCGGCGATGGAGAGGAATC
>JAVJGG010000050.1:16899190-16910172 GCA_035590195.1 Aviceda cuculoides | reverse complement strand
TATCTTTTCAGCAAAAGTCACACTGCAAAATTCACACTCCTACCAAGTGCAAAGAGAGCAGGATGAGGCCGGCAGCAAGGCACAGCACAACTGGAAGCCGTCTCAGAGGGGAGCGAGAGCGGGAATGAATCCGGGCATTACGCGGAAATGAGGACCGGCTTGTGGGGCTGTGAGCACTTTTCTCCCCAAGCCACTGTATTTATTTTCCCTCCTGTTCCAGCCCCTCGCTTCCTTGCCTGCATTGGGGTGGTTTATTTATTCAGCCTCCCCTAACAGTCCGGTTTGGCTATTTCGGTGGTGCGGGAGATACCCACCCGACCCAGACAAAAACTCGCTCTGCTCTGTCAGGGCTATCAGCAAACACCAGCCCCTGAGGCCGGCGAGGAATTTTAATTGAAATAGCCGGTCACTGGGCCCAGATAAGACCCAGCATCGCCCCACGGCCAGCGGGGGGTCCCCACGGGGCTCGCAGCACCCGGCCACCGCCCCCCCCCCCACCCCACCCTCATGCGAGGGACCCCATATCCCGCTGGGCATCTGCCAGCTCCGCGCCCACCCGCCAAGGCAGCACTGGGACCAGACTGGGAGGCAACTGGGGGCCCAGAGCTGCTGTCGGTGGGCAGCCCACATTGGCGGGGGGTCTCGCAGCATTCCCCCCCCCCCCCCCCCAGCCCGCAGGAGCTAGGTGGTCTGCGCCCCTTATCAGCCCTTATCTCCCGAAGCCGCTCGCTAATGTGACCTTAATGGAGCTAAAATCAACTCGATTTGTTTTATTGGGTTGGGGTTTTTTTATTTTATTGTTTTATTTTCTTTTCTTTATTTGTTTGATTTTGGCTTAGCCCCAAATACCACCAACCCCACCCCCCCACCCCCCTTCTCAATTCCCCCTGTTTTGGAAATACAGAGGGGAAGGGGTCTGAAGGGAGCTGAAGGGGAGGGGGGGGCAGACAGCCCCATGGGGAACCATGTCCAGGCCAGAGCACCCTGAGCCACCCAGACCCCCCCCACCCAGCGTGACCAACCCCCCCTTCCCCTGCTCCCCCCAAACCCCAGGACCTCCCCCCCCCACCCCGGGGCAGGGACTGGGGGTGGTGCCTGGCCCAGCAGGAGGGTCAGAGGCGGGGAGAGGGTCCCAGAGCTCACATACCACCCCCCCCCCCATCTATCCCCCCCCTTCAACCTCCCTTGGCTGGAAGATGCTGCCCACCCCCTTCTCGGTAAAAGACATCCTCAACCTGGAGCCACCGGGAGCTACCGGGGGACCCCACGCCGTCCCCGCTCCCCGGGCTGCCCTCAGCCCCGGGGGGGGGGACAAGCCACCACCGCCAAGTAAGTGACCCGTGGGGTCGGGGAGGGGGGGACACACACGACACCCCACGGAGCCGCTTTCCTTCCCCCGGGCTGGAAAGCCGAGGGGAGTGGAGCAGCCCATTGCATCCTCCAGCCCCGATTCCACCCCAGCCCGTGTTCCTGTGGGGGGTTTTCCCTGGTATTTCCCACCCCCCCACCTTTTTTTTTCTTTCTTTCTTTTTTTCTTTGGGTTTTGGGGGGTTATTCGGGGTTTTTTCCGAGAGCTCGCCAAGCCCCACATCCCTCCTGTGCGTCCCGGCTGCCCTCGGGGAAAAAAACCTGCCCAGGACGGGGGTATAACTGGGGATTTTTTTTGTTGTTTTTTTTTTTCCTGCAAGGCACAAATTGCCACCAATTTGATACAAATCCCCGTTTCGCTGCTCCGTACATTTGTCCAGCAGGGATGCTGCTCCAGAGCGCGGGGAGGGGGGGTGGGATCGAACGGGACCCCCTTCTCCCCGCCGCTAAAATCCCACCAAGTGTCCCTTTGCTTGTGTTTCCCTAATGCCCGGAGGCTGAAGAAACGGGGAAACCAGTAGCACTGGAGCCTGAGCACTGGGCAGCGCTGGGATAAGGAGCCAGAGAGCCGGAGAGGGCGAGAGGAGCCCGGGGAGAGCTCCCTACCTGCAGCCCCCCCCCCTTTTAAATTCCCTGAGCCCCAGCTGCGGCTGGCAGGGTACCCCAGCGCATCCCACCAGGCGGGGAGCGACCGCCTGCAACACAAAAACCCAGCGGATGATAAAAAACCAAACTACTTTCCATCTCCTCGCAGATCTAACCATTTTTCCTCCTTCGTGCCCATCCCCTTCATTTTTCTGGCTTTGCTTCGATTCAGAGAGCTGCGGGATTCCCCGTTCCCCAGCCGCCGGAGGTAAATCCTGCCAGAGGTCTGATCGCCATCGCTTCCATCCCTCCGGAGCTGGACGGTGGGGAAGGGGATTTGTGTTTTGGGGGCCTCAAACCTGCACCGTACCCTGCCTCCCCCCCGTGCCTCTCGGGGCTGGGGCTGCCACGGCGGCACAATCATCGTTAGGAGGGGCCGAAAGGAGGCATTGTCCAAAATTCACGTAACGGTCAGGCTTCTAATTCCCTCCAAAAAAAAAAGGGAATTTTCTTGAATTCCCATTAAACATCACAGGAAAGTTCATATCAAATTTAGCAACCATCGACCCTACTTCCTCTTATTCCCGAGGGTCCCAATTCGATCCCTCCTTCGGAAACGCCCTCTCGCTGGGAACAGAACCGGACTCGGGGCTCACTTTGCTTTGGCTATTTCTCGCTGCAGGAAAATGTTTGCTCGCCCACCCTTTCGAGGCAGACGAGAAGCAAGCCGACGCCTGCCACCATCCCAAGCAGCGGCGGCGGCGAAAACCCCGAGTTTTGTTCTCCCAAACTCAGGTGTTCGAACTGGAGCGGCGATTCAAGCAACAGAAATACCTCTCCGCTCCGGAAAGGGAACACCTCGCCAACGCTCTCCGACTTACCTCCACGCAGGTGAAAATCTGGTTCCAAAACCGCAGGTACAAGTGCAAGAGGCAGAGGCAGGATAAATCCCTGGAGCTGGCTGCCCACCCGCTGCCCCCGCGCAGGGTGGCCGTCCCCGTGCTCGTCAGGGACGGCAAACCCTGTCTCGGGGGGTCCCAGCCTTACCCGGCCCCCTACGGCCTCGCCGCCAGCCCTTACTCCTATAGCTCCTTCTACAGCGCCTATAGCAGCGGCCCGTACGCTGCCAGCTCCGGGGGGGGGTACAGCGGGGTGACCCCCAGCGCCGCCCCGGGCAGCCCCGCCGTCAACGCCAGCCCAGCGCAGGCGGGGGTGAGGGCTTGGTAGGTGGGCCTGGGGGGACAGGACCGTCCGAAAAGCACCCAGGAAAGCCCCCCCAGCTCCGCTCCAGAGCCCAGCCTTCGTCGGGAAGGGAGCCCAATCCGGAGGGTTTCTGCCAGCCCGGAGAGCGGGACGTGTCCGGAGCGTCCGTCCCCTCCAGGTAGCTCATGGCGCTCCAGCGTTGCGACTTTGGGGAGAGTTTATTTATTTAAACACGGATGTTTTGGAGTCTGGCCTTTTCCCGCTCCTACAGAGGATTTGCTCCGCCGGGATGCCCAGTGCACGGCCATCAAGAAGGTATGAACACTGGTTTTCTTCCTAAGGACAGCTGGGAGACAGGGTCTGGGCACATCGCTGTGCATTCGCTTTTTTATGAAGCATATTTAACGCTTTGAGGTCCTCTAATCTTTTGAGATACATTTCTGATATATACTTCTTCATATCGCCCAGCGCAGGTGTTCATTTCTGTCTTTATTATTATTATTTGCAAATAAAAACCAAACTGGTGAAATTGTGTTGTTTCACTCTCTCGCCATTCCTCACTTAATATTTTGGCTTTTCCTATCCACAACCTGCATTTGACCGTCAAAATGTGATCTAAAGGAAAAAAAAAAACCAAATCAATCTTTATACTAATAATTAACCCAGAAAATTAATTGCCTTGTAGTCCAAGCTTGCCCTCCCTAACTCTTGGCAAGCGTTTCCAGCTCTCTGTTGCTATTCCCTTACTGGTAAAATGGGTTTGCAGGTACCTGGTGGGGCAGCTCGCAGCGTCTCTACGGTGGGTTGGTGGCATCTGAATGACACCGACGTCACCGGTGCTGAGCCAAGAGGTGCAGGATCCGCAGATCAGGATCCACCGGCATCGGGTGCCTTGCTGGGTCACAGGACTGTACGTATATTTCTATATACATCTCTCTGCGTCTGTTTAGGAAGCGCGGGAGAGCCGGATGCCGGCGCGGTGTGCCGGGGAGGATCAAAGGGGAGCCCAGCCGCATCCCGAACAGGCGACGGGAATCTACGGCCTCACGTTTACGGAATAAACCCGCTGAGCCCTCGTTAGACCGACCCACTCACGGGGCTGCCCATGGCCCCCCAGTACAGGCTTTAATTACAGCGGGTGGGAGGGGGGAAAAACCACAGAGAGGTCAACATCTGCTGCAAAACGTTAGTTTAACAGAGGTCTTTCCACTCCAACGCCAAGATATCCCAGTGACGGAGCCAGACAGCAACCCGCGCACCATTCCCACCGCACGGGACAGGCAACATCTCCCCCCCCGCAACCTCCGTCCCCGCTCCGGGCTGCCGCCCCCTCCTCCCAGCTCCTTTCCCGACAGCTTCTTATCCTCCCGGTGTTTGACGAAAAGAGACTTGCAGGAGGCAATTAAGCTTTTATCTCTAATCCCCGCTCGGCCCCAGCACTCCGGCGTCCGCTCGCTTCCCAAATGGGATATCCCTGACGTCCCAATCAAACCAGAAAAACCCTCTCGGCGAGATAGCTTGCTCGCCGTCCTGCCGCTCCGAGGCTTTGCAGCCCCACCGAGACCCTGGAAAAGAGTGGGTCAGGAGACAGCCGTGACGGGTGCTGCCCCTTCTCCTCCCCTTCATCCATCCACATTTATTCGGGAATATCTCCCCAAATCAGCTGAGTCTCGGGTCTCTGTCCCGGCTTTGGAGCAGCCGGGGGACTCGGCAGGGTCCTTGCACCGGGAAATGCTGCGGGCGGCAGGGAAAGCCCCGGCAAACAGCAGCGTCCCCAAAGCGTGGGTTCCCCCGCAAGTCTTGACAGCACCGAGAGTTTTTCCTTTGAGGTTCAGCAGCGAAACGAGGCGAATCACGTGAAACTCCCCCCAAATAAACACAGAAATCAAAGAAGGGAATTGCTACCCTCCCCAGCTCAGAAAAAAAGCCTGAAAATGGGAATTATTTATGCCCCACCGTACATTTTGGAGGGCCTTCCCAAAAGCCCAGCTCCCGTAGGGTTGGGATACCCCTAAAACCCTGGTGTTTGCTGATCCCCTCTGTCACCTGCCTCTCTGCAGCACGTGCCAGGGCTCTTGCTTTAAACCTCCCGTTTCCAGCCCAAATCAGAAATTACCTGCTACACCAACCGCTGTAAAAACGAGCTTTCTCAAACACACCGCCGTATGCAAACCAGCCCACGTCCCCCCCAGAGCCTTCTCCTGGGCCAAAACTCCTGTCCTGGGCCAAACCACTCACCGCTCATCAGCTGTGGGTTATTTTCACCAAGGGCTGCGGGCACCGGCACCGAAGGAACAAGAGATTTGACCACAAAAAATCCGTGCGACGAGGCTGCCCAGGACGGACCTACAGACAGAGGGGTCGAGCAGACGGACGGCACCGGGAGATTTTACTAATGGTTATGGTAAAGCTCTGGCTGCAAAGCAGAGGTGTTAACAGCCCAGCTGTATTTGCAGGAAAACACTTAATGGAAATGAAATGATGCCCCTGGAAGGAACTGCCCAGCTTCTGGGGGGAGAAGCCCTTCTGCTGGGTCTTACGTTCACGTATTTATGCCCCAAATAGCTGTGGGTGCACGGCGGGCTGAGTCCCCGGGTGTGCAGGCACGTGCTGATCTCCGACGGCAGCAAGGGCAGCCTAAAATCAGCACGGGTAGGGGTCTCCGCAGTGGGAAAATCGGCTCCCAAATTCAGCGCAGAGCGTCCCCGGGGAGCAGCACGGCTCCCCCGCCCCAGCGAGCAGCCTCCCACGGCACCCTAATGCCGAGGGGTCCTGCCGGGGCACCCACCCGTGACCCTCGGGGCTCCCCCTCCACCCCAACCCTCCCTGGGGCAGCACGGTGGGATTCGGATTCAGGGCTGGAGGGGCAGCCCACCCACCCCAGCGGCACCTTCCACCCACCTTCCAGCACTTTCCGGATTCCCTTTCTCGGACTGTAGGAGGATAATGAGGCTGAATTGTTGAAGCTAATGAAGTTTTCCAAGCATACGGCAAATATAGGGGGGCGTTTTCTAAGCCGGGAGCATCAGCAGGTTAAAGAAGGAGAGAAAAGGGCAGGGTAAAAGCAGGGTTTGGGGCACGTCCGCACAACCCGCTCCGGGCTCGGGGCTGCCGTAACCAAACACCCTCCTATAAAATCAACAAAGTCCTCAGGGGATTTCAAGGAAATCCATTGTTTCCCTTTTTAAGGTTAAAAAAAAAAAAAACCTAACATGCCTGGGCTTTTCGGCTGAGGACCAGGGGCTGGCTTTGAGTGAAGGCTTTAGGAAGGGGAGAGGTGATCAGTGCTGAATTATTCCAGCAGCGAAAGGAGTTGGCAGACAACAGGGCTGTAGGGGGTCACTCTGTGTGTGTGTATGTATTTATATAGACATACATGTGTGTATACATATATACATACATGTGTGTATGTATATATATACATACAGAGGGTGCCTGCACCTCCCAGGGATGCTGCTCATCTGCATCCGTGGAGCTGAATCCTGCTCCCACGGGGGCTTCCCCACCAAATTGCTTTGCCTTATGATGGGGCAAGGGGATTTTTTAATCACGTGCTGCCCACGTCTCGGGGGGAGGTTCGTGGCTGTTTGTGTGGTGAGCGGGGAGTTGTTTTCCAAACAGAAACTCTGGAAGAATAACTACAAATAAAGCAGATACTCAGAAAAAAAAAAAAAAAAAAAAAAAAAATCTGTTATAAGAGAGGGCTGAACTCACGGTTTTTCTTGGAATTGGGAAAGTTTTGCTCCTTTTGGGTGCCTTTGGAAACGAGGCCTTGCAGCACGGTGTATAAAGGTATTAAGGCTTCTTAAATAAATGCTGTCCCGTTCCACAGCTGGTTGAGGAATTAGTCTGAGGTTTAGGCTTAAATTTTCATGTGAACCCTGTGCCCCTTTCTGTGCAAGCATTTGCCTCTGGAGCCACTCTCCCTGTCTGTTATATCTTAACTTTCATTTTAAAGCCCTCATTAGGCAGCTTTGCAAAGCTGATGAAAATGTCTCTGACATTTTCACCCTGTTTTTCAACAAACTGAAAGCGCATCGAAGCGGAAGGTTTTGAAGAAAACCCTGAGAGCCCTCAAAATACTAAAAAAAAAAAAAAAAACCCCAATCCTTTTATTTTCTTCACTTTTTTTTCCCCTGAAAACAGCATTTCCCCAAAGAGCTCTAGGGATTACCCTGGGACGTAAATAATTTCCATAACTAGGAGCAAGCAGAGCACCCAGCTGGGGCTGGGGCAGGGGATGCAGAAGCTGTCCCCCCGCAGAGCATCCTTCCAAGGCAGCGACGCTGCTCCCCCCTCCTCTCACCAAAACCCCCACCCTGGGAGCATCTGGATCCCCAAAAGGACGAATTCACTTAGGCATCCTTCTCTTCATCGTAAAAGCTCGGGGGCGGATTTGCCAGCACGGGAGCATTGAGGGGGGGGGGGCGCGAAGGAGGAGGCTGAGGTTTGGCTGTGACCCCCACGGATCCGTGGGGAAGGGTGTCCTGAGCAAGAGGGAGAAGCGAGCAGCCAGAAAACCCACGGGAGCCAAAAAACGACCGAAGGGCGTAAACTCCTGCCAGGGATCTCCAATCAGGCCCGGGAGGCTTGGCTGCCTGCCGTATAAACGCAGAGCCGGGAGGGTGGGAAGCCAGCGTGCCTCTGGGCCGGGAGAGGAGGAGGAGGATGGATGCCGGGGTGCTCCCGGCAAGGAGGCAAGGAGCACCCAGCAGCACCCCAGCAGGGATGAGCCGGACCCCGACGGGAGCCCGGCAGACCATGCCCATCTCCTCCAGACCCCGGACATCCTTCCTCATCCAAGATATCCTCCGGGATGGGGCCGAGCGGGCAGCGTGGCCGGAGCGGGGCGAGAGCGGAGGGTTTGGCAGCCCGGAGGACGGGGAGCCGGGGGCGGCCGCGGCGAAGGGCAACGAGGGCAGCTCGGCCCTGGGGGCTGCCCCAGGGCACCCCCCCGGGGGTCCTCGTCCCCCGGGAGCATCCCCAGCCCAAATCCGAGGGACACCCCGCGAGGCGGACGCAGGTAAGGGGGGTGGGAAGCTGCTGGCTGAGCCCGCTGGCTGGGGAACGGATCGGCGATGTCTACGCTTGGGTTAACCAAGGGGCAGGATCCTGACCCGGCTGCCTCGAGCACCCCCAGCCAAATAACCCGTGTTTTAAACACCAGGGAGCGTCTGTGCTTTAGCAGGAGGGAAGTAAGAGAAAAAGCAACTGCACGCCAACCTTTCGGCAGGCGCTTCGAATAATTCGAAGGACTGAATTTGGCTAAAATGTCGTTTGGAAAAAAAAAAAAAAAAAACCCCAAACGGTCGATGCATTTCTGCGATATCTTGGGAAATAAAAGTTCCCTTTACAGGCAGAAGGTCCCCAGCAAGGAGAGGCAGTTTGTGCCCGTCCTCCAGGCAGCCATCAGCGCGGCGATGCCGCCGCAGCCCAGCTCATCGCTGCCTCCGGTCCGGGGATATTTTGGAAGTCCCCGTGTCGAATTTGGGCCGTTTGCTCAGCTTTCCCGCGTGCTCAGCCCTGATTTCACAGCGTGTCCCACCGCACCTCGCGTGCTTTCTTCGTACTGACCCTGCTCCTCTTTGCCACAGCATCCCTTTCTAGCGTGCAAACGCTAAATTCATTCGCAGGCAATAACGTTTCACTGCAGAAGCAACATACCGAAAATCACAGTCAGAAGCAAATTTTTTTTTGACCGGTGCCTCTAGCATTGCAGCAGCGGCCGGGGCTGCGGGAGGGAGCTCAGCCTTTCCTTGCCCGAGCTGCAAGTCCTGGCCTGAGCTGCAACAGCCAAAAAAGCAATTTTGAACTCTCCAGCGACCGGCTCTTGCTTGCTAAGAGAGCCCTTGCCAGGGGAATTTTGGCTTTGCGTTTCAATTCTATTAAAAGAAGCTTCTACATAAAAGCAAGTCCAGAAACAGCCACCAGGCTGATCATTACGAAAATCATTAAAAGCCGTAGCAAATCTCCCAGAAAGTGGCTAGTGTAAATCAGCGCAGCTCCAGGGATTTCAGGGGGACAACCACGATTTCCACAAGCTGGGAATTAAGCTCATTGTTTCTATCTATCTCGAGCATTACGTTCACAGCTTAAGAAAATATACTAAGAAATGACTAAAGGAAAAAAAAAAATTGGCCTATTTCCATCCCAGGCTGGGTAATACACGAAAAGGAACTAACTGCAGAAATGAAATGACTTAAGAAGTTTTAAGGGTTATAGGTGGCGCTTCCCAGGGAGCTCAGCACCTTTCTGGGTCGTGGCAGGGGCGATGAACGGTGCCACGAGAAATAAGTTGGAGGCAAACACGGAGCTGCCGCGTCGGAGCTGTGATCCAAGGCCAGGTCTGCAGTCATATATGTAAAGCCAGGCCTGGAGGTTTGAAAATCTGCCCCCAAATTTCTTGGCATTGCCTTGGAGCCATCCAAGAGAAAAGGGAGGAATTTCTTTTCAACACTTTCGAACTGGGGTCTGCTTCAAGCTGCACCGATTTCCCATTTCTGAGCTATCTTCCGTAGCTTGAGGATAGAAACTTGTTTAATCTGGGGATCAGGATTTTCCCATAGGCACAGCAGAGGGGATGTTTCAAAGAAGTGCCAAATAGTAGGAATTCCGTGATAAAAATCGCAAGAGCTGTTGGTGCCATAATGTATGTAACAGCAGTACCTGAGGTTTTAGGCAGACCTTCACCAGCACTGCAAAATAGCCCTTTCTGTATTATTTTAGTCCCTTGAATGTACGTTCGTATTGAATGCACGCTTATATGAATTAAGAAAGTGTGACTTAGGAAGAAAAAACCTCCCTTATATGACTTCGAGATGGTGTTGACTCCGCTAAACGAAAATATTTCCAGGATAACGGGAATATTTTGCTCTCTGGAAGGGCAAAAGCAAGTGATTCGGGCGATTTCCCAGCGGGTAATTCTCAGCTCGTTCCTCCCACAGATGCCCCGGCAGAGACCTACCGGTCAGACTGCGCCCCCCCCCCGCACCCCCTGCCCGTCGCCCAGCACCCCCCCAAGCAGGCGAAGCGCTCGCGGGCGGCCTTCTCCCACACCCAAGTCATCGAACTGGAGCGGAAATTCAGCCACCAAAAATACCTGTCGGCCCCCGAGCGAGCCCACCTGGCCAAAAACCTGCAGCTCACCGAGACGCAGGTGAAAATCTGGTTCCAGAACAGGAGGTATAAAACCAAGAGGAAACGGGTCGCCTCCGAAATCAGCGGACTGGACGCGCGTCTGGGGGGGCAGAAAGCGGCCGAGGTCCCCACAGCATCGCTGCTGGCGCTGCGGGGCGGCTGGCACTACCTGCCTTGCCTCTATTACTTGAACGGCTGGAGTCCCTCGTGGTGGTAACCGCTTTTTTTAAGCTGAAAGCATCCTTTTCTCTTGATTTTTATTTTTTTTTTTTTTTTTTTTTTTTTTTTAATACTGCATGGCTCTTTCTAGTGCTAGTTAGGAGGAGACCCCGTTTGTAGTAATGATCAGCACCTTCTAGTTGCTGCAGAAGCTCTCTTGTCGCTAACAGTAAAAAAACACCAAAAAAACCCACCAAAAAAAGCCCGAGATATTAAAAGTGCGTAATTCAGCATGCTTGGTAGCACCGCTCTGGGGTCAATCTGCAGCTGTAAAATATTGCGGGCTCTTTTGAGGGCAGAAGGGGATGGTCCAGCCCCAGAGACAGCGATCGCCCCTCTCTGCCCCTCCGAAATCACCCGTGCCCCCCCCCCCGAAGCCTTTGCTCCTTGTTGAGATCAAGCGGGCGAAAAGCGAACCGCTGATCCTGGGCTGGCGCTGATACGGCCCCCGCTCAGCCACTTGGGCCAGC
>JAVJGG010000050.1:16885322-16899170 GCA_035590195.1 Aviceda cuculoides | reverse complement strand
TAAAAAAAAAAAAAAAAAATAAAAAAAAAAAATTTGCATTTCTGCCATTGATTTCATAATCGCTAACGGACTTAGAGCCCCCCCCCCCCCAAGTTTTCTGCCTGCTGTCAGGCAGCACCCCAGGGGGCCAACGCGCGCGGCTTTTGGGGAGAACGAACCCCCTTTCTGCCCTGAGCCACGACGACCCGAAGCGGCCGCAGCCGGGGACCGGCCGGGATGGAGCCCTGCCAGCTCGCCCCCACCCAAACCCGGCCCCCCGCTCTTCGGCGGCCGGGGCCTTAACCAGCCCGGAGAAGCCAAACCAGAAAGCCTGGGGGAACACGGACAATAGCGCAATGACAGATGAGTTTTGCATATCCGGGTGTTGAGGCTGTTTGAACGTTGCCCGTATAAGCTGTTTAAAACAGCAACGGCTCGAAGAGTTCGACCTTGCTCCTGTCGGCTTTCCAAGCGGCGAACACCCCGCGCGCAAGTCGAATCAGCCCGATTCCCCCGTGCCAAGGCATCAGGGCGGCAAGAGGATGAGATCTTTACGTGTGCTTTTTTAGTGAGACAACGACTATTTGCACTGGCGGAGTAGCAAAGATTTTTTTTTTTTTTTTTTTTTTTTTTCCTTGGTCACTAATCATACTTAAAACTTGAGATGCCACTGAGTCCCTGGGAGAAAGTGTCGAAATAAATGAGATTTCCAAGAAAGGAAACACGTCAACTGCTTTTTCTCAGCTAGTGTAAATCAGCATAGCTCTGCTGGAACAAATTTAATCTTCTGAAACAAAAATACATGGAGGTTTCTTCCCTGCGAACCTCCAGAAATGTTCCTGCGGTGCCTGTTCCTTCCGAAAGAGAATTAAAAATCACGGCGGTCCGATTCCCTCCTGCAGCCGGGAAATAACAGACAACTAAATAATGTTAAGAAACTGCTTAGACCTGTCCCTTTTAACAAGATTATTCGGGAACTGATCTTTCGCCTTGCCAATCCAGGCGCAAGCTGGCAGACCTCGCAAAGACGAAGCCGCTGGGGCTCCGCGGATAAGGAAAAACTCAGGGGGAGGGAGGGCAGGGAGAGGAGAACGTGCGAACTGAAACCCTTTGTGGTAGATATTCATTTGCTCTTGCTATCAAAGCCGCTTGCTCAATTTGGAGGACGAACAGTCGCTTTCTAATTGTCTGAAAGTAACCGCCGATATCTTGAGATAACATTTTTCCTCCAGCCCCTGCTCTCAGATGCTGCGTATCCCCCAGCCCGTTCTCTCGCAGCCGGTATTGGGGCCGGAACGCCGTCTCCCCTGCCCTGTTGCAATATGTTTCAAACCCAGCCCTGCTGCTTATCCACTTTGCACTTCGCTTATCCGCTGCTTGGAACAAAAAAAAACCAAAAAAACAAAAAAACAAAAAAACAAAAAAAAAAAAACCAAAAAAAAAAAAGGCAAGTCCTTATGGCCTCGAAGCCAAGCCCCCGCAGGGCACGCATCCCTCCTGCCGGCATCTCCAGGGGGAAAAAGTCCTGCCGAAATCCCATGGGCTCACCCACACCCAGACCCTTGGGATGCCACTTAAATCAATGCAGAGACACTGTATTTGCACTAAATACACTGGATTAGCAGCTCTGACCATCCCGGAGCTGCCCCTGGACAGGGAACGCGGTGTGTCCTTTGCACAGACAGCGGAAGAGCAGCAGGGATGGGCACGTTGTGCTGGGAAGGACTGAACTGGGCTGGGAAAATTGGATATAAACTGAAAATTAGATACAAACTGAACTTCTTGGATGCGTCTTTGGGAAAATGTTTCTGTCATAGCTACTTCTTTTTGCCCGCTAATGGTTGACAACCAGTAAAATATCCTTCTTGTTGCTTCAACGCCCAGCTGCTCGTGCTTAACTTCGCTGGGATAAAGCAAGTCGAGTGCAAATAGTGGCTATTTTTATACATATTTTTTTATACTATTTTATCTGATGTGCATTGTCCTTCGGAATAAAGAGCGCAGAGTCTTTATTAAAAACAAGCTGCCTCTGTGGGTTTTTTTGCCCTGGGTTGGGATTTTCGTTTAACCCCACGGAATGACCGCGGCTGTCCCACCACCACCAGCTCCTCACGCCAACGACCGTTGCAGGCGCTGCACTCGGGTGAGTTTTGTGCCACGGATTGTCGCAAGCGCCAGCTCGCAAGGTGTTGCAGGTGGTAAATCACCGGTCAGCACCCTTCCTAGGTGCTCAGCACCCAATGCTGCTCCGTCATTCATCCAGCCAGGTATAGAGTACCTCCGAGCATCCTCTAATCCCATTTACTGCCCGATGAGCATGAAACAGGTGACTGTTTCCCAAAAGTAAGAGTTTACATAGCGAAGTATTATATCACCCCCACTTTACCCGTAATCCCGCAATTTGAGCACGATCCCAGCGGCCTCCAGTGTTTTGCGCTACAAGCACTGGTGCCAGTTTGTATTTCTGCCCCTGCCTTCCAGTCCCACAAGCACGTCAGGGCGGTCGGGGGCAGCGCTGGGCTCCACAGGACCCTCAGAAGAATTAATTCGTGGCGGGAGCTGTCGGCAGGAACGCAGCCCCCTCGCAGAGAGGCGGAGAGGGACCGACCTTGGGTCCCAGCCTGCCCGGGCACACGCTCCCTCGCCTCTGCTGTCAGCAGCACCAACTTTTCCCAAAAGGAAAAGTGAGCCGAAATACCATGACTCCCAGCTTAATTTTGTATTTCATTAGCTTTCAAATAAAAAAAAAAAAAAATTTACAAAAAGCCAAAGCAGGCATGGAGACGGCAAAATGAGGTCTCGAGGAGTTTCTATTGCCCTAGGAGACCAGCGCTGGATCCTCACCAGCCCAATCCTCCGCAGCCTTCCCCCGGCCCTGTCGGGAAAGGGAACAGCAGCTCCCGTTCGTGGGTGACGGTTTGTCACAGGGGGGTGACAGCAGCGGGGCCCTGCGCCCAGGGCTGGACGTCAGCTCTCCTCCCGCTGCACCAATCCTGCCAGCAGCGTGGTCCTGCTTACGGGATCCGCCTCCGCCGTGACCCAGACCAAAAAGCCGTCGCAAAGCAAAGTTTGCTGCGAGCCGGGCACGGCAAAGCTCGGAGAGGTTTTTTTTGCAGCGTGGGTGTCCGCCAGAGCGGGTTCTGGGTCCGAGAGTGGTGCCGGTGGGAGGCAGGGATGCGGGCACCAGCTCCGGATCCTTCGCAGCTTCTGCCGTGGAGAAACATCTTGGCTGACTCTCCCCCGCGGCCAGCACTGCCCTCCCTCCGCTCCTTCCAACCTTCTTCTCTGCAACCCCCGAGTGGTTTCTTTATGGACAGAAGATAGATTTCCAGTTGTTTTTTTCCTTTTTTTTTTTTTTTTTTTTCCCCCAGCACAACGCAGGAGGGCAAAAAAAAAAAAAAGGGCTGTACCCTTTGGATAACCAGATCATCCGAGAGTGTTAAGGCATTAATCACAACAAGGGGAAGGACATGGCAGGCTTTCCCGGTGATAAATATCCCCTTGATTAATACAGAAAAGAAAAATCCCACCCTAACTCTGGAGATGTGGAGTTTTAATAAGCCTTAAACGAAGCAGAACTCCTGTTTGTACGCAACTAGAAACAGAAAGCATCATTAATGTCTGTCAATTAGCGTCACGCTCCGCCGCTAACATATCCATCAAGATTAAAGTGTCTAATGCTGACATAACATTTACACTTGTTTGTGCCAAATCATTTATTTAAAGCTAAAAAAAAAAAAAAAGAAAGAAAAAAGGCTGCCTTTGGATAATGTAACTGTTGACTAACATTTGCATGCAATAAACCACATACTTGGCAAGGGCTCGCAGGCCTGGAGCCAAGAAAAATCTTCAACTTGACCTACACAACATTTGCAAACCAGAGCAGTGGGAACAAGTTCGCTACATGGAGCTAAATAGGGGATGGAAAATGCAAGGACACCCAAAGTGCCAGGCTGTATCAGACCAGTGTTTCGCCCCCGGTTTTGGTACCCGGTTGGTACAAAGATGCTTTAGAGGGGAGTGCAGAAAACCTTTCGGCACCAAGCACTAGGATGCGTCTTTTGGGATGTGCAGATGCTTCCCGAGGAAAGGGGCAAGCTAAGCCATAAAGCATGAGGATTTAGAGCTCTTAAAAACCCTTGAGGATTTTCAATATTTACTGTTCTTTATTGTAGATGCTCTTGTCATCCACGGAAATGCTTCATCTCTTTCTAACCCAGCTAGAGCCTTGGTGGTAAGGAGCCGCACAGCCCAGTTCGAGGTGCTGGAGCACCCAGTGCGTCCTCCAGCCCTGAGCCATCCTGGCAGCAGCAATGCCAAAGGGGACACAGGGAAGCATAGGAGAAGCTGAGTGGCACAGTCATCGAGGTGGAGTTTCACCACGACGGACAGCCGACAGGGAAAGAAAAGGGGGGAAAAAAAGAAAAAAAAAAACAACTTTGGAGATGTGGCAAAACGCAGCTTTGCAGATTGGTGTTCCCATGGGAAATTCCTTCGCTGCCTCTCGCAAAAATCCAAGGCGCATTCCTCCTCTTTCTTCTGTTATGGTCTGGGCACCATTTATTAAGAACAGCCGAAGACGGAGAGAAATCCGCAGCGAATAGCCCTGGAAGTGCTTCCAAAGCCGTCTGCCTGTGGTAATTTATGGCAGCCCACTCGCAGAAGGGAAAGTCAAGAGATAAGACAAGTATTTTTACAGGAAAAACCGCTAGGAGCGAAGCATATATGGGTGGATTTTGTGTTGAAATGCTCCAGTCTCGGAAGAAAAAGGAAACAGGGCAAAGAAAAAGGCTTTGGGAGTCAGGTACCGGCTGTCTGAGCAGATGGACTCAGGCTCATAGGTTTATCCCCCAGCCCAAAATTGGAATGGGGAGGGGGTGTTGAGGGGCACCACCTGTGTCACCCGTGGTCACCTTGCCACAGCCTCGCCGTGGACTCCTCGGCAATACCCTTCCTGGGGGCAGGGAGGGGAAAAAGTCATGGAAGGGGAAAACTCATGGAAGGGGAAAACTCATGGAAGGGAGCTGCAGCATCTGGGCTCCGCCTGCAGCCGCGCTGCACGGGGGAGTTGGCCTTTCCCTCTGCTCCCAAAGCTGGCAGGGAGAGCAAGGACATCAGGGAGGCTCCGGCCGTGGTGAGACATTCCCGCTGGACGGAGCCGGAGCCCGGGAGCAGCTCCGCAGAGGCAGCGGGGGAGGATGCTCGCAGCGTTGTAGCCGTTGGGTTTTGCCCCAGTTTATTCCCGCTTGGGGCTTTTTCCAGCACCAGGGTTGGGGTTTCCAAGAGCTATCAGCTGTCTCCTCAGCTCTTCTTTTCATCCAGAGCCTTTTGGGGCAACCAGATTTCCAGAAAAGCAGATTTTTTTCAGACGCGTCCAGTCTCCCCTTGGCCGTGCACACCCCCGTTGAACCCCGGCTGCCCAGCCTGAGCCTGCCAGAGAGATATTCCCAGTTTTTAAGCCTGCGTTTCCAACGCGGTTTGATTTTACATCCTCTGCGTCTAACAGTTTGCGTCGCCCGAGCCTGGCGAGGCCGGATCAGGGCTCTCAGCAGGGACACGCAAAGCAGGAGAAAGGGACCTTTTCCCGAAAAGCCCATGTTACCGAAAGGAGGTCGAAGCAGGGATATCGGCCACTCGGCAAAACCTCCCGCGGTACTTTTCCACCAGCCGGTGAATCGCCCGTCCCAGGCGGCGCGCCGGGGTCCTGCTCGCGCCGCGCCGGAAAGCGAAGGGATTAGCACAAGTCCCTCCGCAAACAGAGCTTGGGTGGGGGCACCCAGGGCTCCTCGCCACTCCCCTGAGAATAAATGGCTGGGTTAACTGGGAAAAAGCGCCGGCCGAGCTCTGGCGAAGCCATTATTCATTCGGAGACGCTTTCTCATGGGGGCTGGCAGCGCCCGGGTTTCTGGGGTGGAGGTTTGCAGGGATTACACAGGACGGAGGAACTCCGGGGGTACACCCAGAAAAACTTCCTCCGCGGAAGGACGTCCCAACGCTTTACAAACATCGTCCCAACGCTTTACAAACATCGGTCGGGGCCAGGGCAAAGCTCCCTCCCCAGCCTGGGCGCAGGGCTGGGGCTGTGGGAGGACGGAGCAGCCCGGAGGCTGCGGAGAACGCCAGATGTTCCTCTCGCACGTGTGCAGATGTTTCCCCCCCGCCGGGTCTGAAGCAAGTAGAACGTGGGCTCCCTTTGTACCAGCTAGATAATATTAATCCTTTTTCTAGACTCCGAGCGCTGGGGCGGCCGGGAGCTCTGCCAGCGTCTGTGGGATCTGTTTGCTGCTAGGTATCGTCACGTACAAGGCAGGGGGATGCAGACCGCTCAGCTCCCAGGCAAGTTTCCGTGATGAAACCGAGTTTTCCCCAAATACCAGCGTTTGAGTCTGGATATCCACGCTATTCCCCAGCGAGTAGCTACCTGCATCGACTGTGCTCGCCGGAACGGTACTTCCATATTACAGGCTTTATCCTTTTGGCCTTTTTTAAAGGAGGAACGGGGACAAACCTACAGGTGGGCACCAATCCTGCACTGCTCCCGTGGCAGGTCCCCAGGAAGCCCCAAGCATCCATATAAAGCCACCACGGGCACTCAGTTCCCCGCTCCCCAGAAACGGGATGTATTTGATGACATGAGCACGAAGTGGTACCAAATCGAGAATTATTCGGGTCATTTCTCACCCCAGTCGAAGAGCCAGCCGCCCAGCCTAGTGAAACCAGGAGCTGGCAGTGGTCACCGCTAAAGCCAGGAGCAAAATTTCCCAGACCCAAGACTACACCCCAAAGCCACAGCCTCGACCCTGTCAGCACAGGCAATGTGGAAACGTCAGGGGTTTTTCATGCCAACTAAGAGGCAAATGGAGAATTTTAGGGCAAAAATCCTGGTGCAGGACCTGGGGAGCCTTCAAGGTGTCTTTGCAAGATGCAACTCAACACGAGGCAGGCCCATGCCTGGGGGGACACCAACCAAAGTACCAGGGCATCATCTAACCCGGGGTCTGGAGTTCTCGGGCTTCAGAAGAGGGACAAAGGACCAAATTTTATTTGTGACACCAACACCTACTCAATTTTCACCCAAATTTTACAATCGGCGAGAGACGGAGGCACTCCTTGCCCTCCACAGCTTTCCCCAAATCTCCCCGTTCCCAGCCCCAACAACTTCTGGGCGTTATTTAGCAAATGACCAATATTTCACCCCTGCCTGCCGAACAGCTTTTTGCTGGGTGTTGATGGCACATCAACCCTCCTCATCCTCTATTTGCGCTGGTGAAAGGAGGAATTAGTGCAGTATTTACCCACCACACTCTCTTTCACCAGGAGACTCTTCATCTCCCTTGCAAAGCAGCCCTGGGGGCACCGATCACCGCACGCTTCTCATAGCCCTCGCTAAAAACATCACGGGGGGCAAGGCTTTAAAGCAAATAAAATAAGAGAAAATTTTATATGAGGGTGATTAATGTGCTTGGAGGATTCAGCTGATCAGTGGTGGTGGCTGGGCTGGGCTGGCTGTTGCAGACCTGCATCCCCGAGCAGTTTGTGGAGGGTTTCGTTTCCTCCAGGCAATGGCAAATAGACTTTTGCTGTGCAAATCGTAGCAGGTGAAAAAGAAAACAGGGGGAAAGCCTGGCTTTTCTCCTCCCACCAGAACTACTAATATGGGGGCCTCTGTGCCGGCAGTAAAACAGGCGGTTATTGAAGCTAAGGTGAGGGTGCTGCACCGGGGATGTATATTGCATATTGGGGGTAGGGGACCTGCTTAATTCCAGGACAAAAAGACTCGTGGCCCAAAATTGGCAATATTTGGGGCTGGAATTACATTCGCCTCCGCCATAGCCGTCCGCAGCCGGGGCTCGGCCACGCTGCAATGCTCCACAACAGATTTACACCTGCAGAGCCCAGCGGAAAACACTTACCTGTTCTACAAATGGACCCCTTGTCTTTTAAAAGGAATTAAATCTTGTGGATAAATACAAATGTTTTTATTCCCTTTGTGGACAATTGTGGCAGAATAAGATAGTGGGTTTAGGTGTGGCCGGAAAACCTTTCACTCCATGGGCTTCATCTTGTCATCCAAGGTAAACACGCAGCTTAATGAAATTTCGAGAGGGAAAAGGTGAGATATTTGCCTTTATGTTCATTACCCTTTAAAGCAGAAACAATATTTGAAGAGAAACAAAGATAATAATCATACGCGGTGAACAAACACAGCCTAGATCCTGGATTAATCAAAGGACTTAAATAAAAAATCCAAACGCTGGGGCTTTGGCAGCACAGGGGAGAGCACCCGCATCCCACAGAGCACGTAGCCCTTGCACCCACCGCTGGCCCTAACACCTCTGCCAGAAAGTCCCCCCCGGATGGCATTCCCAGGCACTGTCCCGGGAATGTGGCCATCGCCACTCTCCACGTGTCCCGGGGAGCACTCGCCCCCCGGGCATCCCGCTGCGCTCGCGGCCGATGCTCAGGGTGCACCTTCCACCCTCCGGCAAAGCCTTTGCTTGCTATTTCTCCTTTCACCCACGCCAGCTTTGAGATATCACGGTTGCTATTTGATTTTTTTTTTTTTTTTTCCCCCCCCTCTTCTGCTTGTCTTGCATGCTTATAGACCCCAAGGAAAAACACCAGTTGGGAAGTTTATAAAACACGGACTGCACAGTAGAAGGGAATTTATTTGTTGGTACCAACCCAAGACTTCAATAGACGAACAAGTGCTGGGCGCAGCAAAGCGAACACCCGCCGCCCTACAGATCTTCGCTTCAGAAAATCCTGCAAGTTTAAGGTGTTGCTACGGTCTACACCAGATACATGAGACGCATTAAAAAATACCCTCAAAAGATATTTACACAATAACCTGTACCGGTTCCAAAGAAACCATTAGCGTCAATTAGAAAATCGGATGCGTTCCCAGGGCAAAATGCCACCCAGCCCAGAGGGAGAGGGGGACATCACTGTCACGGTTCTCGGCAAGTGCCACATGCCCACGGGTGGCACCTCCAGCTCATTCCTCCTGCCGGGGAGCCATTCCCAAAGTTTGGAGGTGATGGAGGAGCCGGGGCGATGCCCTTGGGCTTTGCTTGCTCTGCCGCTTCCCGCTGAGGCTCTCGGTACCCGCGTGCCCCACGGATGTATCCCGTCCTGCTCGGCTCCAGGAATTCCCCATTTCCACTTCGGGGCCATCAACAAGCCAGGCGGATGCCAGAGGTTTAAAGCAGAAAGGAGGGAGAAGAGATAACCATCGATGTGATGTTTTGCAGAGGTCCTTCAACCTTTCTAGTAATCTCAGCCAGCCTCTCCATCCAGGGAAAAACCATCCCCTTCTGACCACAGCCTTTTCCTGCTGGGAAAACTGGGGCTCGGCCCAGGCGTTCCCGGCTCTGCAGCCACTCCACGCTTCCCTAACAAACAATATCTCTATTTCCAGCTGCATTTTCCATTATTATTTGCAGCACCGGTAGGATGCTGCACAAAACAAGCATTTAATGGAGTCAGACAACTTTTAGGCAAACCAAAACCAGAGAAAACATAAGGAAAAATTGAAATTACTCACCAGGCAAACAGAGGGAGAGCAGCCTGAAGTCCTCAGGGATGTCGGGACCAAAGGGCTGCAGCCACGTCTCCCTCTCGGGCAGGCAAGGAAAGCTTCTCCTGGGGCATCTTGCAAGGCTATGGAGTCTCTTTCCACAGGTTTGGGGTTTTTTTTCCTTTATTTTAGCAGACTTAATTCAGAGCTTTGACAGCCTTGAGTAATTCAGGGGTAAAAAAATCCCTTAGTCCCTGTGGGTCTAATGGAGAAGACATGGATGGACAGGAATAGGTGTTATCAGCCACTGAGCTGCAGGTTGAATCGTGTAATTCATGAGCCTATAATCACTTATCAGCCGAGCACAAAAATTCCTTCCTATGCAGATACACGTTAGGGACAATTCTCACTTCTTGAGGAATTACTGGGAATAGGATGGAGCCGAATGGTGACTATGATGAAGAGAAACGTAGGGGTCCTCACCAGCCTTCATATAAAACCAGTATTTAGTGTTTAAGAAGCATGCATGCAGTGCATTACATACCTTTCAGGACTACACACATTTACTACACAGGGGGGAGGGGAGCTAAATATTTACTCTACAATGCAAACAGAAATATAAACCTGTTGAAAACATTTTGCTGAGCATAAATAGCACTTTATCTTTTGATCTTGTCTCTTAAGCTCATCAGCCAGGCAAGGCAGCCTGCTCTCCACCCCAGGACATCGATGGTCTGTTGCACCTTCTTGATTTTTCACTGACAGTATAAAAAAAAAACAAAAAACAAAAAACAAAAACCAAAAAAACCAACAAGGAAAAGAGAAAGGGCAGAGTAACCAAGAAAATGAAAGCCTTTTTTCCTTTGGGGTGGACTAAGGACAGTAGCATCTTGCTTTTTCTTCCCTTTGCAGCCAGCCCTGACCCTCCAGGTAGATTTTTAGTGCTAAACCCTGTAATCATCATTCTTATTCCCAGCTGAGCTGCCCTTTGCCAGCCTGGCAGGGGCTGGGGCAGAACTGCTGGCTGGCTGCATCCCGACAGAAGTTCATCTTTGGGATTTTAGGTGCACCTCTTAATTGCTGCACCAGGAACACGCTGAAATCAACGCCTCCCACATCGCTGGAAGGTGCATACCCTCGGGATCAGCATCTATTCCAAACCTGCCGTTTCCTAAACAAAACCGATAGGAAACAAGTTATGCTCCATCCCCTTGACAAAACTACACGAGGCTGTTCCCAAAACGATCCTTCAGAGCCAGCTCCAGATTTTAAGGCTGGGGATTTACTCCAAGGAGTTTCCGACTCTTCTTTTTAAATCAGAGATGCACTGTGCTCGGTAAGCTGAAATGTTATTTTAATACAACCTGGTTTTCATGCTAGATTTGGCACAAGGACCACAGGGTTCTGCCAGGTTTAAAAGAGGTGAAAAGCAGCAAAAGGACCTGCAAGAACCCCAGATCCTCCTGACGGCGTTGGAAAGAGTCAAATTCAGAAATAAGGTATGGTAGCCTTTGCATAGACCAAACTTTGGCCCCCAAGCCCCCACCACCACCAGAAGAGGGGAGGAATTCCTTAGCAAAGGAATTAAGCCTTAGCAAAGCCCATGGTAACAAAAGTCCATGGCTCTGCTTGCTGAACCCCCAAACTCCCGCAGTGGCAGCCGAGACGGCAAATAATCCAGTTGGTTTATCCCCGGGACCAGACCAGAGCAAAGCTACCTGTGTCGGACACGAAGCTGGAAACCAAAATCCCCCTGCGGAGCCAGAAACCTTTTCCACCCAGAGCTGAAGCTCCGCACTGGAGATTTCTCCTAATTGAAACGTTTTGGTTAAGACTCATTTTTTTTTCCTTTAGAGCCCACCCTGGCCAAGCCCTGGGGGTCTCAGTTTAGTCGCAGGCTCCGGGGCAGCTCAGCGGCTCCGATTAACCCGCTGCTGCTGAGCCCGGCTTTAAGGGAAGCATTCCTCCCCCAGGGCCGTACAGAAACCATACCAGTTAACGCGTCTTCTCCTTTTTATGGAAGGGGAAGGTACGGTCTAAAGCAGCTTAGGATCTTCTGGGTTTTTCCCTTCAAAATATGCATCAAATACTATCGAAACCTCAGCAAAGCAGCAGGTCCCCCACCCAGGGCCTTCAGCCCATGCACTTTCTTCCACGGGGCGGGGGGAGAAATTCCAGTTTGGGAATTTGCTTTGCTGCTGAACAAGCCACAGTCTGTGGGTTTTGCTTTGCACATCTCATTGCCAAGAGGACCAGGTTTCCAAACTCTTCAGCGGCTCCTAGAGGAGTTCAAGCCCAGGATAGAAATGTCAGCTCCTGCCAGGCTGCAAAACCCCTCCCAGAAGTATTTTCTTCCTCCCATGCGATGACGAAGAGCTTTATCTGACTCAGCTGGTGAGGTGCTGAGCCTGCCAAGTGTTCAGGCAACACTAGAAGGCACCATTCCTCCAGAGATCAGCCTGCCCGGCTGCCACCACCCAGAGCCACCGTCACCCTCCTCCTGCTCAGCTGGAGCTCCATGCCCAACTACACAGCTAAGGAAAGTCACAAGCATAAGCCTAAAAAGACAAAAAATCAAAATATTTTATTTCCTTGAGCTCCAGTGATACAACTGTAGCAGCATTTCACAAATGAATTCCTGCATTGTTAAATATACATTTAAGGAAACACATTAAATTCCAAGGCAGGCAAAAAAATAAAAAAAAAATTAAGAACTGCGGACAAAGTTACTCATCCTCCCCCTTAAATAATATGTGCGTTTGTTGCAGACAAAGCAGCAGTACATGTTTCACATACCAGGTTAAAATAAAAACTTCAGACCGCAGCGAAACTTCCAAATGCAAACCCAGAAGAGACGAAGGAGGGGTTTCGCTGAAGGGGCTTTCACCTGGGGATCCAGCATTACGCACAGCCGGAAACATTTTAAACATATAAGAGACCTCTGCAATTATTAGACCAACTGGGCGCATTCCCAACTGCAGAATGGGAAGTCTTGGTTTTATCAGCTACCCGGGGTAATCCGTAAAGAGCTCTATAAACGTACAAGTGCTCCTCACCTGCTCCCAGCTCGAGGCAGAGCAAGTTCCCAAGCAAACCCGGTTGAAATTATTTGTGCTCAACACTCAGACACGCTCTGGCTATAGCAAGCAGAAGGGGATGCTACCTGCCCCTCCGCTGGCCAAAACCACGACCGCCCTCCCAGTCGCTCCACGGCCACGTACTCTGTCCCTGGGCAAGTCCAGCCTTCGCGTCCCAGCTACTCGCAGGTTACTCCAAACAGGAGATGAAGTTCTCCCAGAATAGCCAAGGTGAAGTCGGAAATATTAAAGCTAAGCAGCCAGAGGAAGAGGATGATGCACTGGGGGGCCGCCTGCCGAACACGACTCCTAGCTACTGAAGTCGCACCGAAAGCTGTCGCTACGGTTTGCCTCTTTTAGTATTAAAGTGACCCGAATTTTCATCGAAGTGTTTATGCCCACCTCCGATGGAAATATTTTGTGCAGTTCTGGTTCCTGTTAGTGACTCTCCAGTTTCTCAAGTCAATAGAAAAAGACACCCAAGGCTAACGGACAGCTCAAAGACCTCCGGCCTCAGGACCTGTGCGCAGAGAGAGCCGGCGGCTCTCTCCAGCTGCCCCACCAAGACCAGCGGCCTCGAGCTTACAATTTTTACACTTTTAAGACACAGGGTGCGTTTGACACAGTCATTCATTCAGTTTCAGTGACAAAAAGGCATCAAGAAGCTCCCTTCACCATTATCAGCGGCACAAGGTGAATTTACACAAGGCACACGCATCGCCGCCCAGAGTGGCGCGCTTTGATTGACCTTCTCCAAATCACGGGGCAAAAGGATTCGCTCTGCTTAGTGTCATCCTATGCAACACGCCCAGCCGACGGGACACAGCCAGTGACACCTGCCAGCCCAAAAACTGCCCCTTGCACTGCAGATGGCCCACAGACCCCCCCCCTCCCCAGCAAGCTGGAGCCACCTCTCCAAAATCTGCACCGTGCCCACTCCAGACATCAGCCGCTGCCGGCAGGGCAAGTTCCAGGGTGGACACAGATTTGCCAATTGATGTTCTGTAACTTACACTTAACACATCCAGGCCCCTAAAATCCCTCGTTAGCTACCGGTCATCCAAGTAACTGGCTAAAGGCTGTATTTTGGTTCGGAAGAGCCCTTCCCAGGAGGAGCAGGGCACGCGGCAAGGTTGCCACCCTCGCCAAGCAGGCACAGCTTCGCTGGCCACCGCAAAACTCGGCATCCCACAGCAGCAAACCCAAACCCACGGCACCAGGAACCTCTCTAGGTTGCTTTCCCCCCCCCCAAAAAAAATAAGAGATGAGCAG
>JAVJGG010000050.1:16873552-16885222 GCA_035590195.1 Aviceda cuculoides | reverse complement strand
CGAGGTTGCTTTCCCCCCCCCCCAAAAAAAAATAAGAGATGAGCAGCAGCTTATTGTCAAACACGGGCTGGGAGGTGGCTTCGGCTCTGCAGGGAAGACTTTCCCAAGGTTTTCGCTGCCTGCTGCTGGTTTGGTGCTGCCAGGATGCGACCCTCGTCACTCAGTAGCTGAACTGTAAGCAGAAGCTCTGGTGTGTCCCCCCCCCCAGGGAGCAGAGCAGCTCCACGCATCCCGCTTCGACCCCGCCGGCTATCGAGGTGCGCACGGTCGCTCCTGTAAGCGGGATCGAGGCCTTAGTGAAAAAGAAGTATGAATAAATTAAGGAGGATGAAGGCTGCTGAGCTATCACACACCATAAAAATGTACCTTTAAAAAACCAAGTGTTTGCAAAAAAAATACTATTCTTTAAAATCTACTTTTTTTTTTTTTAAGACTCTCCTTGTAAAAAAATGGAGTTCATAGTTTCCCCCCTCTTCCCCACAGAGTGATCAGGTATTCTGGGGTGCCTCTCCTTGGAGTCCTACAGTTTCCCAAAGTGGTGTCCCCATTCCTTCTCCCCCATCCCAGCAAGTCTCAAGAGGCTACCAAGTACCTTGACACCCACGCGAGAACCCGGGCCGCCGTTCGGGGGCTAAATGCTGTACAATTAAAGCCAATCTGGCTATAAAAATAAATGCTTTTGCGTCTTCCTTACACAGGATGGAAGAATTTAGCCCTTTTTAAACAGCTCAGCATCTAGCTGTGATAGTACTTAAAAAACAACCCAAATGCCTACATAGAAAAATAAAGGATAAACATTATCCATCTATTTTATATTTATATAAAAAGTAAGTTCTGTGATAAGATATTTCGCTTCTTTTCTGTAAAAAAACCCAGCCTAGGCTGTATAACCTAAGCCTTCCGGTGAGGAGTAAACTACATCTTCAAACTTATTCAGAGAAAAATATCAGTTAGCAATTTCACTTCTCCAAAATAAAGTTATTAAATATATATATTACTATAAGTCTTTATAAACTATTTAATTGTTTAAGTAAGGAGGGGAACACGTGGCTGAGGACCACTTTCCTCCCTCCTTCCCTGGGGAGGGAGAAGCGGGCGCCAGCTGTGAATCCACCAGAAGCCTGGCGTGTTCCTTAGCGGAGACCCGGAGCTGGCTGGCTTGCAGGCACGCACACGGAAGGGCCACGCAGGCTCGCATTCACTCGCGGGAAGCCCTTCACAAGGACGTTCTTTTTTCCAGCTTGTGCTTTGTGAGAAAGTACTTGAAGAACTCGTAGACCGACCAGGCGATGGCCGTCGAAGGCATCTGGTAAATGACGCGTGCCTGCACCCCTCTGAAATAGCCCGAAACGCCCCCCAGCCGGTAGACAGTCTTGAAGGCGTTCACCATGCCCGAGAGATGGCCGCTGACGTTCACAGAGCTCAAGGCCACGTTCTCCTGGGTGTTGAGCAGGGTCTTGCAGACATCCAGAGGAGTGGTGGCGGCGGCGGCCACAGCCCCCGCGACGGCGCCGGAGACGATGTGGGACCGAGGGTTGTACTCCCGGCGGGGGTTGATGTGCTCCTGCAGGAATTCGTAGGTGATGAAGTGAATGGCCTGGAAGGGGACGTTCATGGTCAGCTGGGTGGTGTAGCTGCGGTAGAAGGCCCCGAACCCCTCCGTCTTCCGCACTGTCCTTACGCACGCCAGGACGGAGGCGTAGGGGGAGTTGAACATCTGCATCCGCTGCTTCACCACTGGTCCGGGGGGCGAAGGCAGGGCGGGCAGCAGCAGGCAGGACGGGCACAGGGAGATAAAAGACTTGTTAGCCACGGCGCAGCTTTCCTCGTCGTCACGACGCCCAGACCCAACCTCCCCTCCGCCCAAGTCCAGACTGCTGGGACGTAAACCAGGCGCTTCTGCAGCCATGAGCTCCTTATCGACAGGCTCTTACCAAAAGGCTGCGGACATCCTCTGCTTCCCCCAGCCTGCCCGGTGCCCCCCCCCCAAAAACCTCAGTGCAAAAAGTGAGGTAAGCAGGGCAGAGCTCAGCTCTGGTTCAACAGCTCTCCACGTCCACGGGCTAATCCGCTCCTCTCCTCAAGCTTAATTAAGGAACTTTTATTTCTCACTAGAAAGGCATAATATAATGCCTTATAAGGGCATTATATATATATATAATGCCCAATAAGGACCCTCAGATGCATCTGTGAGGATGCAGAGCTGTTGTGCTGAAACACTGACATACCGAGAGGACAAGGGCAGAAAGGTGATTAAATAACTGTACATCACCTGGGAAGCGTAACAGACCCCACCTACAGTCCCACGTCCTGAAACGGAACAGCTTCCATTGACTTAAGCAAAAGGCCAATTAATTAATTTAATCAGAATACAATTAAAATTATTTTAAACACTAGAGACTTTTCTTTTTCCCCTTCAGGAAAACGTGGCTTTGGGCCAACTCCGAAGCGCAATACATTAACACCGAATAGCTGGCAGTCCAGCTAATTATCTTCATTTTAGCTGCATTTCGCCATTAGCCCTCTTAACGCCAGACTCTGCCTAGGTGGGAAGGCTACACAACGGTCCCAACGGCTGCCGCGCTTGTCTAACAACACGACCGAGCTCAGTTTCGTCTGGGTAGTCCAACGCTTCAGAAAAACCACAACCGCTTCAATGAAGACGCGCCAACAGAGCGGCGGCAGCAGCATCGCCTCCGTAAAGGCGACGCCGGTTTCCCTGGAAAGCCACGCCACGCGGATGCTGCGCGACCCCTCGGCAGGCAAAGGAAAAGAGCCAGGCAGGATTCATCCCTTTACGCTGGCCTGTCTGAGCTCGTTAGAAGCCGGGCAAAGCCACTAAAGCAAAGGGCTCAAGCTGCGGAGATGGTGCAGGGCGTCCTCAGCGCCTTCCCAGGGCTGCTAACGGGGTGCGGCACATCCCCTGGCAGCACAGGGCATTACCTTCAGCGGGATTCATCACTGCGTCGTGGAGCAGCGTGGCCACACTCCCAGCTATACCTGCAAAACACAAGAGCATCCTTAAACAAAATAAAAACAAAAAAATAAATAAAAATTCAGAAGCCAGGGCTTGCTCGGGCACTGCCACGCGTGGAGGCAGCAACCGACGGTGCAGCAGCCCCCAGCACCCAGGTACTGGTGCCTGGGGAGCTGCAGCCCAGCTCTGCAGCAAGCCCAAGGAAGCGCCCAGCCACACGACTCCCTCCCAGGGCAGAAAAATCCACCCGGAGCAGCTTGACGGGAACCAGGATCTGCTCACAGGATCGCAGCCCCCACTTTTGCTATGCCCTCCAACTCGCAAGGTTTTGTCTATGCAAGACACCGCTGGCTTCACTCAGCCCGCGCTGGACTGAGAAATGAGCAATGTTTAGAACTGGCTCAGCACATCCATAATTAGGCATTTTCATCCATTTACTCAGTCTAGTTTTAAACGCTAATTGCACAGATTCTGCAAACATCCAGCCAGCCATTAATGATTCCGCAGTTGGCTCTAGGATGGGCCTCTCGAGCCACACCTTCGCCTTTGATGTAGGTTTCAATCTCAAATTCTCTCTTGCCCAAATGACTTTCGGTCATTTCTCATTAACACAGCGCTTCAGTTTTCCCGCTGGTACTGAAAGCCTGTAGCTACTTGAAAGGCAAGCACGGGAAGCATATTACTAGCAAAAAGCAGCAAGCCAGAAGGATATCATATACTCTTAAGTGAGCTGGTTGAGTCAAGGCAAGTGACTGCCGTGGCAGATTTCTACTGTCACGTCTTGTCAAGGACCAGGCAGAAGTGTCTTCTCCACAAACCCTTTTGTAATACCCCAGCTGCTCAGTTAGCGGGTTTCTGCTGTTACTGCAGTATTGCTGGACCTAAAAGCAAAAGCCTTCCTGGTAGAAGCAAAATCTTGAACAAAGCACGTGAGCACACAGAGGACGCAGCGCACTTTACCGTGCTGGAGCTCCACGGGAGACATCTGGGAACAACCTGTCCTTCAAACCTCAAGAGGTTCAGATGAAGCCTTCGACAAAGCCAGAAACAGCCTGCGACCCCATCTGAACACCTCTTGTCCAATATATTGATTACTTGCGCTAGAATAATTTGAGATTAAGGAGTAGTGCAGACACCTAGATTAGACTAAGGCTTTGGAGGGTGCACAAGTTGCCATCAGGGGTTTCAGGCCAGGAAGGGCTTCTCTGCTGCTGAGAGCCAGCCCAGCCATCTCTACCCTCTGGAAGAGAGATTTATCAAGCCGCCAGCAGTCCGGAGACAGGGCACGGGTTTCAGAGGAGCACGGTGACCAGCACGAAGCACTCAACCAGAGGGCAGGTGCCACACTTGCCCGCCTGACCTCCCCCTGCCTCTCCAGCGCTCCCAAAGCGGGTGCCAAGATCTGCAAGCCTGGGGTTCTGTTGGCACCTTGCGTCCTCCCCTACGGATATTTAGGGTGGCAGGCTGAATGCAGGCTGCCTACGGCACGTCTTCCAGGAGCAGAGCACGGCGAAGGATGCCAGGCTAAGCGTCTGAAGCGAGCGAGGGACAGGCTATTGACTGCCATTGGGTTTTTCTGCTCAAAAAAAAAAAAAAAAAATACCATTGGCCAAGTGGCTGTTTCCTCCATGCTGGATAGTATCACTTAGAGACTTTTTCATTTTTTCATAGCAGGCAAAGTACATTGCGTGGGCAGGGCCAGCCCCCAGCATGGTGACATTAATCCCACGTAAAGGCCTCCAGAAACCCTCTGTAAGGACAATCTTCTTCAGAGCTTCGTACACGCTCCTGTACTGGGCTTTGGGGTCCGGCTGCAAGCTCTGCATCCTTGTCTGCAACAAAGCACACGAAGGGAGAGGCCTCAGTTACCCATCTTTAATGCAACAAGCACAAGCCATAGAGTTACAGAGCTGCAAGACTTCCGAGACCATCAGAGGGGTCAATCATTTATTCCCCAGTTGCACCCGCGCCGGGGCCACGGCACTATTTATCCACACTTTGCTTGCCAGACCAGCCAGATTAATTCCACGCTCCTATTGCAACACCAAAACATTACGAGGCTGCTCAGACAAGCGCTCAGCGGCGGGAAGTGTAACCTCTGCTCTTGTTTATGCATGGCAAGCACAGGGAATTAAGCTATAGCAGTTGTTCAAAAGGGCTCCGTGAAGAAATACAGTTAGGTCTTTAATTGCCTCTTGCTTACGACACTCCCAGCTCTCTGCCCCAGCTTGTTTCTCCCGCAGTTGCTCAGCCGCTTGTGACACTCGGTGCGCAGGGTTTAGTCCGCGCGATTGGGAAAGGGGTTTCCTAGAAAGGGCGAGCTGAGAAAATGGGGTACCCGCAGTGACCCCCCCCACACCCCCCCCCCGTAGAGGGCGAGACAGGCAAAGGCCACCCCGTTCTGCTGCAGTGACCCAAGGAAGACCCAGCCGGTGACCGTGTGTGTCCCCCCCCCCAGGGCCACCCTTCACCCCATCCTCCCTCCCAGCTCCTCGTGCCCTGCAGCCACCCACTGCCCGAGCCAGGAGGTTTCATCCACATCTTTGTTTCATCGTCCTCGACTGGCTTTTCTTCCACAGATTTTCAAAGGCAGCTAAGCTTCTGGCATCCAGAGCATCCCATTAAACTCAGCGCCGTCACTTAATTACGCACCGTGGGAAAAAAATTACTTCTTTTCGTTTGTTTCAGGCTTCTGCAGACCGATGCCATCACACACCAGCGACGCTCAAAGCCTTTGCAACGCCGCCGCCAGCCTCCACGGGTGTTTGCAGGGCACGGACCCCAGCCACCTCCCACCAGCGACGGGAGAGACGCTGGCAGGGCTTAAACCTCTACGGGCGTCCCAGCAAGACCAAGCAAATCCAGAGCATCAAGAGGCAAAGGGCTCTGCTAGTCCTGCTGAGCAGCCCACAGGTCTGGCTGGTCTGCAAGCACCCCATCACAGCGAAACCAGTCGGAAGGGGTAAGAGCCTCACGCCTTGAAACACAAACGCCATCAAATTAACGCTGCTTCAAGGAGAAAGCTTGAGAACGGCAATTCAGAGGTCATTCGGGTTTGTTAGGAAGGCTGCCTGCCACCCCGCCAGCTGGGACACCCCATCTCCAGAATAAAGTCTCCCCCGAAGAATTTGGCAGGGTGCAGACACCAGCGCCGCCCTCGCGGGCAAAGCAACACGGGCGGCTCGGTCCTCGGCAGAGATCCAACAGCCCTTGAAGAAGCAAGGGCTGCCTGTGCCACCTCCACACGTCCTCATCAGGACGCGTCCCTTCAAGCTTATCGATTCACATCAGTAATTAGCCAGGAGGCAATACTACAGCGAAGCTTTCAGGCAAGATGAAGCCAATAAAAGTGTTTCAAGTTTGGACCTTTGATTCCTCAAACCGCTCTAGTTACCGGAGACTGAAGAGCGCTTTCACGTACACTTTGAGACCTAGGAAGAGATCGGAGCTGAATTCGGGACTTTAACCCAGTATAATAAAACCAAGCTATGGAAGCAGCTAAGCAATATGTGAGGCTAAGCCAACAAATTATTATTTGCAGTGAATATTCTAAAAAAATTGCACAGGAATTACAATTGCGAAGTTCAGCAGCTAGCTGAATTTCAGACTTCTAAGCATCGGCCAGCAGTCATGACAAGGCATCACCCTACAACAGGGAATTTGGTGGCCTCGAGCAAAACTCCCCGTTTCAGAGCACTAAATGCACTGTAACCTATGAACAACGCTGGAAATAAACCCAAAAGCTCAGAAAAATCCTCCTGTAAAGGCAGCAACAGCCCTGAATTACCTTGGAATTTAAAAACAGGTTTTAAATCCAGCTCTCAGCCCTCGCTGAGCTGGCGTTAAGGGTCTTGCAACCCCTCCACGCAGGTCTCTGCACCTTCCCGTCCCACGGATGCTCCTCAGAAGGGGCTGGATTTCACGATGCCCTGGAGAAACTCGCGGCAGCCGCTCCACTGTCAGCGTGAGTCAGCACGACCCACCGCTGCCGAGCTGGTCACATCCAGCTGGGGTTTTGGATTTTTTTTTTTTTTTTTTGCTCTGCTAGTTTTAACTTGAAGGCATTGCTTCAGACTGACCCCAGGAGATCTCGATCTCACCTCGGTCTATTGCTGGGATACCTTGGAAGCAGCTGATATAATTTAAGCATGCAGCAGCAGCAGCATCTCATCAGCAAGGTAATCAGGGATAAGTGCTCCTGTAAAGCAATAAACTATCAGCCTGGCATGTGCAGGACCGAAGCGCGTGGTGCTGTGTTGTTGGGAACTCCCCCCGAGTATCTCCACCCTTACTGAGGATCCAGTTGCTTTCACATGAGAACGGCTCCATTGCAATTTTTCTTTTTTTCTGTTGATCACCTGAGCCGCTCCAGAGGGGTTCAAAAGCTCACCCCGTACCCCAGAGCGGGCGGTAAGCGCCCGTCGTACCCCCCTAACCCACGCACGCTGCGGTCCGCATCACCGCCAGCACAGCCGGCTCCGCAGGCTTGCAATTTTCATTAAAGCTGTGGACGCAAACAGGACAAACAGCCCAAGGAGTAACCAAAACCAGGATCTCCCGCGTGCCTGCTGCAACGCAAGAGGCGCAGAGCTGAAAACAGGTTCAGCTCTGTTTCGTCCAGGATAAGTTTTATCGTGGTGTGAATGATGATGATTTGCTATGAGCTATGCAGTCCTCACCCCTGCCAGCTCCTGCCACTTATCTGAAACCAGCAGGCTCCTCCAGGAGCCTCACCCCCTGTTAAACCAGCCAAGAAACACTTCTCCACCTACTCGGGTTAATCCCCGTTGCATAAGGCAAGAGCGCGCCGACAACCGCAAGCGTCCCAGTAGTCCTGGTTTCAGACTGGGCATAAGAAGCAACACCAAAAGTCACAGCTTCAGGTTCATCAGGTTACCTGCTATTCGTGGACCAGCGCCGTCTTTAGGGATGCTCTTTGGGGGAGAGCACCCAGCCTCCCTGCTGCCAGGAGCACAGGAATAGTCCAGGGTAGTTTTCTATCTAGGATCATTTTACTAACAAGACTCAGGTCTCTAGTTTTGCATATCCTCGCAAGGGTCACTGGTTTGACATGCCACTGTACAACCAAGCTCAGATCTAATTCACCTTTGCTTTTTTGCCTTTTTTATTTTTTTTTTTCCTCCTGAACGGTGCATGCTTTCTCCAAGTTCAGCCTGCACAGTTCATGTGACAGACAACCAGCCTGGTCTCCCTACAGCTAACAAAAGACACGGTGAACACAACATGCTTTTACCAGGAAATAAGCAGCATTTCTGCAGCAACCCGGTCAGATCCTGCGCGCCAGAGAAGGCTTCGCTATTGCACGACCCACGCCACGCTCAAGCTCTGAACTCCCTTTTCTTTCTCACCAGGCTGTTTTTCAGCCAGAGCAGCTCCCCAGCCAAGCACCACGCTTGGTGTGGTACCAAAACCCACAAAACACTCGCTCCATCCCTCCCAACAAGCCCCACCGTACTTCTCCTTTCCTTTCCACTCCCTTCTCTGGCACTGCAGACGTAGGCTAGATGTTTCTCCTACCCTTCACCCCAGGAGTTCCCATTACAGCACGGGACCTCCCGTACCCGTTAGGAACCACGCGCAGCCGCAGCAAAAATCAACTTACAGACGTCTTGCGGCACCAGCTTGGTTAGGAGCAGTTCAGGTTTTCACGGAGAACGACCGCAACATACTTAGGGCTGGAGCGAGGACTTTTTTCATTAGCGCAACTGCCACCCACGGCGAGCAAGGGAGGTTCAAGCCCAGCACGTCTCCAGTTTCTCAGTGAGCTGTCTCACACCAGCAATTAGTTCCCAGGTGAGGACAACAGTTCTTCACATCCTCAAGGCAGCAACTTTACCTGCCTTGGGAAACCCGCTCCAGCAGCCTTGCAGAAAAACCACCAAATGGCTTGAGCAAGAGGAGGGAGGAGGCTCCAGGGGAGTCCTCCAGAAACTCCCTTTTGCCGCCATCAGAAGAAGTCCTTGACATGTTGATCTCTACAATTAATTTGGAGACTAATCAGGCTTGCCAGGGCAGCTGTGTTTTCAGCAGCTACAAAACAAAACAAGCCTAAGCACTACAAGAAACACCATCAGCATACATCTAAAAACCTACAGCTCAAGCCAGGGCTTTACTACAACAGCAGCATTAAGCGGGTAAGACAGAGGCCAACGTGTAGTTAAGGCTGAAGCTGCAAAGGGGTCTTTCCCATTAGAAGGAAAAGGATGGGAAGGAAAAGACACCAAGCAAGTCTCAACCACCCCGAGCCTCCAGCCGAAGCTTTAGTGGGTAAGTACAATCCGTAACACATTTCCCCTCTGGACAAACAGCAGCGCTGCCGCAAAATACACGTACGACTAGCAAGGAGCGCTTTAAGTCACAGCACGGTTATCGCAGCCAGGTGCTGCAGCAGGCGGCACGTGGGTCACGGATTTACACCCTCCCTCGTCACATCCCAGCACGTCGCACCCTGCGCCCCAACAGCACCTCTGGGTGGTTTTTTCGGTGCTGTCACACGGGCGAATCTATGGACTCCAGAGAGGTCCACAGGGCACTGTTTTAAGGGCTTGCCTTGACTCACCTCAACAGGGCACCGCCATCGCAGCCTGCCCTACCCCGACCTCGTCAAGCTCGGGCATTGTGCAAGTGTCTCCAAATTAAAACATTTTCACTTTCTCTTTCAGAGGAAATGACTTGCTGGAACCAAAACATTTCTTCTACAGCACGGATTTAGCCAGGTGCTTGAAACTCCTCTCTCTGCCGCAACTGCAACTCCCTGCCTCCTCCACGGGCTCTGCTCAGCCGTGACTGATCCCGCTGATTATTATCCGGAAAGTCAGCCTAAGGAAGGAGCTTTGCTGCTCTTCTATAGGAGGAGAGTGGCACATTTCCCACGGTAAAGCAAAAGACAGATGCTCTTACAAGCTTAGTTAGTGTTTGGTTACTCCCGTTACAATAAAAAAGCCCTTTTGGGGTCCGTTGTCACCTTTTCCCGTAGCAGACGGACAGAAGAGGCGCAGACCAGCGGCAAGCACCCATTGCGGGAGCAGGACCCAAAGCCTGCAGCTCGGGATTTCGCTCTGCCCCCGACACAGGGGGTGACCTTGGCCACGCTCCGCTGGAGTTTTCCTGCAGCCAGCCAACAGCCGGAATGTTTTATCTGCTTCCGAGAACTTCAAGGCAGTTTGCCGAGCGGGATTATTCCCAGCATAAGGCATTGCCCCGGCACTCTCCTAGCACGGGCGCTGCCAGCCCTGAAGCAACCAGGGAATTCACTGCCCAGTGAAATCAGCACTTTTACCTTCCTACAAAGCGCCTCCCGCTCCGGGAAACCAAGCACAACTTTCGTTTTCTCCCTCTCCCTTTTCCCCGCAGAGGAAATACCCTCCTAACGCCATAAAGTCCAGAGTGACGACACGCGGCTCCGACCGTGACTTGGCAGAAAATTATCAGGCTTGTTTGTGAAAGGAGCCGGCACGGAGGCACTCGGGGTGGGCACGGACCCGCGATGCGGAGCAGCCCAAACCTACGAGCCAGGTCCAGCAGGCACAGACCCAGAGGGAAAAACACAAGGCGGGGGAAAAAGGAGAGAATATTTCCTTTGAGTGCTTATCGCAGCCCACTGGCAAGACCTCCAGTGCCTCAAAGCGAAGGCATTTCCTCTCCTCTCCTCCTTCTACTCTTTCAGGGAGCCCTGCATTGAAAAAAGGAGAAATTAAAGCATCTGCTTGCAGCCTTTCCCAACCGGACCACGGAGGATCCGTCAGCACCGGCAACACAGTATTGAGGGCGTTGGGCTTTTCCCAACTTTATTTTCTCTTTTTTTTTAAGCTGCCAGAGCAGCTGGCCGGCAGGCCAGAGGGAGGAAATACCCTTCATGACGCTTCCTACCGCTCCGATGACGCCACGAAGTCTCCCCGGCGCGTACCCGACAGCACGGAGAGCGTGCTCGTTAGCCTCGAGCGGTTCGTCCGCGCTAAAACCCAACGAGCACCGGCGTACCCACGAAAAACCACCGCTCCCACGGGCGACGCGGAAGGTCGGCTTCGCGCCGCTCGCAACCATCCCGGCGTGCGGACGGACAGACCGCACCGTCCCACCGGCTTTTCCCTCCTGGGTGGGTTGGGATTCCAACAGGAGGGTTGGGAAAAACCGCCCGGGGTGGGGGGAAGCTCCTGCTCCAGCTCCGTGCCAGGAGGGCACTGGTGGCATCTCCCACGCCGGGGAGCAGCACGAGGACTTTGCTTGCCGCAGCCCGGGGCGGCGAGGCCCGGCACACACCTTTGCACCGGGGATTGCGTAAAAGCTCGCCGAGGACGGCACCGGGGTGCGGGTGCGCAGCTCCGGCTTCCGTCGGGGACCTCGACGGGTCGAGGTCACCCTCGGAGGGTGACACCTCCGGGACCTTGCACACCTCCAGCCCGCCGCACCATCCCATGCCTCGCTCACCCCCAGCACCTCTTGCACCAACCCCCCCCAGCCTAGTACAAGTCTGCTCCCCCCAAACAACATTCCCCACCCCGGGACCCCCGTGCACCCCAAAACCCATCGCACACTTCCCCCTACTTGCACCCTGACACCCCTTACACACTTTTCCCCCTACTTGCACCCCAAAACCCATTGCACACTTCCCCCCTTGCACCCCGACACCCCTGGCACACTTTCCCTGCCACTTGTGCCCCAACACCCCTTAC
>JAVJGG010000050.1:16852577-16871119 GCA_035590195.1 Aviceda cuculoides | reverse complement strand
CGCGTGTGGCCGGGGCGGGGGTTCCAAGGTGGGCCCCCCCCCCCCCCCCAAGTTGCAGCCAGCCTTGCACCTCCGGGGTGCCGTAGGGCGAGATGAGCAAAGGTGGTGGTTTCTTTTTCCTGGAGGACTAATGGCATCGCTGGGAGTAAAGCAGCCCTCGGCACGTGGGCGTTCCGTGTCCCCAAACAGCCCCGAATGCTCCCCAAAGCCGAGGGCACGGGGGGGGGGGGGGGGGGGGGGCGGGGGGGGGCCGGTTGCGCTGCTGCCGCCGCTTTCTCTCCGAGGAGTTTCGTTGACCCCAGGAGTGGGGTTTGGTTGTGCTTTTGGGGTTTTCCGGGGGTCTCGGCTGGCGCAGAGCCCAGTCCGGGCTGGCAGGATGAGGTGCCGCACCAGCTCCCCTGCACGGGCTTCAGCTTCGGCGTGGGGAAGAGAAGCTCGTGGAAGGGCTTGGGAGAGCTTTCTGCCCTTCCCTGCAAAGGCTTTTGGGGAAGATGGGATCCACGGGATCGGCAGCACCGGCCGGCCCTCGCCCCATGCCCCCACGCCCCCCAACGCTCCTCTTGCCCTGTATTTTGTGCCATCTCTTTGTTCCACCAGGAAATCAGCCCACACCAATTAAATTTGACACTTTCAAAAGAGATGGAGGCAAAGCCTTTGTGGCCCAGGGCTCCGGGAACAGCACCGACTTTATTTCATTCCTCCTTGAAGGATTATTTGGAAGTCGACATTGCTGGGAAGGTTGGTATTGTGTAGCATGTACTGAAATCAAGGTTAACCATTTGCATGAAGCACCACGATAATGCAAAGCAATTTGTTGCTGCTCGAGCCTTGGGAAGCAAGTAAGAAAACCATCCTCCGAGGGTCCAAAAAAAGCAGAAAAATTAAGTGTTTAGTCTTCCCATTAACCATGAAATGAATACACACGAGGCGAGAAAAACCTGCTCTGTTCTCATCCTCGCCTCCCGTCCAGGTACGGGGAGAGGGGCTGGCGCTGGCACGTGCTGTCCTCCTCCCCCCTGTCCTGTGTTTGTGCTGGGAAGCCTCTGTTCTCCGTGGGAACACGGCGCTGCTGGAAAAAATAACAATAATAAGTGTCAAGCACGTGACTCGCTCCTGATTGATTTTGGGTACCTGGCAGCGTTTTCTGCACCTGGAGCAGCGCTTGGGGGGGGGGGGGAGAGCCGGAGCCACCGTCCTGGCATGTTCAAGCTGTCCCATGAGACCAGGCATCATCGACTGTCCTGAAGCCTGTAGAGAGACTATAAAAAGTCCCTCAGTGGCACACAATTTAATACAGCAATTGCTAAATCTCTCCTTCCTTTTCCCCCCATCTTGTCCCCTGGCAGAAGCCCCTGGATTATCACAGCTTTGCTTCCTCCGAAAGAGACTAAACCAAATATATGTTGCTGACAGATGGTTTGACACTGTGTTCTCCAGCTTAAATGACATTTCGGAGCTAGTGAGCCATGTGCATACATGTAATTCCAGCAGACAGCGCTCCCTGATGATCACCCATGTCTGCAAGACGTAAATCAAGCACGGGCACAAGAACTTCCTTCTTGTCAGGCAGCCTTGTTCAAGGAAATGCCTGAACTAAAACTCAAAGGGGAACGCTTTCCAGTATTGCTCCACGTAGTTTATCTAGGTTTTCTACTCCACAGCCAACAGCAGCCAATCTCCTTCCAATGCTTTTGGCAGGGCAGACGAGGCTGAGGAAATTAGTGTCACTTACCTTAACGAGCCCTTTCCCCTACACTTGCTCCCTAATAAGAAATAGTACGAATCGATCTGAAGCACCATGCTGTTTCCAGGTAGGAACAGGTTATATTTTAACTCTGGGGAGCAGTGACACGAGGAATCCCCTCTGTTCTTGCTCTGTGTCCCACGCCTGGGCCACCCCGGGGTGCAGGGAGCTGCCGTGGCCAGAGATGCCAAAGCAGAGATGCACGGACTGAGGATTTTCCCCGTCTTCGTGAAGAAGGGACAAAATTATTCATCGGGGAGCCTGGTCTGGCTCGTGGTTTTGTCGTGTCACACATCCCACCGGCAGGAGAAGGAAAGAGCCTGTGGCTCTTGGACGGTGTCCTGCCAGCCCTGCCTGGCAAGTAAGAGTCATCCCTTGCGGGTCACCAACAAAGCCAACTCAACTCGATTTACAAAACCTTCCTTTGAAACAAGTCGGTCTTGCCCAACGATTCCCTTGCTGCCTCCCAGGGCACGACCACTGCTCGGTGCCTCCCGTCCCAGTGCCGGAGCTCCACTGGGGTTAGCAGGTCCCCCCGGGTGCTCCACGAGCCCCAAACTCCATCAAAGGACGCAGCTTTCGGCGGCGTTAAAAGCACCGTCTGGCTGCAGCCCGCGGAGAGCACGCTCATTTATACACCGACAAGTCGATGCGAAAGACGCCGCCGCAATCTGCGCGCACGTTGCATCACTGCGAGCGGCTAAATAAAATGATGAATCAGAGCCACGGAGCCGAGTCCTCGCTGGTACGTAACCTTTTTTATGGGGCCTCGGTAACACAGGACAGCTTTTAAACTGCACAAATGTAATATACCACCAGAAACAATGAGAAAAAAAAAAAAAAAACTGCAAAATGAAGTGAAATGCTGCTGGCTTTCATAAGTCCCTGCCCTAAGAAGGTGCCCGCAGTGCCCAGACCATCTGCCCGGCACTCCGAGCTGATTAGATGGACCCGGTTTTGCTTATCACCCTTCACCGGGCAGGACACCCCGGCTGCACCCACGCCGATAAGGCAGGAGTGTCCTGCTGGGAGGCGGACACCTTCTGGGAACCACCAAAATTGAGGCTTATCTATAAGATCCAGTGGGATATATATTTATTTTTTCGCTTTCCAAATCTACAAGTTCTCTAACAGCTGAGCAACACCTTGTTTTAGGGTGGGTTTTATCCTTTTCGCAACCTGACGGCACCATCACGGGGCTGCCGGCAGCGGCGCGGAGCCGTGGGGGCCAAATTGGGGATGAGGAGGGGGGAACGCTACTTCGCCTCCAGCAGCACAATGCCACGTAGCAGCAAATCGCAGGACTTTTTTTTTTTTTCTTTTTATTCCGATGTGCAGCAGCAGGTAATTGTATTTTTAATCGTGGAAAGAAAAAGGCACCCGTTTATGGCATGGTGTAAAGCATTCACTTTCAAAGAGGGATCAGAGCAGACGTAGGTTGTTAAGGGCATATGTCTGCAATCTTATTTGCAGTACAACCAGCCTGAACTTTACATCCCCACAGTCTTTTTTTTGTCGCTAGCTTGCGTGCCAGAAGCTTATGCTGGAGGAGGGATGGTTTTCGTGCGGGAATTGCTCGGTGAGCTGCAGATTCCCCGTCCCGCGTGGCGTGGATGCAGCCCCTTCCCGGCACGCTGGCACTTGGCCACTGCCAGCCCCGTCCCTCCTTAGAAATGTTCAAAGCCTTAAAAGAAATTTTTAACAGTGAGTCTGGCCCTCATTCCCCAGAACCGTCCTTAGGTCCAAGGCCTCAGAAGATGCCCTGGAAAAGGGTCTTTCTGACACCAGCCTGGGTTTTCCTGCCCATCCAGGCGAATTTTGCCGATGCTCCGGGGAAGAGGCGGCCGCAGGGAAGTATTAAGCCACTGGGAAACCTGATGCGTTCCAGTTATTTTGTATTTCTGTATTAGCAAAGGCCATAAAAATAAGCAAACGGTATTGTTTTGTCTTTGGGATGGACTGACCCACTTACTCGAACACCAGCGTAAGGCATCCCCGGGTCTTAAGCCCTCGCTGAGCACACCGAGATGCCAGTAAGTAGATTAGTACTGGGAAATTGAGAACATTAATCCCTGCTCTGGTACAAACTCAGAGCATCTCTTTTTGCCTTGAATCGCCAGAGCAGCACTCCACATTACCGAGGTATTAATTTCATAGCCGGCATGTGTATAACAGGTTTGTACATAACAGATCAACGGCGCTGCATTAGGCTGATGCCAGTGAGGGCCGTGAACATGAATACAAAGAAAATTAGAGAGAATTGAGCCCTAACGATGCTGCGGGGTTATTCCTATGCCAAAACAGCCCAAATCTGAAAACTCAGCACTGCAGCTCCACCAAAGCAATGCAGACAGATCCAGTGCCCATTAACATTTATGCAACCTCAGAGGTAAAGGAGGTGTGGATGCCAGGAATTTGGCCTGTGGGTTTTATTTCAGCGCTCACATAATCTGACCTAATTTACCATTACCTAGCTCAATGGATTAATGGAACAGGGAGAGGCAATACCCAATGTATATAATTAAGCCTGCCTTTTGTATTACTTCCTGGACCAAATTTTTTCATCGACTTGCCTTTCTGGTTTGAAGCCCTAGGGGAACAATGGGAAAGGCGCAGCACATGCTGGTGGTTCTTTCGGGATTGACTGGTGGCACTGGGCAGAGGAGGCTGAAAGGATCCCACGGGGCTTGCTGGGTTTGGGTATGGCTCTCCTTTTTTTTTTTTTTTGGCTTTGTTTCTAGCAGTCAGCAAAATTAGATCCAGAAAGGAGAGAGAAAACCCTGGCTTATTGCTCAGGGGATGTGTTTCAAGCTGGGGGTGATCCTGCTCTGCCACCGACTCCTCACATGGCCTTGGTCAAATTATTTAATTCCAATGGCTTCACCACTTCTTCTGGGCAAGGTTTTGTATGATTAAAAGACGGTGAGCAAAAAAGGGTGAGATGAGGGCTCTGCAAATGGAGCCGTGGCTGGCGGGCAGTCCTAGCCTGCTGCTGCAGTGCAAGCAAATAAAAAATCAGTTTTATTCACCCCAGAGCAAGCCCAGCCAGCACGACTGGGGAGATCGGGCTGCGGGGTCTCCTATCCGGCTTTTAAATGGGAAGAGGGGCGTTTTACCAAATAAACACAAAAATGCAAGCAGAAAACTCCAGCTGGGAGCCACGGCTCAGCCCTGCCTCCTCCTCCTCCTCCTCCGCATCCCCCTTTTGCACCTCCACGGGCCAAAAAAACGGGGTGCTCCACCTCCATCAGCGGCAGCAGCCGCCCCGCGCCCCAGCTGCTCCCGTATCTGCCCGTGCCGGTGCGTGCCGCCGGCTGATATTTTGGGGGGGTGCGGCAAGGGCGGGCGACGTGCTCCCCCGAGATAGGGAGACCCCGGCTCGGGCTGTCGGGCTGCCCTAGATGCCATTTCTCCTTTGGAAATTTGGAACTGGGTGATGCCCGAATGCCCCCACTCGCGGGCGAGCTCTGCGAGGCTGCGCTGGGTCTCCATCCAGCTGCTTCCTCCAGGCAGCGATTCAGAGCGAGCCGGGCTAGATCCCAGGTTTCCTCTGAATTGCACAGGGGGAACAAAGCAGGATTTGGGGCTTGGAGGGAACGTTCCGCCCGTGCAAAACGCCGGGAGCTGCCCTCGGCAGAGCACGCAGGCCGGAATCCGGGCTCGCTTCGCCAGCACGAGCGACAGCCGGTGGGGAAGGTTTTACACCCACTGGTGATCCTGTTAATGGTGGAATGAAATATATTCACAAACAACTAATATTTTCTCCATCGCTGCAAAGAGCATGCATCTGGAAATAATTAGCATGCATGAAAACAACTTGCGCATTCCTCCTAGGCCTCCATTTTGTGCCGCCCGCAGACTCTGGCAACGACGGTTTTATCGGCAGCTCTCAATTTCGGCCTATTTTTCAATATTCCTAACCCCCAGCCCGGCCCAGGCCAAGCCTTGGCCAAAGCTTGCTGCTGACGCAGAACCCACGCTCAGCCCCCCGCAAACCACCCCCAGCGCAGCTTTTTTGTTTGCATGGGTTGATGGCCGCCCTGGCTTTTTTTTCTTTTCTTTTCTTTTTTTTTTTCCTCCACAAAGCCTTCGCCGCCGCTGACATGCTCCTACTTGTGCCTTCGTCTCTGTAGATGACGGCAGCATCGGGAACCGGCTGCCCTGCAGCCATTCCCCCCCGGAATCACGAGTCGCAGCAACTCCTTTTTGGGTCGAATTAAGCTCGGAAAGGGACCGAGGGGCTGCCCACAGCTGCTGGGTTTTTGGCTGCGTGCCCGGTGGGAGCCCCTGCAATGCCGGGATGGGTCCCACCAGCCTGCTGGCCGAACGGCCACCGTGCTGAGCGGGGACAGGGAAGCCCTGAAGGGCCACAGGCTCGTCCCCCCATGGGCCGACGGGCTGAGCACCTTCGCCGGGCTGAATTCCCCGGCAGAGGTTTGCTCCCTCCTCCAGCTCCAGCAGCTGCCCCAAGGCTCCGCGTTTCTCTGGCAAAGCAAGAGCACGTGGAGGAGCTCCTTCTCCCGGAGGTCCTGCCATTAGCTCAGCATCATTTGCCATCCCCAAGCACCTGCTTTCTGGCCCCGGGGCCGCATCCAGCCGCGTTGGGGATGGGTCGCGCACCCAGCACAGCTTTCCCCGCAAGTTCCATGCTCTGCTTTGGTCCAAACTAACAAGGGATATATATGCACGGGCAAGATTTGCAATGCTTAAATCCTAAAGAAGCCCAATGTCTTGGCCACGTCGGAGAGCCGTACGCCTGGAGCAAAGCTGCCGTCTTCTCTCAGCCCCCAGCAAAGCCCCCTCCCCTGCCTTGCCTGGGCAACCTGCCCTCGCTCCGCAGGGCACCGTGCATTGCTTTGGCTTAGTCACTGTGTTTCTGCATTGCTTGCCCGAGAAGTTCGTTAAAGCACTTTAACTATTGTGAAAAAACACACTGGAGACGAGCAACTTCGTTCTCGGCACATGGCAAAGTAGCTGCGGTGAGCCCTGGCGGGAAGCAGAGCCCTGACCCCACCCTGGTTATCCGGCCATAAAAGCCGGCGTGCAAAACCCAGCACGCAAAATCCAGTGTGCAAATCCCAGCACGCAAAATCCAGTGTGCAAAACCCGGCGTGCAAAATCCAGCATGCAAAACCTGCTGTGCAAAACCCAGCACGCAAAATCCAGTGTGCAAATCCCAGCACGTAAAATCCAGTGTGCAAAACCCAGTCTGCAAAACTCAGCATGCAAAACCTGGCATACAAAGTCTGGCGTGTAAAGCCCAGCCTGCAAAATGCAGTGTGCAAATCCCAACATGCAAAATCCCAGTGTGTAAATCTCAGCGTGCAAATCCCAACATGCAAAATCCCAGCATGTAAAATGCCAGCATGCAAAACCCAGTCTGCAAAACTCAGCATGCAATACCTGGCACACAAAGTCTGGTGTGTAAAACCCAGACTGCAAAATCCAGCGTGCAAATCCCAGCATGCAAAACCCAGTGTGCAAAACCCAGAGTGCAAAACCCAGCATGCAAAACCTGGCATGCAAAACCTGGTGTGTAAAACCTGGTGTGCAGGAACTGGTGTGTAAAACCTGATGTGCGAAAAGCCACCACGCAAAATCCGACACATAAAACCCAGATGCGAAACCCAGCGTGTGGGCTCGGCTGGTGTCCCTGGGGACAGCTGGGTGCGCTGGTGGCTCTGCACCAAGTGGGAAGCGAAAGCCAAAATGTTTTTGAGAAGCGCCGACAGCGGCTCGAGAGGCGAAGATTAAAGTTTCTCCCATGAGAAGAGGAAGAGGAAACACGGCAGAAAATGAACTGGTGTGAAAACCCACCGCCTTCCACGTTCCCCTCCAGCCGGAGGAGTCCTGCGGAGGATCCTGCTCAGAGCCATGCGGCTCCACGGTCACATCTGCTTTTCATAAGGGGACCAGAGAGAGAATCCTGGCTCTGCGGCTTCACCCCGGGGCCAGATTTGGTTTCTCTGCTCCCAACGCGAGCGTGGCTTTCCGAAGCCAGGAGTAGCTCTGGATGCTGCCTGTGAGATGCATGGCAGAGGCTCGATGCTCCTTTGCTTAAGGGCTTCGCGCTGCCCGAAGGCAAAGCCTTCACGGGGTGTTTCAAGCTGGGACGTCCAAAATACGGCACTGCATCGGAGCGGCTGCAGAGGCGTGTGATGGACAGACGGAGGGACAAACAGCAGGGATCCGACATGCATTGAGAAAATGACAGCAGCCATCGGGCTGGGTGTTCGGTTTTGTCCCAATTCCCTCCCGCTGGGCTCCCAGGGATGAAGGCGCAGTCCGTAATGCAACAATTTGGGATGGCAGAAGGAACGCGAAGGAGTGAAGAAGCCCGAGCAGCCCGGTGGGTCCAGCTCCTTCCCTCCTGCAAGTGAGTAGGGACGGCAGGGGAGCAATTTTTGACCTTCCAAAATCACCCAGCCCATCGTTTACCCCTGGAAAAGCAGCTTTTAACGCGACACCCTCCAAACCTGTGCCTGGACACGCGTACATCGCCAAGCGTGTGGTTTTGCTCACGCGGCCACACTCGATTTCACCGCCGCAGCCGGGATGAGACCGAAGCTCCCCCCCGGGAAGCGCTCCCCAGCCTTTCCGCGAGGTTATACCTGTTATAAATACGTTATGGTTGCCAGGATAAACTTTTTCTTTCCAGTTCTCAGAAGGGATGTTGGAGTTGCGTGGGCACAAGCTGTGCTGCCACTCAGTGGCAACGCGCAGGAGGGTTCCTTGCTTTGCCGGCAGATTTTCAGCCCCTTCGAGGCAGGGAGAGGCCTTTTGCTTGTTTTTTTAACCAGGTTCATTTATTACTTATAGCATAAATATTTACATGTTTGTTACAGGTGCTACAATAGCATGGCATATTTATAATATAGAAACAAGTATTTATATTTTTGCATTTATAGTTATAAATTTCTATTTATATGTTTACATATTTATATCTGTCACTTTTTACCAGCAATGTAATGTATACCTTGCACACCCCTGCAGCGGTTCCCCCAATTATTGCCGCGCTATGAAACTATATTAACCCACCGCCCCCTCCCTGGCCACGCCCCCTTCCCGCGACCACGCCTTCATCTCACCTGACCACGCCCTCTTCACACATGACCACGCCCCTCATATGCAACCACGCCTCCTCTCCCCTGTGGCCACGCCCCCTCCCCATGCGTGGTCACGCCTCCGGGGGAATCCCTTCCCAGCCCACCTCCGCGCCCCAGCGCCACGTGTGTACGTGCGTGTGTGCGTCACGTCCGGCGGCGGGCCCCGGAAGTGGTGCGGTGGCCGGTTGCTATGCGGCGGGCCGGCGGCGGGCCGGGAGGTGAGCGCGGCGTTGGCTCTTCGGGTTCACCGGCTGCGGAGGGGGAACGGGAGGTGGGCAGGGGTCCCTTTGGGGCGTGTTTGGGTCAGGGGGAAGCGCCTCTCGGCCCCCCGTGGTGCCGCCGCCGCGCTTCTGGGGAGCGGGGTGTGGGGGTGAGACCGGGCCGGGCCGGGCTGTGCGGCCTGCCCGCTGCTGGGGCTGTGAGGACGGGACAGGGGTCCTCCACAGCCCGCCGTGCTGACCTGCGGGCTGCGGGGGTCCTGTCCCCCTGCCCGTTCCCCTCCCTGCCGCCGCCCGGTGTGGGTTTGTGGGTGTCGCTCGGGGCGGGAGTGGGCGGCTGCGGCTTGGCACCCGCGCAGGGACTTCGTGGCACCTCGGGCAGGTGCTTTTGTAAAGATAGCGCGTGTGTGGAAGGGTTGCGAGATCAGCTGGGGGTGGTGGGAAAAGAGTGACGGTCATGACCTGTGCTGAAGTGTTGGCATCTGCGTGGTGGTTGGGTTTTGGTGTGGGGTTTTTTTTTAATGTTGCTGATGTTATACTATGTATGGAGTTTCTGTGTTTTGGGGACTGGCTTTGCAGGTGGTAGCAGAGCTGAAGATACTCTGTTTGTAAAAGGCCTTGTGTAGCAGGTGCACTGCTATGTGTGCCTAAATTCCTCTCGTCTCCCTGAGTGGAGCAGTGAACAGCTGTGTTCCGAGCAGGGTCAGCTGCAGTGGGTTGCCCAGGTCTGTGTCCAGTCAGCCTTCAAATGTCTCTGAGGATGGAGACTGCACAACCTCTCTGAGCAACCTGCGCCAGTGTCCCACCGCCCTCACAGTTTGTTTTTTTTTTTTTTGTGTTCAGATGGAATTTCCTGTATTTCAGGTTGTGCCAATTGCTTCTTGTCCTGTCACTGGGCACCACTGAGAAAAGAGTCTGCTTCCTTCTTCTTTACATCCTCCAGTCAGATATTTATATGCATTCATGAGAGCTGTCTCCTCTCTATGTAAAACAGGCCCAGCTTTCTTGGCCTCTTATCATGAGAGAGATGCTTCAGTATCTTCAACATCTTTGTGGCCCCACAGTGAACTTGCTGTATGTATTTCTTGTTCTGGGTTGCCCCAAACTGAATCTAGCACTCCAAATGTGGCCTCACCAGTACTAAATAGAAAGGAAGGATCACCTCCCTTGACCTGCTGGCAATGCTCTTCATAATGCTGTCTAGAAGATCACTTATGTTTTCTTTTTAATTCAGGAACAGAAGAGCAATGGCTTTGAGAATGGTTGGTGTGCCTTGTCAGTCTGAGGTGACTGGCTGATGTTTGAACACCAGCTGGTCTTTCTCTCTGCTGGCCGTCTCCCAAAATGGGGAGGTAAGAATCCCAAGGAACTGTCAAATTAAATTGTGATGTCTTTTGAGTGAAGGACAGGGAACCTAATAATGAATTCATGGCTAACGATGAATTCAAAGGTGGGAATGGTGTCTTGACTACACTCAAGCCAGAGCATGACCAAAGCAAAGCTAGAGCAGAGCAAAGTAAGCATTTTGTCCTTAGCTGCTTTCAGAATGCATTGTGCTTCTTTTTGGTAGTAAAGTCCGTTTTTAAAGCAGATTATCCTCTTTGAATTTTAGGATCAGCATCTCATGTTTGCTTCCTGCTTCTTGGCACTTCAGTATCTCTCCGGTGGGATGTCCACGTATTCTCAACACCACTTTGCGACAGATCGTTGTGATAGGAATACTTGCTGCTGCTGTCTCTTTGCTTTACTACTCTCTGGTAGTCATCCGCAATAAGTATGGGCGTGCATACAGGGACAAAAGATACCACAGGTGAGAGCTGAAAAGATTCTTGTGGAGAGGAATGAAATGTAGTTTTGGTGTGAAAGAGAAAGCACTGACAGGAAGCGTCTATAAAATAAATGAATTGGGAGGGGGGAGAAGTATGAGTAAAACTTCCTGCCTTTTTTTTTTAAATGAAGCTTTTCTTATCTAGGTTGCTTATAATTAATCTTTCTAATGTCATATTTAATGTGTCTGTAGCAGCACAGTAAAACTACAGGCACAAGAATGTTGTGTAATAAATTATTCTGGAAATCACTTTTGGTATTTATTCTGGGAATTTGATTCTTATAGGTGGCATGGTACTTTTTCTTCAGCAACAGTACAGTAGTGAAAACTATGTAATTCCTATGATGGAAACTGTTGTCCCGTTTTGAGTCTGACGTTGAGAAAAACTTCCGTATAGAACTTAATTGCCGTGTAGTAATGCCTATTTTTCATCTAGATATCTTGCCCGAGTAACTGACACTGAAGCTACAGATACAAACAACCCCAATCTGAACTATGGAATCGTTGTGGACTGTGGTAGCAGTGGCTCGAGGATTTTTGTGTATTGTTGGCCAAGGCACAATGGTAATCCGCATGATCTGTTGGACATCAAACAGATGAGGGACAAAAACAGAAAGCCAGTGGTTATGAAAATTAAACCAGGTACTGGAAAGAAATTAATTTTAGGTGTGATTTTCTAGATAGTTGCCTATCCTAACTTTGCTTCTTCAAACCCTTTGTTTAAAATGTCTGGGTGAAGGACACTTGCAAGTTGTCAGCATGGCACTCCTCCACATTTCTTTGGGTTTGCTTTGCAGAGAGCTTTGTTCAGCTTTAGAGCTTGAAATGTGACGCTGATGGGTGGGAGGGAGAGGTTTCTCTGTCAACTAAGACGGTTGCTGGTTCAGTTGTCTGTTAACTTGGTTCTGTTTATTTCACGAATAAATAATTGGCTTTCTGTAAAGCTATCTGAACCAATTATAGAAATAGGTAATATATCTAATCCAGGTTTTTGTTTATTGTTTAGAGGATGATTAAGTGTTAGCTTCATTCTTATTTTCTTATTTCTGTAGTTGATTTCCTGGGTCTGGCTTTGGGTTGTTGGTTTCTTCTCTGTGTGGTGGTTGTCAAGATTTTCCAGAAAATGCCTAAAGCTTGAGTTGCTTCACTCTCGTATTTATCTGTTTCACTAGGCATTTCAGAGTTTGCCAGCTCTCCCGAAAAGGTCAGTGATTATATCTCTCCACTTCTGAGCTTTGCAGCTGAACATGTGCCACGTGCAAAACACAAAGAGACTCCTCTTTATATTCTGTGTACTGCAGGAATGAGGATTCTGCCAGAAAGGTTATTGGCTGTCTTATTTTTAGCATTTAGAATAGCAGTCCTGGTGTGACTATTTTTAACTGTTCAAAATGTAATTTTGCAGCCAGCAGAAGGCAATACTTGAAGATCTGCTCACTGATATTCCCGTGCATTTTGATTTTCTGTTTTCGGACTCACATGCAGAGGTTATTTCGGGGAAACAGGAAGGTAGGTTAATGTTGGAAAAATTATCTTTGAAATCTTCGTTACTTTCACAGTACAACTTGGATAATCTTTTTTTGTTGCTTTTTAAAATTCTGGTTTGGTTGAGAGACCTTATTCCTCAGCAGCAACATATGGGATGTGGAGATGATCATCTGCTGTGATCTTCTAACTTGTCTAAATGTTTTCTAATTAGCAGTGAAATAACTTATCTGTGTTTAGTAGGAATTTTAGTCCATTTTCTCTGGCTTTGGGGTGGGAGGGTTAAGGATAAGGCACAACTTTCTTGATGAAGGAAACTTGGCAGGGAAAAATGGTTTCTAAAGGAGCGATGTTTTGATGTGATCAGCTCACTAGAGGCTTAAATCACTTTAAACGTGAACATACTTACTTTTTCTGAAACTTACACATTGGACGGTCTTTAACACATTGAACTAGGATTTTTATCCTTGACTTGAGAGAGAAGGACTAGAATAACTTGTCAGGAATATTTAACTTCGAAGTATTTTATATGTTAAAATATGAGCAGTGATATATCTTAACTCATATGCAAAAAATCCCTCTTTGTTTTTAAGATGATATGTACCAGATATTCCTGAAATGTCTAAATATGTTTCCTTATGCATGTAGGAGTATATGCATGGATTGGCATCAACTTTGTTCTTGGAAGATTTGAACACACGGATGATGGTAGGTATCTTAATTGTGAATTGGATTTTAGGAAGTACATTCCTTCGAGTACATACCTGTGCTTTCACTGTTGGTGGTATGTTTTTAGACAGAGATGTTAGTGAATAGTGTGTGTGCAGATGCTGATGTTGGCTTAATTCATGTGTGAAATTTCAATGATCTGCATTGCTACAGGAAAGAAGTTAACTACAAGTAGTGTACTGCTGCTTTAGACCCACCCTAGTTGTATTCTTAATGCCTATTCGTTGTTTTATCCAGAGGATGAAGCGATTGTGGAGGTACATGTCCCAGGCAGTGAAAACAAAGAGGCCATCTTTCGTAAGAGGACAGTGGGTATTCTTGACATGGGCGGAGTGTCGACTCAGATAGCATATGAAGTCCCTAAAACTGTAAGCTTTGCCTCTTCGCAGCAGGTTATTATCTGTGCAACTTTCTTCTTTTCCTTTTGATTTATTTTTAACGCATATTTGTTGTTTTGTTTTCTTTGTTTTGAGTCCTATTCTTCATTACATCACATTCCAAAACCAAGGCAAGAGAAGATGGCAAATACGAGTCCTTCATCAGCTAAGCAATTCATTTGTATTTTGTTTGTTCAGAAAGTTTATTTCAGTTAGTATAATTTGCCACTAATTTTTAAGTGGACGTGCATTCTTTGTGTGCATGCATGTGTGTATGTACAATTTTAAAATTTGTGTTACACTTAAGAGACTGTATGCTGGAGTTTAGAGACCAAAAGTTGTGTGGCTCTTCTTTTATATAAGAAGTTACATAAGATAGGACTTTTCCTTCAGGTTGGGTTGGTAGAAACTGAATTAACAGGACACAGGTTTAACAGTACATTTTATTTAAATATCACCTATGTCCTCAGCACAGTTCATCTGTTGTAGAAAGCAAATTTCTTTGTTACAGGTCTTAAATGGAACGTAAATTGCTCTAACTTCAATCTACTGACTTCTAGAGTAATTCCTGAATTTTTCAAGTTGGATAACCTCCAATTAATTTAGAGAAATTATCTGAAGTAAGAATACCATAAAAGCCCTATGTTTTGACTCTCAATGCACTGTTATAATGATTTACATTTTTTTTTTAAATCTTCCTGTGAAATGATGCATTTTCATTATTGCAGGTTTTAACAACTACACTGCCTTTCAGACAGATGGCATAACAAATAGTTTGGGCTGTTAAACAAAAATATGGGCATTTAGATTCAGAGCAGATCGTCCCAGTGAAGTATGAACTCGTAATAGGAAGAGTTGCAGACAATTGATGATGACTGTTGTATGGCTCTGTCTGAACACAAGCCAGTATAAAATAGGCATTCTGGTCATGGAACCTGTCCAGGTTCCCAGACAGAGGATGACAAGAGAGTCAAACAACTGACCGTGACACTTACAGTCATAGTGCTGTTTTTAATTTACAATGTCAGTTGGAAGCCGTGCAACGTTATGCTACATTTCTGACCACGTTCTGCATGAAGTGCGTCTGCTACGCGTCTCTTAAATATCTGAAAAGCTACTGCAAGTGACTGATGTATGGTATGGGAGGAGAGCTGAGTAACTGACAGGTCCGCTGAAAAGCTTGAGAACTCCAGATTGGAAAACAAAGAACAGCTCTGCTGGGCAGACTGTAAATCTACTTAACCTAGCAATCAGTAGTATGTGAACTCGGTCAGAAATGGTAGCGTTGAGATTAGGAGCCACAGCACATATCTTTTCATAGGAAAAGATACTTTAGTGTCCTTAGTGGCAGTTCCTGGCCTTTACAGTTCACTGAGTGTCAGTAGTGATAATGCAGTTCCCTGCAGTCAATATGCTTTGCTCTCCCTATGAAGTAGAAGGTAATGTGGACCTGTGAAAAGCAAAATAGTTGAGTAAGGAGTGAGGTTTTAAAGATGTCAAGGGCATCCAGTTGTCCAAAGAACTCGTCTTTAGGTTCTGGTTCATATTGTTTATACCTAATCTTGGTGCTTGTGTTCCTACAGGAGGAAGTAGCCAAGAACTTACTTGCAGAATTCAACTTGGGGTGTGATGCTCATCAAACTGAGCATGTGTATAGGGTCTACGTTGCAACGTTCCTTGGCTTTGGAGGAAATGCAGCACGCCAGAGATATGAAGACAGTCTGTTTACCAGTACAGTGCTTAAAAACAGGTAGCTGGCTGCAGTCACTTGGGGATGTGGGTTCTGTGCATCACTAGGCTCAATAACTCCCTAACTTGAATATATTTAATAAAGCGTCCTGACAAAAAACTTAATTTCTACAGTGTGCTGCGCGCAATGCTGAAGTTTCTTTAAATGAGGATGCTTTGTTTTGATGCTGTTGTAACTCAGAGCTTGATGTTTCTGATATGCAGTTGTTACTGTGCTTGCTCTTTTATACAGACTGCTGAGCAAACAGACTGGTATGACTTCTGATTCACCCTACCTAGATCCTTGCCTGCCCCTGGATGCTCAGGATGAGATCCAGCAGAACGGACAGATAATGTACTTGCGGGGAACGGGAGATTTTAATCTGTGTCGTGAAATTATTCAACCATTCATGAATAAGACTAATGAAACGCAGACATCACTTAATGGTGTCTATCAGCCTGCCGTGCACTTTCAGAACAGTGAATTCTATGGTTTCTCAGAGTTCTACTACTGCACCGAGGATGTGTTACGCATGGGAGGAGATTACAATGCTGCTAAATTTACTAAAGCCGCAAAGGTAAAGTGTTCTTGAGACAAACTTTTTCTAATTCAAAACAACTACTCTCTAGAAGCATTTTGTTCTGCGTGTCTTGCAACAAAACTCTTCCTTTAAAGATCCAAAATCCTTTTACCCTGCAATGAACTCCCCTCAGTTTATATACTGGGCATGATGTCTCACAGTATGGAATACCCCGTTGGCCAGTTGGGGTCAGCTCTCCTGGCTGTGTCCCCTCCCAACTTCTTGTGCCCCTCCAGCCTTCTTGCTGGCTGAGCATGAGAAGCTGAGAAATCCTTGACTTGGTATAAACACTACTTAGCAGTAGCTGAAATCATCAGCGTGTTATCAACATTTTTCTCCTGCTAAATCCAAAACATAACACTATGCCAGCTACTAGGAAGAAAATTAACTCTATCCCAGCCAAAAACAGGACAAATGTCTACTTCTTAAAGCAGAACAGAACTTCTCTTCATTTTTCCTCCTCGTAAATTTGTCATTTACTTACAGTCTATTTCTGTTAATAAAGCACCAGATAGTGATTTTGAAAAATTATCTTATAAATTACATAAAAACTATTTGGATTTCAGCATTTGGTTTCCTATTGAAATAATGTTACTTCTCAAAGCTAGTGAATGTAACTGAAGCACACTGAAATGCTATCACTAGATAGATCAAAAACTAATTTTGCTACAACTTATTATCTAAGCTAAGTGGAAATTTTAGAGCAAAGTCATCATTATAGCTGCTACCTCCGTACCACTTACATTTTCTATTTTTCACACAATTATAGACATTGGAATTGTTTTGTTCATTTTAAAGGGTTGCCTGAAGACAACTGAGGCTAAAGGTAAGCTTACCCAAACAAGTTGCCAAAATGAAAGCAAAGATATTGATTAACAGAGTGCCGCTTGCTCCGTGGTTGCTGTTGTGTACATACCTTTGCACCGAGATAACAGAAATAACCTCTCCTTATTGAGAGTCAGGTAAGTTGCCTCACATTTGTCCCCAGAGAGATTATTCATATCAGCAGCACAAGCTCTAAGCTGACAGCAGTGTTTGGGCAACTCTGACAATCCTCAAAATTCAGTGAAAAATTTGGGCAAGTGTACAAACATGCTGGAAGAAGTCCATTTTTGGTCCTTTGTGACATTTTAGCATTATTTTTAAACATGTCACAGTACACAAGTCTCAAAAAATGACATGAAGTATCTATTTTGAAACCTAACCCTTCTACCTTCCTTTTTGCCAGTCAGTTTCAAAATTCTCTCTAATCAAGCAAAACTAATTCCTAAACCTTACAATCATTTTAAAGTGTTACAGTATCATTATCTATATGGCTCCTGGCCAAGATCTTGTATGGATCTGTAACAGTTTTGCCCTACCCAGTATTTTCACCCAGGATTTGAACAGTTTGTTTATTATTATAAAAAAGCACACTTAATTGGACTCTGTAGCACAGAAATACATTATACTATATAAAGATACATAAACACCACCACCTGTGTAACTACTGAATGTACTGAAATTCTAAAACAACTCACCAAAAAAATGAAGCTCTTCAGTATGCAGAAAGACATCATCAGAACATGATGTCGCAGAAGTCAGTAAATTATCAAACCCAAAGACAAAATAATTGTGTTTAATTTTAAAATACCAAAGTGGCCATTTGTGATATAGTATTAGTGTATCTATATGAAGATGGCCTATTTAAAGAAAATTACACATGGGGAAAAAATAGCGTGCAGTTTCCAGAAGGCACATTCAAACTTTTTCTTTTACTACAAAACCCCACCAAAATCCTATCTAAAAATCTGCTTTTCTTCATAAATTATTGACTGCCTTCTAATATAGCATTTGGGCTAGGGACTATCAAACGTTACATCTGCCAGCCAAACATTCCGCTAAACCCTGACTGAATCAGTCATTCTCCACAGTCAAAGAAATGATGTATCAAAAAAATACATCCTGTTCCAACTTGACCCAACATCAAATGCTCCGCAATTTCAAGTCAAGGACCTTCAAAGGAAAGTACAGGTACCTTACACTTAAGCTTAAATTTTAGCCATTTTTTATCACTAAAATAAATGTATGGTTTTGTCTTCTGTTGTTCCTTTTCTATAGATAGGAACAGAAGTAAAAACTTAAAAGTAACTTTCTAGTTGAACGGTATACTGGTTACCCCCACAACAGGAAAGATCAGCAAGAGCATCAACAAAGAGATTCATCTGATATTTTGTAATGTTCATCTGAAATTCTGTCATGTTAAGAGCTTTCTTAGAAACATTTCTGTCTGTGCTCTATAACACTACCAAATGCTTCTGTATATTCTATACATTCTACAAAGGTATATATCAACCTCAGCTCAAATTTCAGCAAGTATAGTCTGATTTAGCTGTAAAAGAGATCACGTAAAATATGGGTATTTTACAACAGAATTTATGTGAAAATCAAGTGCAATACAACGTCAAGTATTTACAGTGTTTTAGAAAAATAATACATATATACCAGAATCAAGTAATATACCTTAAAAACATGTACGTCTCACCTTGACAACACTAGCTTTGTGTCTTTCCAAAACCTGTAAAGTCTGTGCGGTATTGGCATCAACTATCAGCACAAGAGAATGACATCCATACGCAATCAAACCTTGCCAGCCCCTAGAAAAACATACATCATCATCAAACAAGCAAAAAGAACAAGAAGCATTTCACATCGAGAATGAGGCTTTTTTTTGGTAAGTTGAATGCATGTTACTAAACACGAACAT
>JAVJGG010000050.1:16819535-16844220 GCA_035590195.1 Aviceda cuculoides | reverse complement strand
GTCAAAGGGGTATTCCATACTGTGTGACATCATGCCCAGTATATAAACTGGGGGGACATGGCCTGGGGGGGGGATCGCTGCTCAGGAACTAACTGGGCATTGGTCAGCAAGTGGTGAGCAATTGCATTGTGCATCACTCATTTTGTATATTCCATTTATTTTATTATTATTATTGTCATTTTATTATTGTTATTATTTTCTTCCTTTCCCTTCTATTACACCGTTCTTATCTCAACCCACGAGTTTTACTACTTTTCCCCGATTCTCTCCCCCATCCCACTGGGTGGAGGGGAAGTGACTGAGTAGCTGCGTGGTACTTAGTTGCTGGCTGGGGTTAAACCACGACAGACTGCTATACTCATCTCCTGGATGGCTGAGTTGCACAGAGGGAATCTGTCAGGAACCTGTACGTAAAGGGAAGGATGTAGGTGCGTGCTGGTCAGATACTGTATGCCACCTGCATTTTGTCAGCGGATTGCTTGGGGGAAGTTGCCTTTCAACAGCTGACTCCTTGAATCAGTGCTCAAAGACAGCTAGGATCTCCGCGTAATTGCTTTTACAGATAGAGAGTGAAAAGTACTTGCAAAGTGCCTTGCAGTCAGGTCTTCCTTGGTCTAGGAAAACCAAAAGCTGACATGCCAGTTGGGAGATTTGAGTACTAACTGGCCTCCCCCCACCCCTTTCTTGAAAGGTTGAGAGAAATACAGGGAAGACGTATGTGCTGCTCGACTGTTCAAACTGCCTGGGACTGAGAAGGAACAGCTGCTGTCACGTACCAGAGCAGACGTCCTCTCTGAGCTCCTGTGCCTGCTGTAGAAATCTGTCTGCTGTGAGTATTTCTTGGGGCTTCGGGTTTTCACCCACCTTGGTGTATGAGCCTTTTGTTTGCTCAGAAGTAGGCGTAGTTAATGGATGTTGAAGGTATGTTGCTCTTTAGATGATGGATCAAATTGAGAGCTGGAAGACACAGGTTTATCACAGATCTCACACGAGGCTGATCTGCACTTCTGTTCGGATGGGCCATTTGTTAAGAGCCTGAACTTCATCAGAGAGCTTGTTTTGGAATGTTTTTGTAGAGCATTCAGGTCAGCTGTGCCTTAGCGAGCTAATATTAATTGCAAGACTGAGAAGTTGAGGCCTGCAGATTTGAGGGGATGACTCTGAAGCGTGGAAAAAAAGTGGGTGGTGGAAAGTAAGCATGATGTGGTCATTGTCTGCATTGCATTGACTGTTGGACTAGAACACATGCAGAGGAGGAAGAAGAAAGAGATCTCAAAGGATTTATGCTATTTCTTATAGAAATGAATCTCATTTTTCCAGCTTTGCTGGCTGGAAAAGATCTGTGTCATGCACGGATCCCTCCCTGAATAGAAGCAATGCACGTTTACAGTCCTTTCAACAGCAACTAACAGTAACCAAATAGTAGGGGATGGGAGTCTGGGAGGTCAGTTCAGTCGCTACCAAACTCCCGATGTGGAAATCATAGAAATTCCCGTAGGGATTAAACATATATATGAATTGGTTTATGACTTTTTTGCAGGATGCTTAGACCTACTTCTCCAGAATTGCTGGTGTTTGTTAGCCATCCTATGAGCTGAAAATCAGGGATATAGTTCTCCAATTGCACACTGTGGGAACTTTCCACTAGGGACAATTGGTGTGAAAATTGCCACGTGTCGTTAACACCATTACGGAGCAGTCGGGTCCTTCAGTTGTTTAAGTATCGCCTAGGTCATCTCTGTGTGGAGCAACCTTTACGGAGCTTAGTGTATCTGCTCCATGAATTTGAAAGGTCAGGTCAACCTGCGGCTCCAGAGAGTCTACAGGGTGAAAACACAAGGTTTGGGGAGGCAATGAGCCTTCCCTTTTTAAAAGAACTGAAAATTGGAGAAGAGAGATTATAGAACCTAATAGCGCGTACCTAATTTTTGGGAGCATGGACCATGACTGTGACTACTTGGTCAAAACCAGTCTTGACTTGTCCATGTGGCAGGGTGTGTTGTTCAGGCAGATGCAGAAGAAAACATGTAGGCTAGGGATGTGGACCTGAAATGGTGGCTGTGTGCATGGATGAGAGAGATTCGGCTGTAGTTGATACTTGTACAAGTATTTTGCATTAAAATACCCCCCAGTATGTGTGGAGTCACTGAATGCAGAAAACCAATGCCTGCTGTTAGCTATGGCATTGCTGCCCACAAGGATGCATCTTTGCCCCTTTGTTGGAAGAAGCTGAAAGATTACTGTTGGGGTGAGGGTAAAATATGGAAGATATGGGGTGGTAGATCTGTGCTTCCCTCCTGGTGAAGGGCAGCGAACTCCACAGAGCCTGAAGAGTGATGAGGTGACAGGTAAACTGGTTGAGAGGGGGTAGAATGGCTGATGGGCCTGGCAAGTGGTTTCCCTGGTCTCCTGTTTACACGATCGGATGATGCAAATCCAGTTTGTGCAGCATTTTGTTCTGTAGGCTATATGATTTTGAGAGCTTTTCTAATGTTTGGGGGTTTTTTTTTTTGCTAGGTGCTTTTCTTTTGGTCTTAACCAGCTGCAATATGAAGGGGGCAGCAAATTCCCTGAATCCAGCGTGTTACCTTGAAGAGCTTTGCTGAATTCCTGCTGAATGTTTCATTTTATGCAACCACCAAGCTCTTCCATCAGCTGGAAGCCTGCATGGCATTCGCTGCTTGTATCCTTACCCGACCCGGGCATTCGGCAAACATTCCTCCAGCAGGCTGTCATGTTTCTCCATGCCCTGCTCAGCAGACGCTCACACATTCCTTCCTCCAGCCAAACTGCTTCCAGCCAGTCTGAAATAGCTCTGCTCTGTGGAGCTTCTGCTGTGACACGTTTTCCTCCTGATGTCCCTGAGACTGAGCGAGGCGAGTCCAGCCAGGCTTGACCCATCAGGTGGTGCTCTCTGATAGCCATGACGCTAACTGCAATTTGCAGTATTTCACATCTTCCATGACCATTGCTGGTACAGGAGAATTAGGGCACTCTGGACTACTATGCAAAACCTCCGGCTGCTTACCACTAGTGCTGGCTTCCGTGGGAAGAAGAGCCAAGCTCCGTTTCAGTGGCATCCTGGGTTTAATTCCTGACATCTTGATATTCTGTATATCACACCAAGAAACAACTGTCCTCTGTCTAATTCTCCCCTCTCCTTTAATACCACGATTGATCTTGGGGGACTGCCTGCAGGAGGCTTTGCCAACTCGTGGGAATGTGGTTGTCGTGTCCCAGTCTCCTCTGGGTGGGTATCATCTCGGAAGCCTGCTATGCCAGCAAGTAACAGGGCCCTTCTTGTGTTGGGCTGAACCCTCAGCTCTGGACCAGACTGCTCCATGTATAGAGCCTGTGAAAGAGAGAGCGAGGGAGGCTTTGTGCCGAACACCTCGCAGTCTCTTGTAAGCAAGGATGAGCTTCACTGAACAAACTGACAGTACCAGAGAAGAGCTATGATCTTGCTTAAATTATGCGGGGCTGCATTACGCTTCCAAACTAGCTTCCTTTCTGTTGCCAGCATGTTGCAGAATCTTCTAATGTCGGTGCCCAGTTCGGTGCAATATCCCTTTCCAGTAAAAGGTGGCATCAGAGGGTGGGGAAGCTCTGCACATCAGTGCCAGAGCAGCTGGGACCGAGAACAAATGCTGCTTTTCCTGTGGTTGGGGTTGAGAAAATGGAGTTGTGCTCTAAGCAGGAAGCAGGCATTACTTGGTGTGGGTAAATTGTGTTTAGGGAGCGATGAAAACCCTGGGAAACGGGAGAAGTCAGATGACATGTTCTTGTAGCATTTGGTGTTACATTGCTGGAAGTGTATCCAGAGATGTGGATTAAGCACTTGAACTTTTCCAAATAATTAATAGAATTAATTTGAGGATTGATGTGAAACCAGGCAGGACTAACCTGGAAGAGTATTCTTACAGGCAGCAGTCCTGTACTAGGGAAGGTCTTGCTAGAAAGTCCTTTACAAATATGAATATACTGAAATAAATGGGGATATTCCTTCAAAAGTTAGCCTTCGGGAATACCTGCTGTTCTTCCTGCGCCTATCAACTTTCTGTTGACTTGTTTGAAAACCCCACTGAATGTGGACTTAAAATACTCAAGGTTGAAGCTGGTGAGAAAATAAATTTCCATTCTTTGGGAAGTGCTGACACTTCAAAATGTGTTGCTTCCCAAAATTGGGTCAGAAGACAAAATTTCAAGGTCTTCTCTGTATTAGAGAGTTGAAAGCCACTGTTTTCTTGTTATTTTCACAGCTACAGAAAATAAAAGTGAATAGAATTGTTATGATGCATTAAATGCCTAAATGAAAAAAGAGGACAGTTTTAAAAACACACACGCACCCTCTAGTTGAAAAGGTTGCAGATTTAGCTACTTCTTGTTGATAGAACTGCTTTAACTAGCTCAGACCAGTGTTACTATTTCACTGATAGCTGTTTGCACGACAGATGCTCTGAATTTTCTGACATGGCAGAGGTGGGGATTTTTGGCTGGTCTGTTGTTTTTTTTTTAATGAAGAATTGTTTTTAGTATCTGGTTAGTCCTGGGGACATCAAGGACAATGCAGTAACTCTTGCTGCAGATCTAAATGGTTTTTAAGTATGTGCCTTGGTTTGAGCTGCTTTAAGAATATCAAGGTGCTGGAAAAGCAGTCGCTGGATGCTGAAGGGTTAAGGTGGGGGATACGTGAATGGCTGGGGAGATGGCATGCTGCAGACCCCCCAAACTACAGAAAGGGGTGTCAGTCTGAAGGTGCTGTACTCTGCATCTGTAGCGTGCTTTGCACCGTGAGGCTCCGAATCAAACCGGGGTGCTTAAGAACTGGGATCACGCTGTATTCTTTAACGCTGGTATCGATACGACTCGCAGTGCGTTGTTCTCTAGGAACATCCCGAGAAAGCATCCGTGTTCCTAATCCACCTCCTTCTTCGCAACCCTGGCTAGACTTTCTCCCCCCCGTTTCTTTTCTGTTCGCAGTCCTTCTGCTCAGATTACAAGACAAGCCCATGATATCACCCGCTACGAGCTGAGGCTGAAGGGGCTGGGTCTTGGGAGGGGTTTGCTCGCGAACTCTAGTGAAATTTGCCAGGAAGCCGCAGCTTCTTGCAGCATATTTCTCTGGCTGCAGGATATTTTCCAGTGCAGGGGGGGGACCACTCGGACGGCGCGCTCAGCCCAGAAGAAAGAACTTCATGAAGCACGACGAGACGGAGGTCGCCCCCAGCACAGCCTACCACCACTAACTCCGAGGTAAAGGCAGTCCTGCCGAGACCGGTGGCATTACTGCTAGAGATGAAAGGGGCTGATGAATTAGTTTAAACATTTCTAACCCTCTCTTGCTTCGGGGCTGGAAGTTTTATTTCGCTTCTTGCCTTTTCTCTTTGAATGCTTTTTCTTTCTTTCCCATCAGTTTGTTGTAAAGTATGATGTTTAGACGTAACAGGCTGGGAAGAAGGTAGACGTTTCTTCTAATTCCTGTCCCCGGAGGCTTGATTTGGCAGGAGTGGGAGGACACAGATACTCAGTGTCACTCTGCAAAGATGTTGTGACCAAGTTACTTGCTCACAGGCGTGCACAGATGAAATAAAAAAGACATGTTGCAAACTGTCTGCGAGTTCAGGCAATGCATAATCTGTCGTAGTATTAAAATAGGCTTGATTTAGACCAGAAAGCTACAGTACATGCCATCAACATTGTGTAAATGTTACCAGCTAAACTTCAGAAGCAGTTTAAATTCTCCTGTCTGAATAACTGCTTTCAGAGGAAAAGGCTTCAGTGCAGATGTTTCCCATTGGCAGAAGGTGCAAAGCAGTTATGTCCCCAGTTAAGAAACTTCTCTGCTGTCATTGCCTGGGATTCACAGCCCCTTGCAAAGCAGCCGTCAGCCTACCAGCAACTTTCTTCAGGCTGTTTTATCATGCAGCAGTCACAGTAGGTTTCAGGATGACTCCAGGGTAGGCAGTGGTATCCACCTGAAAAGTTGCAGCACGGAAACTTGGGATGTTTCTCTCCGCTATGAACCTAGCCCAGGTTGAGTTCTGATTCTCCAGCATGTGCACAAATGACTCTGCCTTCTTTTTAGATTCATTTTTGTTGTTTAGTTTAAACAGATGTTACTGTGTGGGGGTAAAAAAAGATCTAAGACCGAGATCGTTTAGAAGACTATAGAGAAAGATCCTAGTTTAGGTATGTGGGAGTGTAGTAAGAAAACTATTCAGCATCTCTCTGATCAGCTCATAATGATGACATTGCAGTGCTTTCAAATTTGTACTGAATAGGGGCTGAAAATAATTCCTACTTGCCAGTTTAATTTCATCTGCATTGAGCCACCCACAGTGGTGGAATTTCCTTGGTTGGAAGCTAGAGAGCAGTTCAAAAACATAAAAATGAAATATTAGCATGAAATACTGTAATAGCAATGTATAGAGGGAGAAACCACATCTTCAACGTAGTGTGCTGGATGCTTGTTACTGCAGGAATGAATTTCATGTGATCTGAGTTCTAAGCGCAGGATGATGTTGGAAAGCGTCTCCCCAAAATGGGTTCCTAATCTGAAGTTTAATTCTTCAATCTGGTGGTGAGGAGGCTCAAGATATCTCTAAGATTGTCTGCTCTCCAGTCAAATCCAGTGTGCTGTTCTGTGAGTGCTGGGGCAGGATGGCAGAGATGAGTCTTTAGAAAAACCTTCAAGAAAGTTTTAGCAGCTTGGAAAAGCCACCAAGATGGAAGGGGGCGTTGATGTAGTAGGGGACAATGCCTTTGTCTTCAGCAGGGTGATTTAATAGAGAAGCCATGCGTTTTGCTGAAAGTGTTGTCCTTTTGCAAGGTAAGCAGAGACTCCCAAATGCACGTGTAGTAATGCTCTCTGGATTTTTTCCAACAGTTTGACTCCAAGTTCATTATTTTTACTGTACTGCTAACTTCCCTTCTGTTTTTTCTGTTTCTTGCTTTTATGTTTATGTTAACCTTTTATTCCTTCTCCTCCTGAACTGTTTCATAACACTCTTGCTGCTGTTTTAAAACACAGTGGTGTCCTTTCTTAGAGATCGTAACCCCAGCGGATGGAATGATTTAGCCCATCAGCCAGTCAGTTTGCAAAGCGCTTTCTGTGAAATCCTCTGGGAGCACGCCTGTGCAGATACATATTTACTATGAATGCCTGCAAATGTACGCGTTGAGGGGGAAGAGTCCCGCTCCTAATCTGTAGTAATGCTGATGGAAGTTTGATATTTCGGAGCAGAAACGTGCTGTTCCGAAGTCAGCCTGTCCTGCGTCTGCAGCGCTGGTGGCTTAGGCTGTATTAAGACAGCGTTACACAGCGGTATGAGGGGGATCTCCTCAGAGGATATCTAGTATTTGCTACTGCTCTTCAAGCTTAGGTCATGCACAGATCTGGCTCTGAGTGTGGTGTGTGTGTCAGCTGTGGATTTTAATGTGGTACCTTTCTGTAGGGTCTTTATTCATGAACTAATTGTGTATGTTTCATGAAAAGAGGAGTTGAATCATGTAGCTCTAGTTGCCACTGCTGCTTTTGCTAAGTACAAATAGATTGCTTGGTCATCGTAATCGCATCCAATAGCTGCAAATTAAAGAATTTATACTACTAGGTTCCAAAATCACTTTTTAATTGTCTTGGAAGTGTATTTGGGAAGAAGTTCTGTTTCCTGTTAAGAGTACAGCACAAGGTCTGTGGAACAGCCAGCTGGTGCTGGCCAGGAGCCTGAGAGTTGTCATGATGTACATCTCTATTCGTTTTCATTCTCTGACACCAGGCAAAGGGAAGAGATAAGGAAAATAAAGAACTTCCCAAAATGAAGCATATTTGAATTGCAACTGTGATGTGGAGAGAAGATGCTGCATGTGTCCATCTGATCCCCAGGCAAGTTTTTTGCCTTCTAAGATAAATGAGTGTATCAAGGGGCTAAAACTGAAGGCAAATGCCAGTTGCTTCAATTGAAGAAGTAGATCCAAGAAGAGGCCACAGCCTGGATTTGGATTTGGAAGAAGCTTCAGCTGAGCCCTTTCATGAAACATGCTGACCATGGATCTGGGTAGTTTGCCCTGCAAAAATTGCTGCGTCCTTGCAGCTCCGGAGAGCAGCGTGTTTCTGAACATTTGGATCTCATAGATCTAATCAAACAATGATGCAAATGTCTTTGGTTAGGCAACTTTCACAAACCCTGATTTTTTCCGTTGTTAGATTTGTAGCTGCCTTTTAAAAGAAAATGCAAGCACAATGCCTTTTCTTTCCTCCTCTCCTAACTAGTCTGTTTGCCCATCAGAGCTTCTCTTCTCTTTTCTAGCTTCAATAGCAAGTGATGGCAGGCAACCTACATTCCTGGGCTATATACATCTTTTTTTGCTGTCTGTTCGAAGGGCTGTCTTGTAGTTTATCCTCACCAGTTGGCAAACACTCCAAACTGTTTTCTCTTTCGGGTAGTATGTACTTCAGTAGGCTTTGGGGAGGAGGAAATAAAAAGTGGGCATCTACGTAGGTATGTTTGAATATGAAGCAGAGGCCAGAAGGTTCTTTAGTAATAAAGTTTCTTTCTCGAGTGAGACTTTGTGGCTGGTAAAGTCGTGGCAAGTCTATAGGTTTGGACTGCGTAAGCTTTACCTCTGCTGCGAGAGGGCGAACCGCGGCTTTGCTCTCCCTTTCCCCGCAGCATCTCAACAGACCAGAAGCAGCAAACTGCATTTGGTGGCTTCCTTGATGTAAAAAACTGTTGAATTTGCTACTGATTGCCCTTGGCCAGTTTGCAGTAACGTGTGATTTGCTTTCTTAAGGCAGCTCCCAGCCCCCTGGTAGCAGGTCTCGGTTCCCGGGCAGCGACAGCTCTCTGAACGACTCAAAGCCCTGCGCTAATCGGGGAGTCCGAGTGAGAGGGATGAGCAATGGCAACAGCTCAGTGGTACTGGCTAATAGGCGTTGGTTCTTTTCTCCTCAACTAGGAAGAGAAATTCAGAAGAAATGTGTTCCTCAGAGCCATCACTAGCAGATTATATTGCCATCCTTCTGGCTCGCAGAGTCTCTGGATTTGTAACATACCAAAACCTTATCCTGACGTGATTTCTGCTGTCTTGCTTCTCTCTCCCTTGAATCCTATACAGCACTTCACTGAAAAAAACCCCTTAGTTTGTGGTTTAGATGTCCCCATCGACATTTCAGCTTCCTTCGGTCATTCAGCTTCCACCTTCAGCACACTTTTCGGATTGTTTTAGCCCTTGCTGCCTCCCCTAAAAGCGGCTGGGCTCTGACACCAGGAGGGGCTCTCCTGACCCACCAGGCGTAGCAGGACGGCACCTCGTCCCTGCCGAGGTCACCCCAGGCCCAGAACACTGGACACGAGTTTCGTTATCGAGCCCGTGTCGTTCTGCTCTTCTCCAAGGCAGGTTCAGTTACGCTGAAGTCAATCCGAAGGATGTCTAGGGATTTCTAGGAGGAAGGTGAAGAGTGACAGTGATTTTTCTGGTCAGCCCAGTCAATCTATCGTGATGTTTTCCTGCCGTGCAGTGGGGTGGGGGGTTTCACAGGGAGCACGTGGTCTTCTCCAGAGCTCCTTGTCCACTGAGGTAAGTACTGGTCTTACATTGTTCCTCTAGCTAATGGGTCTCTGCTGTAGATTTGGATTTATTGCCGTCGCTTGGTGTATCTGGTCCTGCCAGGGACCTTTATGGCTTAGTGTTTTAGGACTGTGAACAAGAGGGCTCTCATTCCTGGCTTACGCCGGCGTTACAATCAATGGGGATTTAATCTACAAAAGCATTAGCCCCGTGTGCCAGGGCTCAGCCTCTTGGAGCAATGGGAGAATGTATCTGACCCCTTACCCGAGCCAGTGGTGGCCTTTCTATTTGCTTTAACGGTACTGGGGAGGGGGGCCAGTGCGAATTGCCCTTGCGTTGGCTGGAGAACTGCTTCCGTGGGGGTGGGAAATCCTGTTCCTGCCCCAGGGCCGTGCCTGCGGCGGGGTGCGCGAGCGCGCCCGAGGAATGCGCTTTGGGCGGCGAGGCATGGAATTGGAAACGCAGGGTGTATGGTTCGGGGGGGTACGGTTTCAAGTGGCTGAATACCAACCGTTTGGTTCTTCTGGCTGAGACCCAGGCGTGCCAGCAGTGGTCAGAGTGCTAGTCGTTTCTTCCTCCTGATGGATGCCAAGCCAAATGGAGCATCGCTGGATCTGCAGGCACAAAGGACTCGTATCGAGCACTCCAGAATTTCCTTTTGTTGTCTGGACAAGGATGGGAGCAGACAAGCTGGTTTTGTCTGAGCTGATCTATTGTTTGGATGCTTTGGTGAAATTAAAAAAGGGATTCTTGCTGGTAGGAGCAAGCTTTTGATTTGGGGAGATGAATAGCCTATTAGTTTCACCTGGTGAATTCTCTGAAGAAGTAGAAGCTCAATATTATTTTGAAACAAAACTGTTGCACGATTCCCTGTAAGCCTGTGTCCATCTGTTCCCTTCGAGGCTTAAGACAGGAGTCCTGAAAAGGGCTGAGTCAGCAGCTAGCAGGAGCATGCCTTAAGGCCTTAAATTGCATGTTAATGTGGTGATGGAGAATCATCTTATGGCCTGAAGTACAGGATGGGGAGCCAGGAGACCTGGAGTATTTTCCTGGCTTCTCCACTGACTTTATTCAATAGGTTTTTAATGTTCCGTCTTGGATTCTTTTGAATGGGGAGACCAAAATATATACTTTTAGGATTACGTCATTAATAAATCTGGAGGCTATTAAAGAGAGGGTGTGAGGGGAGGAAGGAGCCCTACAATAAAGGGAATAGCCAGCACAAACCAAACGTCCTGCACATCTAAGCCTAGATTTGGTCTTAGGAAGGTCAGCATGTGCAGCTTGCTTTGAGACGTGGGGAAAAAATGAGTCCAAATCTTGGGCACAGGAGCAGAGGAGTGGGTTTACTTAAATATTTTCCTTATTAAATTTTGTTATTGTGGCTTATAATGATGCCACCATAAATGCGTGTGTGCATTTGGCTCCTATCTGATACTGTCCATGTTTGCTGGTTTAAATGCTCTTAAGTGAGTCTGTTGCTGCATCGTCACTGTTTTTGTTGAAGAGCAGTGATAGTTTTCTTTGATGCTAGTGCAGTAAAACTAACGTCTTGTAGCGAAGGAGAGAGATTTCAGGAGGATCCAGGAAAGACTAAAACAAGGACTTGTGTGGCTGTTGTGCTGTGGAGTGAAAGAAGTGGTGTAAAATTTTCTGTGCTGCTTTCCCAATCCTCTAGACCAGTCCTGTGTGACTGCTTGTCTTGCCTCCCAGTGAAAACTGGCCCAGATGGTATGGATGGATACCTCTGCCAGAAGATGCCCGATCCCCTCCGGTGCCATAACTCCGATCCTGCTAGGAGACAAAAAGCCGAGAGCCCTTTCCAGTACCGCAGTGTTAGGTGGCTTCCCTGGATGCTGCTGGGCACACTGGGCTCCTGAAATTTCCCCTTTGTACCTGGGCTGCTGTTTCTTGTGGAAATACTAAAATATGCCTGTGTTCAAATTCCACTGGATTCTGCTTTTCCTGACATCGTGACTTAGTCTGAATAGTTTCTCTTAAGCACCTCAATAAACAAGACCTCTGGGTATGGAAGGTTTTCTTTCTGGGGCGATGCAAACACTGTGAAAGCTTTGTCTCGTAATGTTTGAACGTGTAACTATTTTGAAGCGGATGGTAATATGACCTGAAGGAAAAGCGGGCTGTGGTTGCTTAGTACACACTGCAGGGTTGTCTCCTGAAGCATGTCGGATTGCTGCTGTTCTGATCTGAGGGAGAATTCATCCGGGGTTCGCATCCGCAGGTGGAATAGCACTAAAAGAGAGATTTCTGAACGTTTTTCCAGCGCCTACCCCTGGGCCCTGGAGGAGCCCCTCCTGGTCCTTGCAGGATCCTGACAAAGATGAGATACGATGCTGTACGACCCCAGCACGAGACGTGTGTGCCCTGAGTCGTTTTCCTTAGAGAAGGTTTGGGACTGTGTTCATACGTGCTTGTTAAAATTCCTTTTTGCTAGTCACGCTTCCTTCTGTGGAACAGGGGCTCTCGGGCAACCTTATCCTCCCTCCCCAGGTTTTCTTTCAGTGCTATGGTAAACGGTGCTTTTTCTTAGTCTCGCCTGACTGTGAAGTCTCTAAGCTTTTGGGGAACGAAAGCAAACCCGCTTGCAGATGCCATTTGGAGTCTTGGGGCTCCTGGGCTGTCTGACTCGGCAAGGCTTTGCCAAGAGTGAAAATTACACCTACTATATTTTATTTACTGTAATCTAGAGGAGTATCTGCCTGACTAATCTCGGTATCAATTAAAGTAACCTGGAAGCCTGTTGTGCCAGCCCACCCCCAGCTGCTCGTGGACCGTGAGGTCTCCCGGCGCTGTGACTTTTCGGAAGGTTCTGGCGTCTTGCAGGGGTCTGTCTGCTTTATTAATTAACACTTCAGGGAGTACCGCTCTCAGCTGGTAACTATTACATCCTGCCTCGGAATGGTTTCCCCAAATTGTTGTGTCTTTTGGCTGAAGTCCTTCAGTAAAATGACTCGAGAGCTTTTGTTTGAATAGAAAGCAGTCCTGGAAAACTGGTGTTGCGCAGCTTTTTAGCTATCCCTTGGCCTCTGATCACGAGAGACCCCTGTTAACCTGAGCGCAGAGCTGACCCCTGGTCAGCGTTTGCCTTGGCGCGAGGGGGGCGAGCGAAACCTGCTGTTACGCGCTGTTTGTCGATCCTATTCTCCTGTAAAACATTCTTATTTAGTTCAATATTGAGCTTTCCGGAGTCTCGTAAACCAAAACTGTAACCTAGAGGGGAATTTGGCATATTCTGTTAATTATGCTGGCGTGCCTCCTAATCTCGTGAGAGCTAAAGGTCCTTCAGGACTTGACTGTAAGGCTACTCACCACACGTTATCTGCCTTTGCCTTCTCAAATAGCCCTCACGCGGCTGCCTGCTCCACAGCAAGACCATGCAGATGCTACAGAAGGTCCCAGCAATATATAAAGAGAGCGCTGCGTTCTCTGTGAGTGTGGGACAGCCATGGGAAAGCTAACGGCTTCTTTAGAAACCTGACTCTGCAGCTTTTCGGCGAAGTCAGGGCCCTGCTAGCCCTCATCTCAGTTTTTGGGGAGAGATTGTTTCGGTCCAGCTTAGTTTTTTGATTAATATCTGCTGAGGCTTTTAAAATCCAATTTATACAGTAGCAAGAAACAATAGCCACCTAAAACGAAGTAGGTCAAAACAGATGTTTAAAGAAGATTAAAACTGAAACCCAGATTTTTCGGAAGATCACTAGGCTTGCGGTTCTGCTAGGGTTGAAGTTGGACACCCCCCCTTCAGTATTTCTACTTATAACTAACATATGTTATTCTTCTCTGCTATGATCTAAGGTGGTTACTCGAATTTTTTTGTACTGTTCATGACAATTGCTGTGCCCATGCGTTTATCCTCTGTGCTAAAAACTGTCTTGTATCCATGAAAAACATTGTAAGAGGTTTCTTTTGAAATCGCTGCTAGTAGGTACTGAAGTCAGGAATGTCTGACTAGTACTGATGTACCTTGACTCAGGAGTCTTTTATTTTTACAGAACACATGTATCCTGCCCTGGGGACTGCATTTGCTTTGGGAAATCCCCTTTGTTTGCTGCTGGAGGGAAGCAGCTTTGGGAAAGCAGTTGTACTTCCTCTTTTCCCATCCATCTCTCTGAGGTGGGGCAGGAGTTTATTTTATTCCTCTTTCCCAGCCTTTCCTCCTGACCTGCAAAAAGCTGAAAAATACCTTGTTTCCATAGCTGTATTTCTCTGAATGGCTACTGAAAATTTACAAATCTCAACCTTGTGAAACCAATGTTAAGGTGTATGGCTCCTTGAACCCAGATGTTTATTTTCCAAGAATTTTTTTGCTGTATATTTCCCCCCCACACCCCCATTTAGTTAGACCTGTTGTAAAGTCTCCCCTTGCTTTTCCCGTTTCCTTCCCTGATGTCCAATGCTAGACTTTTAAGTCACACGCTTTCTGCTTCATTTGTCTATTCCTTAGGCAAATGCCTTTCATCCCCAGGTCTCAAAGCACTTCAGTAGGAAGCTCACGATCACCAGCCCTGTTTAACACAAGGGGAAATTGAGGCACAGCCCTGTAAGTGACATGCCCGCGGTCACGCAGCAGGTCAGTGTCAGAGCTGGGGTTGGAACTGATGCCTCTTGAATTTCAGGCTGGTCTCCTGGGATTTCTGATACATCTCCTCACTAAGCAGCTTGAAAGGCTGGTTAATGTGTTTCGCTCTGTCTTCATGCGAGCATGTGCTCTGCTGGTCATTTTTTAGGGATAGCGAAGACCTCGCAAAAATACTGGAGTATTTTAGCTTCTAGACATCTGGTTTTGGAGCCAAATCTTTCCCCTTCTCCCTCCCCTTTGGTGGTTGGAGATAATGGAGCTTTAAAGAGCTGGGGAGCTTTTTCCCACTGTGCTTTGGCATTGCTTCATTTGGAAACTATTGCATCCTTAACCCCCGCGTGTGCCGCCTGACCGCTCCACGTCCTGGGTGCCTGAACGAAGGCTGGGGAGTACATGAGCGGGAAGCGGGCGGAAAAGGACCGGGATTGAAATTCCACACAGCATCCGGCTGAAATTCCTCTAACGAGTCAAAAAGCTGCTGGTTTGTACCTTAAATGACTAGCTTATTTAAGGAGGTAGCACTTGTAGGACAAGTAAGTCCCTATCCAGATGTAGCAACCAAAAACTGGAGACCGTTAGCCACGACTCCGTCGGACAAACAGGGTTAGCCAAGGCTAATTCTGCAAAGTGTCTGTGTACGGTAACACGTGTTGATTCTCTACAGCTGAAATCGGACGTGCAGTGAAGGATATAAGTCTCCTACCATTGTATCGGGAAAACAGACTTCAATATAAATACCTCGCTTCTGACCATATTATAATACGTTTTGCTACTCTTCTGGTTTTCCACTGTTTGAGTGATGGTTTTGGCTTCTTTATTGAAGGAGGTATGGGATAAAAATGGCTCAATTCTGTCCTGGTAGGATTTGAACCAAGGTTTGCCATAGCTTGCTGGAGCCACTGAACTACTGGATTTGCAGAGAAATAGGAAAATCAATTGCTAGCACGTGTGACCTGTAGTACTTTGCCCTGGAAGAAAATATTTTCCAGCTGAAACTATTTGGCAAGTTGACCTAAACTTACAAATGGTTTTAATGGGTGGTTTTGATGGGGGTTTTTTCAGTTTATTTGTCCAACCCACAAGAAACAATTAACTTGACTTTGGTTTTTGCAGGTGGCATTGGACATAGTCTCTTCCGTAGCTTTATTCCCCCCCCCGAAGCAAGAGCTATAAAGTCCATGTCGTTTCCCAGCCTTATCCAACCTTTTTTTTTCATTTCAGGACAGCCACACAGTCCCTACCTGCACTGACTGGCAGCTGCTAGCAGAGGATTTGGCTCTGAGAACTGTGAGCACTGAAAATGGAAAGATTCCTGGGTTTTACCCATAACCACTGTTTGCTCATGCTGTTCTTCATCTCCCTGAGCCCGCTGGGCCTTGCCCAGTATGAACACTGGCCCTACCTCCCCGGTTACCCTGAGCCACCCCCACAAGCGTACCAGCCCCCCCAGAGACCGGCAGATGTTCCCAAGATCCAGCTGCGGCTTGCCGGGCAGAAGAGAAAACACAACGAAGGCAGAGTGGAGGTGTTCTACAGCGGCGAGTGGGGCACGGTGTGCGACGACGACTTCTCCATCCACGCCGCGCACGTGGTCTGCAGGGAGCTGGGCTATGTGGAAGCGGTGTCGTGGCTGCCGAGCTCGAAGTATGGAAAAGGAGAAGGTAAAAGCAGAGCAGTGGTATGGTACTAGCTGTGTCTCCAACCCCCAGTAATTCTTGACCTGTCAATCAAATTTAAGAAGTCGCGATATTTCCTGCAAACGTAGCTGAAAGAGCTTCCTGATGAAGCAGCGCCTCTTTAAATCAGGGTCTCTTTAGGTTAAACGGCTTAAATAATAGGTGTTTGCTTGTTTTGACTGAAACAAGTTGAGGAATGACGAGATAAAGAGCTGAAGGACCGGATGGTGGCATGTGAACTCTGGCAGGGGATGCTGGGGAGCAGCCGGCAGAGGATGAGGGTAGGAGGCATTTCAGTAGCCAATACTGCTCGTCAAAAGGGAAGCTGCACCAAGTGTCATGTATAGATGATATTTCCCTATTCACACTTCCATTGCCTTGCTGTGAGTCAGATAGAGCCTCTAAACACTCCTTCCCCCTATTCTTTTTTTTTTTTCCTCTGAACTCTTTAGGCTCTAAACAGACTGCCTAGGCGATGCTACACAAATCTTTCTTTTGCCCTGTTAGCTCTCTAGAAACACACGCATCATGTTCTGCAATGCAGACTAGCCTATAAAACCCCAAAGGAGCGTGCACACTTCGTGACCTATATAGGACTATATTTATAATAATCCTCTTGGACACTCTCACGCTGTTCCTGGTGGGGAAAAGCTATTCACCCTCACCCCAAATTGTACATCCTTACTTGCTCTTCGAAATTATACGTGATGGATGTGTGGATGATTGCGGATTGCACCTTATTGCACCTCATTCCCAAATGTGTGCTGAACAAAGACTTGGAAAGGTGAATGTGTGTTACAGCAGTGAATTCTTAAAATCACAATGCTTGAGAGAGAATAGCTCCATGAAAGTATGTAACTCAACAGATTTAATTGTGATCTTTTGATATGCTGTTAGTTAAAAGTTGACCTGTGGAGAATTTTTTCTGCAAACACTGAAGCCTGGCACGCTGTGGATGTAACCCACGGACTATTTCCACTGCAGCAGGGATGGCTGTGCTGTACGTCTGTTACTTAGCACCGCTCGTTAGCGCTCACACCTATAAACTTGCCCGTAAAAGAGCAAGCAGGCCTTCACGGTGACTTGACTGAAATGCGAAACCTTGAATGTTGTCCCAAGCTGTGGATTTTGGCTCTTGGGGTAGAGCGGGAGATTTCCAAGCGAGAAGGAGGCCGTGACATTTGAAAACAAACCAGGAACTGATTGCCACGTGCTTTACTGGGAGGGAGCGTTCTCCGCGCGCCGGGTAAACCCCGACGCCGAGAGCCCGTGCGCGGGGGATTCCTCGACGTAGAGCCAGGCTTTGCAGGAGCTCTTTCTGCTCTCCTCTTCGGGGAGCACGGCGAGGGCTGGCAGATCCCTTGTCGGGTGATTAACCAACTCTTGGGGCTGCTGGAACGAAGCTGGGACAGCCAAGGGGAACAGCTACAGAATTTCCTAGTGACTCCGAAGGTCAGGCATTCCTTTCTGTCCAAAGGACGTGCTGCTCTTTAGAGGAGCAAAGTATTTGGACCTTAAAATATGGGAATTGCTTGTTGGCCCTCGCAATTTAGGGGGCAACTTGCGGGAGAGCAGCACGTGCCCAGCACGTTTCCAAAGGGAAAATGAGCCCTTTGAAAAGATGAATCTCAGAGATGCTGTTGGGTCTTTAGCTCTCAGCTGCTCTTGGGAAAGCATGACCTAAATTTTGGAGGTGACACCTATTGATTTTTGTCTGCTCATCTTAGAAGCGTGTTCTGAGGGACCTGATTTTTTCAAAATAGAATATTTATAGGCATGTACACGTGTATGCTCGTGTGCGCACGCACACGCTTTTTGCTGGAGGGAAAATGGTAATTACAGTCTGGAAATGGGATGTGGCAATTTGTTTTCAAAGAGCACCCAAATAACAGGAGGTTCCAATCAATAGTGGTTTGTTAAAGCTTTTGCAAAAATCTGCTTTTAAAAAGTTAAGGCATTTAATCAAAACTTTGAGCTGTCTCCTACAAGAGATTTAATGAGGATTTGATAAACGAGAAATGATGTGAAGAGAAGCCTTAAATACCGAAGGGATGATTTGGTGAGTATAATTAGAGGGCAGGGTCTCCTCAGCCAAATCGAGGGGACCCGGTGACGCTGCGTGCTCTGAAGTGGCTGTCATCAGAGGAGGTCAGCTATCGCTGGGAGCAGGACTGCAGCGGAGATCTGCTTCAGGCTGCTGGTTATTTTTTTGTTACCGTGCAGAGAAGGGCAAGGGAAAGCTGTGGGGCAGAGCTGTTTCCAGTTAGTAAGTACATGAGGTGGATCGTTGATGTTCCTTAGCTGTTTTATTCAAGCTTATTTTAGCAGTAATCTCTTCCCCTGACATAGTAAGAGCACAGCAGCCTTACTTGCTTTCAGTACAATCTAGATTTACCCTCTTTGTGAGTCTGAGTTCTATTTTCTTTCCCCTTCAGGGAAAATTTGGATGGACAATGTCCACTGTAATGGCAAGGAGACCACCCTGGCAGCATGCACGTCAAATGGCTGGGGAGTAACTGACTGCAAACACACCGAAGACGTGGGAGTGGTCTGCAGTGAAAAGAGAATCCCTGGCTTCAAGTTTGACAACTCCTTGCTTAACCAAATAGAGGTAAACACACTTAAAACGGCAAGCTGCTGATCAAGAGCCTTGTGCGGACAGGGATGTCCGCTACTCCACGTGATAGGTTATCCCAGCCGCACACTATGGTTAACGCAAACTCTTGACAGTGCTTCTAGGTGCTGGCTAAAGATGCAACTTTCAGATTTCAGTTTCAGCTGCTCAGAGCATTATATGTGTAATAAGAATTTGAAAGGGTTTTTTTTATAGCATAAGAGTAAGGAGAAAATATATTACTCCTGTTCTGCAACCAATTTTCAAAATTGGAATCTGGTTTATTATGTTTCTAAGAATTAGGTTAGAGAGACAGGATGTGTGCTGTACTCACAGGCCTTACATGTCAGTGACTTTGTGGGTTTATAGTACTAAATTACTGAGTTTTCTCTGCCCTAATGCCTCCCTTTTGGTACTGGGACCAATCTGGAGGTCTCTGGTATAACAGGAGGGTTGGATTTGGAGGTTAATAGGGCTTACCACCATGGCTTGAAGTGAGTGGATTTCTAAGGAAAGAGATAAAGATATTTTTGCACAGTTTGGCTAAGCAATGATGAAGTAACCATGATAACTGTATGGAAATATTTGTGGGAATGGGGGCTTAGTACTGGAAGTGATGAAAGGAACTGAAGAGAGGAAAACGTGGGCTGGTCCCTGCGGGAAGGGTTCTGGATTGTGACTGGGTTAGACTGCTAGGCTGAGGCTGAGACTCTGGGGGAAATGACAGAAACAAAATGCTTGAATCACCTTCCAGTGGACTTGTTAGATTTCTGCAGAATAAAGAGCTGGGAGAATGCTGCACTGGAAAGAAGTTGGGCTGAGCTCTTCAAAGAAAATAAGAAGTAGTGGGTTTTTTCCTTCAGCTTTTCAGGTTGGAAAGTATTTGTGGTGACTCAGCTAACATCTTCCTTGTTTCAGATGCTATGGTGTTTCAGTATGTGAATTCCGTGGTTGCCTTTGGTCAAAATTTATCGAAAGAGCCTACCCAGTAACCACAGTCAAATCTTATTTTAAGCAGACAGGGAATCCAGGATGTATCGCGTATCACAGTGTGGTTTCCATGGCTGAATCTTGACTTTGTGATCTGAAACAACGGATACAGCCTTCTTTATCGCTTTAAACCAAAATTATTCTAGCAGTTACTTCATAGCCACTGATTTAGAAAGGGCCTCCCAGCATTTTCTTCCTCCAGGTTTTTCCACTGGAGGTTAATGCAGTGCAGCATACTTGACAAGGGAAGATAAAAGCTCAGTGAAACCTTCCATTGCCCTGCTGAGGCTTTAGGAAGAAGTACGGGCGAGTAGGCAGCATTCAGCACTTCCATGGAAGGCTCCTGGGCAAGGGTGCGGATATAGGATACGAGAGCTGAAATTCTCTTCGTTGCCTTGACCTTGCTTCACTTGGCTAAGGAGGGAGAGGAGGCTTTCCGGAGGGATCCCAAGCTGCCTCTGTCAATGGCACTGTTGTTGCTTGGGGAATGAGGCGAGATCATGGAACGTCGGTGACGGCTTTGGCAGATGCGTGCTTCCCCAAAGCCACAGTGAATCCTCAAAACGGAGGCCTGGAAGAAAAGATGCTTTAGTCTAGACGGAGGTCACTTCACTCTGAGATGCTTCAGATATTAATCATAAAAGCTTTGGAGGGCTCTGCTTTTCCATTAGCTAAGCACTCCAGTTTGACTAATGAGTTGAACACACTGGGTAATTGAGGGCTAGCTTGTGCTGATGCTGTCTGGGTGCTTAAGCTTCACATATGAGCAGTAAAATGAACCATCAGACTGAAGCAGTTCATGTAGCAAAAGCCTGGCTCACCAACAGCATCTCTCAGGAGAAATAGGTGTAAGAGAAGGCGTATTGCCCAGGTCCTGGCAGCTCTAGGGAGCCATGTATGGATGAAGGCACCTACTGATGTGAAAAGTAACAGCATTCACAGCAATTGCCAGGGGCACTGGTGAATAAAGACGCTGAACTGGTGGGGGGAAGGAAGTAAAATAGAAGAACAGCTTTACTTTTAAGTACCTGCACTAAGCTGAGAGCTGTCAGCCCGGCTGTCCCTGTGACTCGGTCCTGGCGGTAGAAAATAGTGTTGCATTTTCCGGGCAGTGGCTGCTGTAACCCCCGGCTCTGTCTGTGTATACGTGCTTCTCTCCTCCCCATCGCTGCCTGAATTTTGGGAACAACTTAGTACCGTACTGTTGCTTCTACTCTGCAAAACCGAGCTGATTTTTCTTTTATCTGTGTAAGATCACTGGCTGCCGAAGGGTTCTTTTTCTGCTGGTTTCCTTGCAGCAGGATTAAGGCTAAAGGTGATGTGCTATAAATTTTTAAGATGCCATTGTGGAAGCACTTTTCAGTCACAGCTAGCTGTCAAATGTTTAAACTCTTTCCCCCTCTCTCAGCTTTCCTCCTCTTCTTAATCTTTGCTTTATCTCATTAGCAGCTGGCGTGACATAGTTTGAGTCAAAGATGATGAGCAGGGTTACTCATAGGGTCATAAACTCCAAAACAGGGAGGTCAAAAGGCTTGTGTGAATGCAAGTTGAAAGTCTTTGCCCTCTCTAACATGCCTGGGAATTCTGCATATCATACCTCGCATTCATCAGAGGAAACATCATCGTTTTGTAAGCTGCAGGGTTCTTTAGTCTGTAGCCCAAAGCTTGCCCAAGTGATGTTTTCTCTTTGGAATGAGATCAGGGGTTGAGGGGCCTGGAATTTTCTGCTGAGCAGCAATGCTGTGGTCAGGTCTCTCCACCAGTCCCACTGGCTTCAGCTATTGCACTGATGGAGCTAAACCAGTACAAATTTCCCACTGACGTTTCCAATGGAAGATAATTCAGTTTGCCCTTAAGCTGCTTTTAAAACCAGGCTTTACTCCAAACAGCTCTGGTTTAAGAGGGTGCACAGAGCTTATCTCTTCAATTGCACCTTCCAGCATTGTTTTCCCACACCAGTTAGTAACAACTGTAATGATTCCCCAAAGGATCTGACTGTTTGCAAACTGGTGTTTTTACAGCCAGCAGATTAACAGGAGGGAGCGCTGACTTCAGTGTACATTCACGTGTCGGGCTGTAAGCTGCAGCGGGGTAGGAGCAGCAGGGGAAATATGTGCTTTTTGCAGCCTGGTTAACCCGTCGCCAAACGTATGCCGTCGCAGTTAGATTCCTCTTGCCTGTAAATAGGGAGCTCTGTGTGTTCCCACTGCCAGGGACAGATGGACCTTAAATTCATCATTTACCAAGTCTCTTAAAGACCCTTTAGTGCTAAGTTTTCTGGGGCTGCCAAGTACTGCTAAGGTTTAAGGTGGAAAGCCAGTAGGTATAAGACAACATCTGACTTCATTTTGACGGGGCTCCAGCTCAGAAGGGCTGTGCAAATTGACATTTACTCAAATCTGGCCTTACTTCCTAAAATCTGACAGGCAAAGAGTTCACACTCTTTTAAAAGCAACGTGATAGCTCGAGCAGAGTTTATTTTTATTGGACAACGTACATACCTCCATATCCCAGTTTGGAAATGCTGCAGATAAGTAGTATAGGGTGAAACTTTCCATCACCATAAACTGTTTTGCTTATACATGCGTATGCTCAGACAGATCTTTTCCTATCACAGCTCATATTTTGAGGGTTACATCATATCTCTTCCTGTCCCTGAGCCTTTCCATTCCCTGCCCTGTTGGGAAGGGGCAATGCCCGACCCTTGCTTCTGTAAGACAAGCTGCCGGTCACAGGATTAAGTGAAACGTTCAGTCTAGGGTGAGGGATGGAAAATCTGTGATAAGAAGATGGGAGACAGGCAGGAAGAGGTTAACTCTTCTAACAGGACCGAGGTTGGGGCAGGTCTGAAATCCATCAGTCTCTTGCTAAAGGGCAGAGAAACTCCCCTCATTTTTGCTTGCTGTTTTCCACAGCCACTGCAGCTTTTAGCCTTGGGACTTGTTCAAAGGATTATTTCTTGGAGGGTGATGAATGTGCATAGCAGGACAGCCCTTTCACGGGCTGCTGGCTGGTCAGAATTAGCCCGATACCCCTTTAGCTCAGTGGCTGCGTAAACACTGAGGGTTGCTCACCTTTTCAAAGCTAGGAGAGCAGCGTTTGTTCGATGCCGACGTGAGTGTAATCACATGGAGTGCATTTTACAGAGAGGCTTTTCCCCTTCCTCTTTAAAGTATGTAGACTAAATATGCAGCCAGTGTCTCGTTACTGGAGAGAGCAGGGCTCGTGGTTGGACTTTGTTATTACCTGTTTGCCTCTGGGAGCGTGAGGAGGGGAAAAGCAGGTACGTATCCTGCTGGTATCGCATCCTCTCCCTCTTCCTACAGACCCCAGCTCTGTGAGAGTAAGCTGCACACCCTGAAAGGGTTAAAAAAAAAAAAAAAAAGAAGCAGTAGCTGTGCTTGGAAGTGCTGCAAGTGTGTGGCTGAGCATGTCTTAGCCCAGTAATCGTACATGAACATAAGGGCTGCCCACAGCCACGTGGCTGGTGGGAACTCGAAGTCGGTGCTGAACCTGCTTGCTTCGATCCTCCACGGAGGCATCCGCACATCTGGTACCATGGGGCCGAAGCTGTTGGTAAAATAACACCATTGTTTAACTCGAGTTTGATTTTGCTCGTGTTCCTTCTTTTGTAGCCGCAGCCTGGAGCAAAAGCTCTGTTTTGCGTACTGTAATTCACATTAGTGGCTTGGTGTACAACTTGGGTCTAACCATGATGGCAGAGCACGTTACCCACTTTATTCGTAATGGTAACTCTTGTAGGCATTACAGTGTGGCAGGCACATTGCGAGTGGTGTTTTGGGAGCTCAGAGGAAAAGAAAAGTTTAATCCTTTGGTTTTTAGCGCTCAAAGCATAGCTGAGAACACAGAAACTGCCTGCTGACTCTCTGATGGAGTTTGGGAGGGACAGACAGTTAAGTGCTAGAAATAGATACACCGAACTGCAAGAATTCAAGCTTTGTAAAATAGAACAAGTGGAATCTGCTGCTTTAGCCAAAGATCTCTGAGCACATGGGACCTTGTGCTGTCTGTTTGCCCCAAGCAAGCACTGGGTTCTGCAGGTGGGGCAGGGGGAGCCAGCAAGGGGAAGGGCCAGGGTCTCACCTGGAAGCACAGAAAAGTGGAATAATAGAGCTGGGAGCAGAATCTGTGCATCTAGACTGGCCTGAACTGCCTTCCTCCTTCCGCTGAAATGCTATGGCAAAAGGTATAAAGAGCAGGATAAAATGGATGCAGAAGGTGCGGTACGACTGTCGGTCATTTCTTGTCTTGCAGGTCACAAGTGGCTGAAAGGTTGGGGGGGGGGGGTACCAGGGATGCTCACGGTAGCAAGAGTCTCATACCGGCGTGCCCAGGGCGCGGGTGAAGGCCAGCTCTAGGGCAGATGGCCGGGAGGAGAAGCAGAAGACCCGGGCTGGTGCGATGAGCAGGGGCAGGGCTGAAAGTCCGAGTCAAACCTGCAGAAGCTCCCTGGTGCGATTTCCTCGCAGAGCGGCTTTAGCCTTCCAGCGTTTCCTCGAGCCCGGGCCCGCGGCAGCCCCGGGGAGGACGCGAAGGCTGGGGGGCCCAGGCCACCTCCATGGGCCGGCAGCGCTCCCCGCCTCGCAGGACAGAGCTGCTCTCTCGCTTAGTGCCCGCTACAGCAACAGGCACACAGTTCCCACTCCTCCCCTCCAAGCGAATGCTTGGATCACACCACGGATTCGCGGGCAACTGGCTTTTGTTCTTCGGGGTCTTCGTCCGGGAATGAAGGCAATTATCACATCCCGGCGCCTCTGCTCGCTGCAATAAATCTCTCACAGAAGAATGGACCTTGGAGGCAGCTGCTCGGGGCTGCTTAGTCACTGCTGCCAGTGGGGAAACGGCCTGGCACTCACGGACAGCACGGCACAGAGGGCCAAAGGCTTGCAAAGCAGCATGGCAGCACCGGGAGAGGGCTCTGCTGCTCGCTGCGGTTTGGGCAAAACTGGATCCTGCTTCCCTCGGTGATGGAGGGAGCAAAGGGTATGAGGCAGAGCCCAAGTTTACAACAAGGATCGTCAACGGGAAAGTGCAAAGTGTTTTTCAAGCTTAAGGCTAGATTAGGTTTAATAAGAGCAGAGTTCCCCAGCAGATCATAGAATCAGAATAATAGAATGGTTTGGGTTGGAAGGGACCTTAAAGATCACCTCGTTCCAACCCCCTGCCCTGGGCAGGGACACCTTCCACTAGACCAGGTTGCTCCAAGCCCCATCCCAC
>JAVJGG010000050.1:16793010-16819435 GCA_035590195.1 Aviceda cuculoides | reverse complement strand
CCCCCCCAGCATGGACCTGCCTTAAGATTCCTTTATACGGTGCCAAAGCCTGCAATTTAAATGTGTGCGGAGTCTCAAATGTTTTCCTAAGTCTTTGCAGGATGCCAGAAGCTCTGAAATCAAAATTATTTGATGTGTGTTCACAAAACCATGAGCAGGGGATGCCGTCCCTGCTTTTTCACACAGGACATGTAGCCACTTCGTGTTGTCCAAATGCAGCACAGACCCACCTGCAACTGCCTTACTGGGTTGACCAGCAATTTTAAGACCACAGTAACTAATTCCTACCCTTAATATATTTCTTAAATAAATGCACGGTACGTATTTTTTTTTAACCTATCCTCCAAAACATCCTTAACAAAATATTTGTTGTCCGCCCTCTTCCTCTCTGTGCATACACACAGGCTTCAAATAGGACCTACTCTAAATATATCAAATTGCTGCAGCTATTACAAGTTCACAAATAGATCTGGTACCTGAGACTAGACCCTAGCTTTGGCCAGACGGTGGGCAGACAAGGTCTAGCTAAACATACCAGGCTGTGCTACTATTTTTGTCCTTCTTTTCCCTTCTGGGTGTATGTGAAGCATTTTAAAAAAAAAAAAAAAAAAAATCTCACTTCAAAGCCCAGTGGCTCAAAGGCTCTGGTTATGCCAGGTTAAAAGTGGATTGAGCTATATTGTCCAAGTTTCTTAGCCGGTAGGAAAGGGTGCTGCGAAGTCCTGTTCAGGAGCTTTCAGTTAAATTAGGCTCTGGGCATGAGGCCCTATAAAATGCTCCTGTATGCTGAGCAGTTTCTAACTGGAAGGTGTAAGGAGGGGTGGAGGACAGGGTCATTGTGACTTGGCACACAGATAAATCTTCCTCTTGTCTAGCTTTTTGCCACACAAATCAGCAGAGACCCTGTACTGTGGGGAGTTGCAACTTAGGTCACCCCCATCTCGGGCTTGAGCTCTATGTCTCGACTGTCCAGTTCCCGAGAATGTTTGACAAGAAAAGGTTTATTTGCCTGTTTGTTATGACAACAGTGTTTTAATTTCTTTCCCCTTGGCGTAAATGTTTACTTCTCTAAACGTAAGCCCACATGTAACACAAATGCTGATGCTTGGTGTGTCTAGAATGGGTCTTCAGCATCTTTTCTGGAGCAAACTCCAGACAAGCATTAATTAAGCTGCCGCTGGGCTAAGCCACTGTGTTTCTTTAGCACTATAATTTTAAAGTGTGCGCGATGGTTTCTAGCTGCTTGCCTCAACTGTTCCTTTGTGATGGCTTGTGGCACGTCAGGGTGCTGGGTTTGCTGGGCAGAGAGCTGGCACTTGTCGTCTAGCAGGAGGTACGAGCTAGGGAACTGGTAGGGCTGAGAAAGCGCCGAGGCTGGTATTGGTTTGCGGTGGTTCCTCGGGGGCCAGTTAACCTGTTTGTATTAGTATTTAACTAAGCCTGAGAGCAGAGAATGATCCTGTTCTGTTTACCTGTTTGTATTAGTATTTAACTAAGCCTGAGAGCAGAGAATGATCCTGTTCTGTTTTGCAGCATGGAGGTTAGGTGATAAATTTGGCTAGCTTGCTGTGTCTGATCCAGATTGTCTTTAAAACAGCTCGGTAGAAAGGAAGCGGAGAATGTAAAAGCTTTGCTCATGGGGAAGCCCTCGGGCCGTGATGCGCCCAGGACGGAGCAGCGTCCCGTCCCAAGCGAAGCCTCCCAGCCGTGCCAAAGTGTCTCCAGGGTTCAGTGCTCCTGCCTTCTCTCGCTCCCTTCTGTCACCAGCGTTTCTTTTCTCCAGTGCTTTTCATTAGCCCGCTTTGCATTGGCAATCATGAGGCTGCCCCTGAAGCGTTTCACAGCTTAGCAAAGGCCTCGGCTTTTGTCATTTATAATCTGCACTGTATTTGCTCCTGGACCCTAATCCTGAATTGCGCTCTCATCCCTTACCCTTTTGTACTGCGCAGACCCAGAACAAAAAGCGCTTGCAGTCCAATGCAGCGTAATGTTCCCAGGGGACTGCTGTCCCCCATAGGCAACCGTCTTTGTCTTGCAGCATCTATTTCACCGTGTTTATTTAGCAGCTGGGACCTCGTGAGTGACTTGGAGGCACAGCTCTAGATGTTTAAATCGGAGCAGATTCCACCCATTCCGATGTATGTGAAGACGTAGCTTTCTAAAAAGTCATCTTCAGGGGAAGCAGAGACTTCAGTGGGAGTAAGTGGAGGGTTTAAGTACAGGAGAGAAAATGCTTCTGGGATGAGCAAAGTCTATGTGGAAAGATTTCATGTTATGTTCTTAATTGAAAAAAAACCGGTTCATTTCTTGTCCAAGTTGCAGCCTCGATGTCTTGGTGTTTGGGAAGCCAAGAAATCCTGGAGCTCCATTGTAAATGAAAAATGATGATATGAATAGGGTTCTGCATCTAAGGGGCAGCGGGATAGGTCAGGCGTGAGGAAGGAAAGAGCAGTTTGAGTGGATCGCGGGGAATCTTAAAGCAGGAGAGCAATGAATATAGGCTAGCCAGAGACAGCACATAGGCTCCTTGCATATGTTAAATGGATGATTCGTGGTAAGAAGTGCACCTTTGCCTAAGCTGTCTGTTTGTACAATCACCTGGCAACCAGATAGCTGCCGGAGCCAGTACTGAATACCTCCACTATCTTGCTCTGCAATCCTTCGCATCACTCAAAATGATGGTTTTTTTTTTTTTTTTTTTTTTAAAAAAAAAAAAAAAAGTAAAATACACAGAAGCAAAATTTCATTCCAGTTACCCTTCTGCCTGCATTTAGGTAGTTTCTCTGGCCGCAGGGGAGACACACACAGAGCCATAGCTGTTCAGACCCGCCTGCCCCATGCAGTTCTCTAGCTGGTTTCTTCACGTCGTCACGGAGCGCGTGGGCGTGCGTTTAAAGTGAGTGTCGAGACGCTCTGCTAAAGAGCCCCTCTGAAATCCCGGCTGCTGTGCCTTGCTTTCAGCCAGGAGCCGGTGATTCACAACCAGGGTAGCGTCTGCAGTCGGCGAAGTAGCAGTCGGGTTTCTAGGAATGGGATCTCCTCCCCGTAGTGATTACTGGGCATCCTCAGGGCTGCTGCGAGAAGAAAGGGTATCGCTGAGCTTGGGCAGCGGAGGAGGGCACGGGCGTGCTGTCCTGGGCGTAATGGTTCTGCCAACACAAAACAGATGGCAAAAGGTGAAAGAAAATGTTATGAAAGTTGTGTGGGTTTTTGCAATCGGATCCGAAGCCATGGGGAAGCATTTGGTTCAGAGAGTGGAAACAAAAGCAGCTGAGGCTCATGTGAAAACTTTCCGAGCCAGGAATCCTTTTGTGAAAGCTCAAAAACAAACCCTTTTCTTTTCGCTGTCTCCGGGCAGGCCCCGGCTTTCCGAAGCTGAGATTCATTGGTTTCGTAACGGAGCGCGGCGTGTTGGCTGGCGGTGGGCTTTTGTGTCCGGGACTGAAGAGGAGCAGCAACGTGGGGCTTGGATGTGGCTCTTGGCAAAGAAAGGAGCGGGGTGGAAGGGAATATGGCCCAACCCAGAATAGTCTGACGCTCCCCCCCCCCCTTGTTTTTATACTAATTTGTATTGTATTAATGTTGGAAGTCCCAACCGAAATCACACCTTTGCTTTGGGCAAATAGAGACGTGAAGCCCCTGCCGCAGAGGCTTTGCGGTTCGGAGCGGGCGAGACGGGCTTTGCATCGCCTTTCCCCTGCGGAGGGGGTGAGGAGGAGCGAGCGTGGGGCCGGCGGTGACGGCCGGGAGGTGGAAAAGTGAGTTGGCGTGGCTGGAATGCCACGGGAGATCCGCAGCAGAGCTGAGCGGGATCTCTTCGGCCTCAGACCACAGGGTTGTTTTAGCTTCGGTCTGGTTTTTATATCGCTATATACAGTCAAGCGGCTCCAGTGAAAAGCGAGTTGATGTGGAAGCCGGAGTATTGAGTCTAGGAATAGGTGGACTACACTTCCCCCCCCCCCCGCCCTCCATACCCAGCTTTCTCTTGCTTTCTATTTCTTCACACCTTTCAAGGCTAAGGAGGCTTAACTCAAGCAGGAGAAAAATGCCTTAGGATTTCTTATTGCTCGTGTGCTTACTCCCTTAATGGGGTTTGTGCCAGAATGGATGACTTTGATGAAAGCAAAGCTGCAGCTTGACAAACGAGGCCGGTAGCAGTGGAGCAGCCCCCCCCAAACTCCATGCAGGGGGTCAGCGATGCGAGACCCCCCCCCATCCTCTGAACTAGCAGCATTTTGGAGAGCAGAAAGCAAAGGCAAGAGCTGATTCAACCTCAAGAATGTGGGTGGGATTGTTTCATAAGCAAAGGAGAGGTTGGAGATCCAGGTCTGATTATGCTGGTAGCTGAATTCTAAGACTTGGAGGTTGAGGGGGGGGGGATGAAAAGGGCTGGCACGTGCATCTCCACAGCTGTTGGCCTAAATAGGTGGAAATTGCACAAGGATAGCTGGGAAGGGGAGGACTGTTATGTATGAGCCATGAGAGTTAACTCTTTCTGGGTTTGGTCTTTTCTCTTGCTTTGTGGCTAGAAATCCCCAGCAGCATTTTCCCCTTGGATGAAGGGAGCCGAGCTGTGGGTTCATGTGGGGTTTTCTGCCCCCATCCCTGCTTTGTGTTCCTCAACCTCAGACTGAGCAAACCATGTCCTGTTGGCTTTGGGGCTTGGACCTCTATTTCCCTACCTGTAATTTGGGGTGCAATCAACCCAGTTTTATTTCCTAGAGGCAGTATCGTTCTTTGGTGAGTGACTGCTTGGCTCCTGAAATATGGTTGAAGGCTCTACTTCATGGACGATACCTGAGGTGGGAGCTTGGCAAATTCAGCTTCCGAGCTGGCTGCACGTACCTGCTTTGTGATGCTCAGGTATCCTTCAGAGGATTTACCAGTCTGTGTCGTAGCTGCAGTGTATGGCTATAATGGGAGCATAAGTAAAGCTTTCGGGGATGAGGTTTCGTTGTTGATATAACAGCTTGTTGTAGGCGTTTGTCTCCACGTGTACATTAAGGATGGAGAGGGTGATTTTTAAAAGTCTGCTCTAGCTATTAAGTATTGTTTGCTGCTGATTTTTATGTGGAGTCTGTTTTCACCATTAGCCCGGCTGCTCTACACGTTGGTATTGGAAGATAAAATATGTCTGCCTGTATTTGCATTATTGAACACTCTCGTTGTAACAGAAACTCTGCAGTGAAAGGAAACCATTCAAATCTGCCAAGACTTACCGGGAGAAAGCTCTTAGTGGTCCTTTTCCTTGAGAAACCTACGGTATACTTATTTTAATACTTTGTTCTTTAACCTTCCAGTATAAAGCTGAGGTCTACAGCATGTTGAATTCTTCTCAGACGTTTTGCTGTTTGTTCAGACTCAGTGCAAACCCTTGAGCTGCTATATCAATAATTCTCTGCTCTAAACCCAATCTCTGTGAGCGGAAAGGGGAATGGATGTGGATTGGTTTTGCTCTCAGACAGATCATGAAAATGTCATTGCGTGCTGGTCTGCTATAGCTATCTGAAGATTGAAATACCCTCGAGGGAATGAAATGATGGCTTATTTCTTGCTAGTTTGCTCATTTTTCTTTTTTTTTTTCTTTTTTTTCTTCCTTTGCAAATGCAGGCAAAAAAACCATGACAAAAGAGTTGGATTCACTAAACAGAGTCCCAAGTCAGAGCAGGATTTCTCTTTGTGTCTATGTCAGCATCTCTGGGGGAAGAGAGATGTGTTGTGGAACCTTTGTTCCAGAGCCTGCAGTGCCTGAGGTGTCCTGCTGGCTCTGAAAATGTTTTTTCAAGTCCAAGAGCAAGCCATTCAATTTGCACCTTGTTTTTCACTTCTCTAAAATGACCAGCAAGGACATCCTGGCCCAATCGGTTAGTGGAAAAGCCCAAACACACAGCCTGGAAGTTGGAAATGCAGGCGTCTCGAGTCCTAGACTGGATCACGGCTACCATGCTAGGTCAGGGCACCCCCAGATCCCTTACTGGGACTCCAGCATCACCACTCCTGCAGTGGTCAGAGCTCTTCTGGAAGGACGTGTAGCAACCTGTTTTTATTGCTAAGCTGCTGAACTAATTGCAAAAATAACAGGCAAATCATAAGGTACCTAACAGCATTCCCAAGCTTTCCTTTTTTTTCCAAGAGTTTTTATTTTTTTGCAACTTGGTGACTTCTCTCTCTCCTTTTCTGACTCAGTGGGCTGGTTGCTTTCTTTGCCTGTTGCTCTGATATGATAAATCCCAGCAAGGGATTTGCAAATCCATCCAGTGGTTTTGAACGTTAAAATATACCCTTTGGCTTGGAAAGTCTGAGAATACAGATGCTCGGAAGTTGCAGGAATACAGCAGGGAAGAATTGCTGCATGTTGCCCTGTTCGGATGCTCTTTCTTCAGCATCTGTTATTGGCAGGCGTCGGAGACGGGCTGGATGTCTTTGGTTTTGTGCAACACAGCTCCTGCTAGGCTGGTGGAGTGGGAAGGAGAAAAAAACCCAAATATGCTCGATCTGAATGGGAGTGCTTTAGAGCGAGAGGTTTAGTTGATGTTCCCTGCTGCAGGAGGGTCTTTGGGGAGGTGAGAGTTGAGACCTCGGGATACTGGATGCGATTTCCTTCCCCTGTGGTCCTTGGAGAAGCAGTTTGCTCTCTCTGCACCTTATTTCTCAATCTGCAAAAGGTGGCTGAGAATCGCTGCTTTCTCCCATCCCTTGAGTCCCCTGTTTACCTTGGCGGCTTTTCAGATTTGTCACCGCCTTCCACCTCTGCGAAGACCTCTCGTGGCGCGGTAGGGAGAATAGCGATGTATTAACGATGACTAATAGGTGCAACGTGGGAATAACGATTCTGCTGCTTTGTGGTGGAAGCATCGGGCAGATGTTTGACATCTGGAATGGCACTCTGCATGATTCAAATGGGGCTAGCAACTGCTGTTGTGCAGCTTCCTCACAAAACACAGGCATCCTGAACATCGTTCCTGAATGTGAAATCACACTTTGTTCCGAAAGCTCCTCCTCTCCGTCGTGCCGAGGACCAGCTGCAGCCTCCGGCCTGTCTAAATTCAAGCAAAATGGAAGTGGCTGTCAAGTGAAAACCGCGGGTGGATTTTAGCACATTGGTGATGTCAGGTCTAGTCGGGGAAAATGTTCCGTTTCAGTTACTTTAACATGCGGTAGGGCTGATACTGGTGTAACTACGTGTAGCAAACATACTTAGGGCTTTATGTAGGGTGGATATATCCTGCGGTCACAGATGGAAAAAACTCACTTAGGCCATCTCACCCACTTTCTCAGCTGTCAGTGCAGATTTCCTCCTTAGTTACTATCTTTTCATGTGCTTTTCCAGTGCAATTTTAAGCTTTGGCGCTTTGTCCTTTGGGTTAATCCTTTTAATAGGCTTTTATTAAAAACACTTTTAGATCTTCAGCAGTCAAAGCTATTTCCAAATGGATTTAAGGCTTTGATTACTTCTTGTTTCCTGGCGAAGAAACTAAGGCAAGGTAGGGGAAGCAGAGAAACAAGGTGCTCTCTCGGGCAGCACTGGCCTGTAGCTCCAGGTAAATATGCTTTCTCTATCAAGTGAAGAGCTGGAAACATTTCGTAAACTGCACCGGGGGGAAAAGTGAGTTGCAGGCTTTGGAAACGAGCCTGGGGGGGCCTTCAGTGCACAGAGGCTCTGATACTTTCCTGACAGCACGTAGGCAAAAGCTATGTGATATTTCAAGAGAATCTGAATCAAATTCAGGAGAAACTCTTTGTATTGCAAATGGACTTCCTGGACTACGCAGGAGGTCTACAAGTTTGCTCTTGCTTTGGACCCTTTGAGCACCTTAATGTGGCTCAGGTGTAACAAACTTGGATATCGTTGTGGTTATTTTTTTCTTCTTGAGGGCTACAAGAGCTTTCAAAACCTAAGCCCAAACTGTGAACCTTGTATGAGTAGCACTATCCTACTGAGTAAATCACAAGGTCCTATTTTCCAGCATCACTGGGGGTGTCTCATGGATGCTCCAGCCGAGCTGCTGGAGGACTAAATTCCTGCAGCTGAAGATGAAAGGAGGAATAGGTGACCTGGTTTGCTGTACAACTGGGTGGTAAATGTAGACAATTTAAAAAAAAAAATGGGGGGGGGGGCCAGGGGGGAGAAGAAAAGAAAATGCGGGGAGCCTTAAGTGACTTGCCCAAGGTGATGCAGGCAGAGCAGTAGCAGAGCCGTGGACGAGGAGGAGATGCCTGTCCCTTTCCCTGCTCCTTCTCTGCGGTTGGTTTCCCCTTGCCCGGGGTCTGCGAGTCGCATCAGTGTCGGTGAAACGTCTGGAGAACGGACGCGCCATGTGTAATTCAGAGGACCGTGCACGTCCTACGGTGATCTCCCTGACTTCGATACCTCCGCGTGCCGCTAACCAGAGGCCCGTGTCTCTTTAAAGCTCTGGGCATTTTTCTTTTCCGAGTGATTGAATTTGAGCGAGGGGAGGGGAGGATTCCTCAGTTCTGATGTAACTGTTAGCAGAACCACGTGGGTTTATACATTTTTGACAAGAGAAGGTCTCCTGGAAGCAAGTTATGAAATTTTCAGTAGCTCTTTTGTAATTGCTTGCCACAGCAGATATTTTTCCAGTCGGCCTTTGCTTTTGGGCTTGGGTCCCTGCAAGGTTGGTGCGCGCAGTGCCCTCACGTAGGCTCCGAACACAAAATCCGTTCAACCCTCGCGACTCGCGTGCCGTCCCCAGTAACGCGTCAGCCGGAGGAGGAACCCAGCTGGGGGAAGCGGCGAGATGCCGGTGCCAGCACGTGGGGATCCCGGCTTTCCCAGCGCCCGCCCTAGCCAGGTGGGGATGATGGGACCCCCAACCTCCGTCCCTGCCGGGCTGCCGTTCCCCGCACCCGCCAGCGTTGAGGGGGCCCTGGCAAAGCTGAGCTCCCTTCGCTTCCATAGTAGCTGAGCCTAAATGAAGGTCACCGGACTTCTGAAACGGGCACTTACAAGGAATTTAAGTAACAAAGGAGATTTGTTATATGGCCATTTGTAAAATAATGCTGCTTTTACTTATTTATTTATTTTAAATGAGAAAAAGCATCCTCTTTTGCAGGATGGAGGACGGATTTGCACAAAGGTGGAAAGGGTTTTTTTTGCTGCCCTGTTGTGTTTTTTTCCTAAACCGCTCTTCCTCTCTGCCTCCCTCTGTTCAGCCGTAACCCTGAACAGAGCTGGTTTTTGTTCCCCACCTCAAAGCCTACACCACCAGTTTCCTCACAAGCCAACATCCCTCATGTTTTTTATGCTTACAGAACATGAACATCCAGGTGGAGGACATAAGGATCCGTGCCATCCTCGCCACCTACCGCAAGCGGGTGCCTGTCACGGAGGGTTACGTGGAGGTGAAAGACGAAGGGACCTGGAAGCAGATCTGCGACAAGCACTGGACTATGAAAAATTCCCGAGTTGTCTGTGGCATGTTTGGATTTCCGAGCGAGAGGAAATACAACACCAACGTCTACAAGTAAGAGCAGAGCTTTGTACGAGACACAAGCGTGTTTCTTTGAACACTTGGGGCCTTGTTCAAAAATGCAAATTGTCAAATGACACTGGAGACCTTGAGGTAGAAAAACCTCCAACTGCTTCATTCCTTCAGATCAGATTTTCCTTCTGTGTAAATATTTGAAATGTCAAGCATTTCCTTGTGCAGACAGGGAAGCCGCTTGATCCTCACCGTTCTGGCTGAAGACCTAGTGCAGTATCAGTTGTAGTATTTGAGTATTTGATAGGTCCTATAATACGAGATGTGGACAGTTGTCCCAAGAAATCTTTTTTTTTTTTTTTTCCCCCAGCTATAGGATAGCCATTTCCTCCACCAGTGATAGGTTCTGTGTTGTCTGCAGGGGATGGATGGATGTGAACAAACCGATCACTCTCTCCCAGTAAGCCTATTAGCTGTAAAAAAATCTGCTTGCCCCATCCCTCTGCAGAAAGCCAGCTGTAGGATCAGATCTGGTATGTGCTGAAAGCTCCAGCCGAGTAATCTTGCAACAAAACAGGCCTTTTTTTGTGCTTCGTTGCCCAGGTTCCTCCCTCCCTCTACTGCATGCAATTCCTGGTCTCACACCTCTCATGACGTGTTTACCCACATTTACCAGCCGCTTTGGCTCTCGCGGAGGCTCGCCATCCGCGGTTCGTGGGTGTCCGCCTGCCAAATCGCCCACAAAGGAGCAGTCTGCCCGGGGGAAGATTTCCCAGTAAATCTCCTGCTGTTGTTAACGCCAGTGCAGCTCCTCCGGCGCTGGCAATTCCGTTGGGTCCTAGGCTGGAAGAGCTGCCAGCCGTCCCCAGCTGCGCGACTCGCTCCGTCCGTTCACGCCTGCTCGGAGCCGAGTTGAGTGCTGAGCTAGAAACGTCAGCGGTGGCTCCACGCTCCTCCTCCCCAGGGTGCTTCTGCCTCCGAGACGGTGCTTTGTAGAAGTTCGGGGCCGTGGTGATTTTGGTGCTACTTTTTCTTCCTGTAATTGTAGGCTGCTTTAAAATGAGGGAAGAAAATAGTGACCCTCTAGGGAGAACGTTGGGACTTGCGGAGCTGCAGGCTGATCGGTTCAGGCTGCCTTTCGTTTCTTGAAAGGCAGGAGCTCTGGTCTTTTTTGTTGTCGTTGCTTCAGCTTGCATTTTTCACCAGCCTTCGTCACAGACATCGTTCTTCCTATGCCGTTCCCTAGAAATAACACCCTAAAGCAGATGCGAAATAGTTGAAATGAAATTCTGCCTCATTTCTTTTTTACACTGTGACCTATGGAGTGGGAAAGTGTCAACCGGTTAGGGAGAGAACTGAATTCTCCAGGCAGGAGTTGTGGTTTTCCTGCCTGCTCCTTTTGGCCGGTGCAATTGCTATTTCTGAAAGCTCCCTCTGGAACTGGCTGGCCACGTTTCATTTCTTTCATTAGCGAGATTGTGATCAATTGAAGAGGTCCTTGGGTTGGAATAGCGTAAAGCCACATAGCAGCACAAAGAATATAAAATAAATAACCCAAGTGGTATTGTGTTTTCAGGCTTCCCAGGGAGATTAGTGAATTAATAATCGCTACCAGACAGTCTCATGTTTTGCCCTGGACACCAGTTAGAGGAGCGTTTGCTCCCATCAGTGCAGCACGTCTCCCTCAAGCTCAGCTCTGAGATTCCCATCCCCTGCATCAGAGCAGGAGGGCAGAATAAATTGTCTCTAGTAAGACAAAGTAGGTTTTTCCTGCTTCTCGGTTGTGGTGTTTCCAAGAAAAGCATTAACTTTAGCAGCTGGAGCCATCTGCCTTAAATGAAGGGGTGCTTGGTAATTGGTCTGCCTCTTGCAATAGCGCACGTAGAGATGGAAAAACTGAGGCGCAGTTGTTCAGCATAAGATTCAGCAATGTTGAAAATCCCATTCACCAGTGCTGGAGTTCGGAATATGCAGTGCTTACAAATACGAGGCTTGGAGATCTCTGCTACCGAGCCAGACACATTGCTTAAGTCGCCTCAGTGCCCTAATACCTCACTCACTTTTGCTTGTTTTCGGCAAGCAGTAAGGGCTTGCTGGGTTCCTGCACCCACAGAAGGATATTTTGGAAAATCTGCTGAATATTATCCTCGGTTGGAAGAAGATGGGATGTCATTTTATGGGAGGGAAGAGGCTTGTAAAACTTTGTCAGCTAGACAGTTTTGCTTGGTTAGCGTAGTTTAAAAAGCTGTGTTCTTTCTTGGGGCGCTTGCGTTTGTGCTTTGCCTTACTGGCAGATGCGCTAGGTACAACCAGCGTTGCCGGTGAAAGAAACCTCCCAGTTCTGGGCTGGGAACTTCACGAGTGTGATCTTTGCTTTGCGATCAAGGCACTGGAATGACCACCGCTGTCATCTGCTCGCCTGGGCCCGGAGAGCGCTGCTCTCTGCTTTGTCCCACAGGCTTTCTGGTCGCGGAGAGGGAAGAGTTCTTCTCTGGCTGGTCACTTGAACTAAACCCTTTCTCCACGTGAGTGTGAAGCCTCGGAAACGTTCTTCTCATTTCCCAGGCTTTGCTCTCCCTAATTTGTAAATACGGTTCTCCCAAGAGCAGATCCTTTCCCGCTCCTGCTCCGCAGCTGGGAGATGGGCTGGAATTGGGTTTCTGCTGGCCAGGGCTGCAAGAGCCCCCTCCCCACGTACCCACCCGTCCCTCTCCCCACAAACTGCAGCTTTGCATGCTGAGCTAGCTGATACTCTGCTTCTACACAATGGTGGGAGGTGAAATGATTTGCAGATGGATCTTGCTTGAAAGAAAACAACTTAGTTCATTGTTGTCCTGGTGCCAGGGTTTTATTCCTGAATGTAACTTAGACTCTGCAGTTGACAGCACGATTTATGTTAGGAAACAAAACAAATCTCAATATTGTTTCCATGTTCTTGTTCATTCTTCAAAGTGATTTTATGTAGGCACCGCTCGTTAACTCCTCCTCCAAATTTCTGCTCCAGTTGAGAAAGCAGAGTAGAATTAAATTTGTTTTGCTGATGGAGAGAGGAGAAGTTTGTGACCGGAGATGCCTGAGGCAGAGAGATGGACCTGATGCCTTCTGGAGGCCTTACAGCTTTGTGATTTGTCAGTGAAACAGATGGAGGAGCTCAGCAGTTCCAGGATACTTTGTTCAATGTCAGTCCAAACAGCATCTCCCAGTTTAACCAGTCTGCTCGCAGCGTTGTAAATCTGGTCAGATGTGTAGGGCAGTTAATCGCTTGTATGCTTGTAGCAGAACCCCTCATGGTTTGGGTTCTCCCTAGCAAAGCTGGGATCTTAAGGGCTTTGGCAGAAGGTGGCAGGTCTGGCTTCTCTTCTGCCTCCCTGAGGCTGGAGACAGCAAACTTCTTCCCTTCAGTAAATGCTGGAAGAATTTCTCAAGGGTAGAAACTTTATGCTTGTACCTCTGAAGAGGAGTTCACCAGCTCCTGTTCAGTGTGTTTTGGGTGATTTTTTTCCTGGCGTGTGTGTGTGTAATGATTTGTTTTCTGCTCTCCGAGCCCCCTCAGATGCATTCTTACATAGCAAGGTTCCCTTAGCTGAACCCTCGGCCACTTCCCACAGCCCTTGGGCTTAAGCTCTGTCTTTGTTTAAAACTTATGGTGATGAAGGTCCTCTCCTCACTAGCACAAGTGGTTTGGACTCCAACTTGACCTAGAATTGGCTAAACTCTCACAGCATGACTCTTCACTCACAACCCTGATCTAAGCAGCATTGCTCTTGGCTTACGCCAAGACCAGTGAGAGGTGGGTTGCACCCTTTCTGTGCGAAAAAGTAAATAACAAGAATGGCCTGAATTTCCTTCTGTAAAGATCATCTGTATTCTGCTGCCTTTTTTTTTTTTTTTTTTTTTTTTTTTAATATAGTCGGTCTGGGGAAATGAGGTGGGGCTTTCTCTGGCTGTTTCTCTCCAGCCTACCAAGGACCGTTAATACCAACCAGATGTTAATGCCTCATGAAATTTCCAGGATGAGGTCATTGTTTGCTATTATAAGGCATCCCCATAATTACTTCTCTAAGGCCGGGTTTCTTGTCTGCTTTGGAGTTCATGGAGCTCTCCGCACACGTCCGCTCCTTTGGGTTCTCACTTCCATACTGGGCATGCAGACTGGAGGGGTGGCGGGGCAGAGCTGGCTCGTGGTCGGAGGGTATGGAGCGGTGTCACTGGGCGCAGGGACCTCCGGGTGTTTTCCAGTGGGTAACGTGTGCCTGAAGCTGCCCCGTCGCTCCGCAGCCCGAGAGGGCAGTTCGTGTTAAGTGGGGCCTCAGTGCTGAGCTCCAGCAATCCAAGGGCAGAGGCTTTCGTGGCTTTTTGGTAGACAGGTAGTAGTATCCTGGGCGGTTTAATTAAAAGGCAGAAAAATGCTCAAGGTTTGGTCCAAATTGAACCAGCTATTCTAGCCGGGAAGTGGCTGGCACTTTCTTTCTGCCTGCATTCTCCCTGGTTTTACTTTTTTATCTTTAAAATTTTTATTCCCCCTTCCTATTTCCCATTTATTTTCTGTTGGCTCAGGGTCCCTGACAGCTCTGGTTTGCCAGCCAGCGTTTCACCTACGAGACAGGCGGGTTGCCTGCCACTGCTCCGTGGGATAGATCTCAGCCCTGCCCCATCCTCCATCCTTTCCAGCGCAGCGTTTACTCCCCATCACCGGACGCAATTGCATCTTTATCTCTAGCCCGGCTGTATTTGGCCCTAACCTCAGCCTAGAGGAATTTGGTTCCAGAAAGGATTAGTCAGTGGCAGCGAGCCATGTGAGCTAGACAACTGCTGAGCTTGTCAGCAAAGCTTAGCAAGCAGAAGGGGTGAAGATAGTTCTCTCGAGCATCTGAAATAGTGCAAATGAGCCGGCACGGGACCACCAAAAGGCATCGGTTTGGAAAACCTTGACCTGTCCGGTTTGGTTTCAAACCGACAACCTATGAAAGGCTCTTTGGCCCTTTTACCAGATCCTCTTCAGGCTAACTGTCCTGCAGGGACGTGCTACAGTGAGTCAGAATTGGTGCTCTTTCTCCCAGCAAGTCCCACCCGCCTCGCTATGCCATTTATCACACCTAATCCTTGGATCGCCAGGGCCGCGTGGCAGCTGGTCCTGGAATAAGGAGCGGCACAGGGATCTCACAAAGCCACGTCGAGATCACGGCAGGGCGTTGGCTCCTCTGCGCCTCGACTTCTTTTTAACTTAACTTCTCACATCTCCCTTTTGATAATGATGTGACCTATATTTTTCTTCCATTGACTATTTTAGCTCCAATAGTCATCCGACAGCCTTGCGATGCAGTTAGGATGAAGCCGGATTACTTCCTTTTCCCGTTTATCACACATGCCCCTTCCCCCTTAGGAGTCCCTGGAGCACCTCCAGGCAAGTACTCCAGTTTGGGAGCAAGAAGCAGAAACTGCTGCCAATCTCGTCTGAGCCTGTCATCAAGGGAATTGCTCTTGCTCTCGGTAATTGCTTTCAGGCTCACGGCTGTTAACACTGCAGCTTTGAGAGAAGCCGGAGAACCGTGGCTTTTTCCCAGTCTGCCATCTTCTCACAGCTGATAGGTGATGGCCAGCGAAGAGGACGGCTCATTTACAGGAGAGGACTTCTGGGACCGAGCCGGCCCAAGCTCCCCAGCGTTATTTAATGCACAGGCCCTGCTTGTATGCTGCTTTTTGAATTAACTGACCTCTGCCCCCTGCATAACGTAGGGATCTCTATTACATGTGTCTCCTTCGAGTGCGTGATTGTTGCTCTAGCTGCACTGTTGGTTCATACTCTGATTTTTAGCTTGAGGAGATGACCTATTTACTCCCAAGTGACACCTTAACAGAGAGTCATGGTGTACGAATGGATCAGCCTTCAAAGAATGCTGTTCAATCCTCATTTTATTTCAAGGTGGTTTGGTTTTTTTTCCCCCCCCAAATGTAGCTACATCAGTGCAGTTTTTATGGATTCCTAACTTTTCTTTTTCCTCTTCCCTTTTATTCCTTTAAGGATGTTTGCCAGCAGAAGGAAGCAGCATTACTGGGCTTACTCAATGGACTGCAGTGGGAACGAAGCTCACATCTCCAGCTGCAAACTGCGCAATCACCTCAACGTGGACGCAGAGAAGAACGCGACGTGTGACAACGGGATGCCGGCAGTAGTCAGCTGTGTCCCTGGACGCGCCTTTGCCCCCAGCAGCCACAGTGGCTTCCGAAAAGCCTTCAGGCAGGAGGTGAGCAGGGAAGCCAACGCCACCTCTCAAGTAGGAAAAACCTGGGGATGTAACTATTCACCATCGGTTATCAGCTGTAGGGCCTGAACATGTGTTTGCCCGTAGCCAAAAACCAGCCTGTGGTTGTGCAAATGTCCCTTTTTCGTATTCCTTTCTCCCTACGAGCCCAGCTGAGTTTCTGTCCCCGCAAATACGTGGTACCTTGCCTCTGTCTGCAGGCTCGGAAGGGTGGGAGACTGGCTCGCTGCTGCCGCTGGCAAGGCTGTGAGCAAGTAGTAAGAAAATACATTTGTCACGTTTCTGTTTGAGCTGTTCCCTTCCAGCCAATTGAACCCATGCCCAGTTGCTGCTGGGCTTTGCCGTTTCGCAGTCGCTTAAATACTGCTGGGTTGTTTCTCCCTTAGAGGTACAAGGGAAACAAGTTGGCATTTCCACTAACTAACCCCCTGTATCTTCCGCAAAGAAATGCCCCGGGAGACTGGGAAAACCTGGCCTGCAGGAAAGGTTGAAAAAGCTGTGTTTAGTCTAGCAAGGAGAGGGCTGAGTGTAGCGTAAAAATTCTAAGATATGCAAAAGGCTGTTATAAAATGACGCTGGAGTCGGTTGTTCTCGGTGCCAGTGGGGAGACTGAATGTGAAAGAAGAGCTTAACTTGCAGCAAATGTGTTTTAGGTCGACGCTAAGGGAAATTTTCTAGCTGTGAGGTATGTGCAGCCTGAGGATGCAGGGGTGATCTCGGGGTCTGGAGGCCCTTAATGCTGGGTGAGAGGGGTTGGGTTTTTTTTTGTTTTTTTTGTTTTTTTTTTTTGCAGGGTACATTAGGTGCTGTGGATCTTGCCTGTAGCCCTTGGCTGTAGCCTGCATCGCCCATCCCTATACCTCTGTAATTTTAGGAGTGGGCTTTCTTTTGGCACCTGAGAAGACCCCAAACAACACCTCCCGTCACTGCTGTGGTGGGAATAGTGCAGTCCTGTCTGTGGTTTGCTTGCCCGGAGTCCGGGCACTTCTCTGCACAAAAGCTTGCAGGATCTAGGCCTCAAAGGGGAAAGGTCTTGTAAATCATTACTAATCTTCTGAGCCGTGCACACTGCCAAGTAATTCCTTAAGCCTTTGTGTAGGCTTTGGATGTCCTTCGTGTGACCCCAGCCTGGAGAACTGTATATGCTTCCAGTTTTAAAAGTTAAGGTTTTGGGGGTGGTTTTATTTTTTTGGTCTCGGATTCTGCACAAATCGTGTGGTGTTCACGTGCCTGAGACTCGGCTCCCATCACAGCGACCCACCTCTCGGGTGCAGCAGCAGTTGGCAGGTCCCTCTGCTTGGAACTGGGGAAAGCTGCAAGCGATGTATAGCCGGTGTCTAATAGAAATATAAGAAGAATAGAAATTAATGGAACCGAACCTGCCACTCAGCTGTGTATTTCTGACTGTGATCTGCCAGATTACTTATTACGCTAGCCATAATTGCGGCGGGCAGATAGGTTTTACGTGGCTTGATGAGTTCCAGGTTGGTCTCCTCGGTTAACCCAGGATCCCCGTCTGGAGATCTGTACAGCAAATGAATCCATCCAGCAGCTGAACCCCAGGCAGCAAGTGGGGGAGAGCTGCGCGCTAGCTGGCTCGGTGCGATTCCCAAACCTCCTGTAAGGCTCCCAAGAGATACTGTGGGAGACCCGGGTTGTTGCGTGTCCAGCCACTCCTCTGCTCTCACGTCCAGCACTCTTCTGCTGCAGAACTGCTTGTGGGGAAAAAGGCTCCTAAATCCAAGCACTAAACCTGCAGAGAACTGAAATGTCTCTTTTTATTCTCTGCCCACGTATAGGGACGTGAGAAACGTATGTCTATGCATACCATAAGTCTTAGCAGATAAAGATCTCCTTTCATCCAGTGCTTTTAGCCTTTTTTTATTATGTGGTGGTTGTTTTAAGGTGCCTCCGGGTAATACTTTCTGGGCTACAACTTACCTGCGGCCACATGCCATAAATAAGAGCTGTAAAGAAAGGATGCTTCATTCCCAGGCAGCGGTAACTCCGCTTCTGTCCGTGTCTTCCAGCAACCACTGGTGAGGCTGAAAGGGGGAGCCAACACTGGCGAAGGACGAGTTGAAGTGCTGAAAAACGGGGAGTGGGGAACGGTTTGCGATGATAACTGGAACCTGGTGTCGGCCAGCGTGGTGTGCCGAGAGCTGGGCTTCGGGAGCGCCAAGGAAGCGATAACGGGCGCGAGGCTCGGGCAAGGTAAGAGCAGCGGGAGCTCCGGGGACCGTTCGTGCCTTGTCCACCTCCAAGAACCCTTTCATGATTCAGGGCAGAGCGTGTTTTGACTGGGATGTTTGTTTTGGGGATCAGGAATTTATTTTCTGCCCTTAATAAGTCTCTTGAGTCCAGGAGCTTGAGGCTGAACTGGAATATGTGACTTAAATATTCGAGATTCCTTGAAAGAAGTCTAGTGACGATGAGTTTAACCTTTCCCTCAGACTGTTCCAGTAATTATTTCTTTGTTATCACATCCGTTGCTCTCAAATTCTCTTTGAGTTCTCTAGATCCACGTCATGGTGTAATGGATTACTAGAAGGTTCCTGGCAAAAATGTGTCCCGGATCTAGACTTCAAACACTCTCTAATTTAAGACCAGAACATTAATTTACCCCGTTTATAAATAGAAGCGCATTTGAACAGTTTGGAGCCAGGTTTGGGTTTGGATTTCCTGTATTTGGGAGTTGGTTTAAATCCCAAACTGTGGTAAATAGTAACTCAAAGCCTAACGTACACCCGCTCAAACCACCTTCTGATTCACACACCTTGCTCCCATAGTGTAAACCCTAAAGAAAATGACACCAAACCAAAGCCTTTATTGTGTGACTAAATGAACGGGTGAAATTTCTTCAGCCCAGCCTGGCTTGGAGAAGGGGAGGGAAAGTAACATGTGTAAAGCACAGTGGTGGTATCCAGAATGCGGAAAGCTTTAAAATGCGACCTGTCCATTGGATTGGCCAAAAAAAAAAAAAAAATCTTGCGGTGGGATTCAGGGAGCTGCTGATGTATTTAGCTGCATCTAGGAAACGGCGTAATCATCGTGGGGGGGGAAGTAGCTGCCACGTGAGGGAGGAGAACGTGCCGTTCCCTGCCATCTCCCGCAGTCTGGAAACTCTTAGCAGCGGCTGCCGATTCCCACACGCTTTCCTTCCTTTTAATGTTAAACACGGGCAATCAATCAGGGCGCCCTGTCGAAACTGTCCTCGGGGACGACAAGCGCTCGGTAACTCCCTTTGGCGGCCGGATCGTCCCGTCGTGGTAGGAAAAGGAGCTCTTTTGACCCAAACGTGCCTCCCCGCTCCCGTGAGGCTCCCCTGTGCAACAGCGGTTAAATTCTGTGTCCGTGCGCGTGTTCACGCTTTGCTTTGTTACAGCTGCGGCTTGGTGAATTTGTGCGTTCAAAGACTAGTTTGAGTCTCATCGTTGCTGTGTTGGAGGTTGAATTTCACAGGGTGAAACACATAAAGGTGTGTTTTACATACAGGTTAAATCAGCGTGCAGTGTCTAGAAGTCCCAGTTAAGACAAAGTGACCTGTGGGAGGTGAGTGCCTACCACAAAGAGTTCAGGGTATGGAGAGGATGATTTATTCCCCCTTTTATAAATTGGCACCTGAGAGCCAGACTAAACAGTTTACCCTTATTCACACAAGAGTCTGTTGAAAGGAAGATACTGAGCCCCGATCTCCTGAATGTGTTGTCCACTGCAACATCCTTGGAGGGAGAATATAGAAAAATGCTTCAAGCCCTGGGTGAACGTATGTGTCGGATATACAGTCGTAATCCTGTTCGTCTGCTACAGGGAAGGGCATAGAAGTAAATATAATTTTTATCACCATATTTCAGCACATACAGCAATGCAGTTTGGCTGCATTTCAGTGCCCGGGACAGCAGCACTTGCTGCCTCCATGTGCCATAAAAGAATTTCCCCGAGAAGAGCAAATGTGCCAGGGTTACGTGGATCAGCGCCGTGGCCCTGCCCTCTCGCTTTGTCATTTCGTTGGTATGACTTCGTCGGGCTATTTCGGCGGAGAACGTCAGACTGGATCCATCCTGCATTCTTGGTGCATCACCCTCCAGTTCTGGTCAGCACCAAGGCATTCCTCCTACTCCAACTGTTCGGCGGCTTGCAGAACGATTAGGTCAGCGTCACCATTTCCAGATGTAGACCACAAACAGGAGTTTAATAAGAGAGGAGCCAAAAAGGCTAGATAGGCATTCCCCAGCCACCTCAGCCCGGGAGTCTGCTCCCACGTTGTATAGATCTTGTTTGATGGATACGGGGCTGATGGAAGCGCTAAGGTGCAAAAGGTGGCCAGAGCCAAACTAATTCTGTGGAGGAGATTGAACCCAATCCGTTTACATCTCTGCCGTCGTTGTTCTTGCTGCTGTTGTCAGAGGAAGGCTCCAGGGAACATCCTGACTCATTCCACCACACAATTGTGGAAATACGCTAGAGAGCAATTTTTTTTTTTCTTTTTTTTTTCCCCTGTTTTCTCTGTGGCTCAGCAGAAGCCTGAGGAGGTGAGGGGTTCAGCAGACAGATCATTAAACTGTCACCCACGGTTAGGTCTCCGAGTCACAGGTGTGCTGGCTGCCACATAGAGTTAGAAAGGCTCCAGATGGCAGCGGGAAGAGGTTTTTAAGCAAAAGGATCCCACCTACCGTTAATAAACCAATTACCTTTTCCTGCCTTCCGGAGTCAGACCTTTTGCTTTGAACTGAAAGGAGCAGGCTTGAAGGCGGGTAAAATTTTCCTTTCCAGAGGAGTGAGCAAAAAAGGGTCCGTGGCGAGGCAGCGCATGCCCGGGAGGTTGCTGATCGCAGCCCAGGTGCCAGTTCTGCCGCTGTCTAACTGGGCAATTCGTGTCATCACTGGGTACGGATGAAGAAATGGAGCCAGCAGGCAGGACGGCATTGCCACGGAGTCTGTTCTCTGCTGATCTGAATGCTCCGAGATGGGTACAGCTCTCTGGTTCTGCGGAGCCCTCCCCTCTTCTGCTATGATGAGAATAGTGTTGCAGGAATGCAGAAGCAATAGTCGCTGTCAGAAACGGTAAGAAAACGGTTGCTTTTCTACCTCCAGTACCCAGATCGGTCAGCCTGGCCTCCGGCAGCCTACCGTTGTGTGCTTTGCATACCAACAGGCCGAACTCCAAACTGAACCCTTATATCTGGTGTTGGTCAACCTCTTCCAGCTGACGGAAAGGGCTGCCGGAGGGTATCGGTGGGTGGATGCTGCTTTCCTGGAAATTCTCCGGCTTTTGCCTTGCGTCAGTGCCGCCGTCGTGCTACTACCAGAACCGGGCCCGCCTGCGGCTCCGACAGAAGGGCCTGCCCGGGGGCTGCGGTGAAGCAAAGCACCTGGGGGGCAGAGCCCAGCGACTGCCGGCGGTTGGGTTACGCCAAGTCCGGAGAGCGTGTTGATAGCAAAGTTGCGGAGTGTTTTTATTCTCAGCCTCCCATCTCTGAAAGCTTCCCAGAGACTGCCGGAGACCACGGGTTTCTACATCTGCTGCTTGCGAGGGATCTCCTGTCAAAACTGGTGGGTGCGTTTCCATCGGTAATTACGCGTGGATTATACGGGCTCCAAGAAAGGCTGGTTGTTCTCCTGTGACGAAGATCATCTGATGGAACCTCGGATTCATCCCCGCCAAACTTCTTTCTAACCAGCTTCGGGCTCAGTTTGGAAACAGGACCCGAGGGCTTTGCAGGCAGGATTATTGCCTTTTCTTATGTGTGTGTCTCCTCTTGCTGTGTCTCTTTGGTCGAAATGACAGTTGTCTGCTGCCACTTGTCCAGGGAGGAACCAGAGGACTCAGTTTGGCTCCCAACACCTGGAGACCATTCTCTGCGGTACGAAATGATGTTCGCTCTCGTTTCCATCAGGGGTGGTGGAGTCTGCGACACGCACCTGCCCCAGGGTTTTACGGACTTCTCGCCCATCCCTGCGGTGTTACGTTTTGTTGTCCCAGCAAACGTGTCTATGTCCCATTTAAATGTCAGGGCTTGATTGGGCGCGGATTCCAGCAACAGAACCCAGCCAAAAGGTCATAATTTGCGAATTCCTACAGCTGAAGTTTGTAGATTATGTAACAATGGAAACTTGGCTTTTTCTGTGATTCTTGTGTGCTTGAGTACCAGAGACTACTGGAAAGAATTTAATGGTAAAATTATTAATAACAATCTTGCAGCTTTTTGTTTTATTTTTACAAGAAATCACTGGAATTTTTTCAGGATTACCGTGTTTTGAATGCTAGAGGCCAGTGTGAAGTCTGCAACGTATTAATAAACTGTTATTGGATATTTCTCCACCACACAGTAGCATGGGCAGAAGTAAGGACTCTTTTTTTTTTTTTCTTCTTTTCTTCCCCAAGGCATGGGTCCAATTCATCTAAACGAAATTGACTGTACGGGCTTTGAAAAATCAGTCACAGACTGCAAGTTCAACATGGAGTCGCAGGGCTGTAACCACGAAGAAGATGCCGCTGTGAGGTGCAACGTTCCAGCGATGGGTTTCCAGAATCAGGTGAGAAGCCGAGCGAGCGCGGCGACGTGTTTCCATCCTGGAGCATCGTCTGCCCTCCCTTCCTACGCAGTGCAGGGCATCGGGGTAGGAATCGTTTCACCTAAGCTGGGGCTATTCGATGTAGATTTTAACACCTGCGTTGCGTTAGGAGGGGAAATAAGGATGATGCTCCCTTTTTGTACTGAGCTTTGAGCTCCGCTAAGCGTGACAAATGGGCGAAGTGCCACTCCAGCTGCGACCCCTGCAGTCCAGTGGCCCTGTAAAGCTGGTGCGTGTCCCCGTGGTGATGGGATATCGGTTGGGTCTCGTGATGGTGGTACCCGGGTGGCTGCTAGCGTAGGTGCCGCTGTCATCTTTGTCACCTGGGGCTTAAAAACTAACAGCGTGAAGCAGACGCAGGTTTTTCTGAGTAAACGCTCCTGCCAAAGGTCCGAAGGGAACGGAGGGGGGAAGCTTTCGTAGGGAGCGTGTTACTCCCTTGCAGCTGGTACAGGCCACTTCCAGATGCTGGCCTTGGCTAGACTGCTTACTGTCCATACTGGGAGCTGAAGAACCGAACTGCATCAACTGCCCTGCTGGCAGCTGACCTGAGTTTTCTGGGCTCAGTGACTGGAACCGCAGACCTCGAGAAGACCCTGAGCATCGCTCGCCCAAGCGTTGCATCTTCCCTCTGAAGTTTGCGACGAGGTTTGTTGATGTACGAGGTTTTTATGCCCTGCAGCTGCGTCTGAGCGGCGGCCGCAACCCTTACGAGGGCCGGGTGGAGGTCCTGGCAGAGCGCAACGGGACTCTGAAGTGGGGCACCGTCTGCAGCGAGAACTGGGGCACCGTGGAAGCCATGGTGGTGTGTCGGCAGCTGGGCTTGGGGTTCGCCAGCCATGCCTTCCAGGTGAGTCCCCGTGGCCTCCCGTGCGCGCGTTTCGGTCGTGACGACACGTGTGGTTGGGTCGGGGCTACTGGAGGAGGAAGGCTTATTTAAAAAAAAAAACCAAAAAAAACCCCAAAAAAAACCTAAACCCACAAACCACAGCATTTGGCTTCAAAGCATTAGCTGGCGAGACCCTGAAGGTTAAACCTCGTTGCACAACAGCCGTTGGGGGAAATTCGGAGCAGAAAGAGCTGCTGCAGCTCTGGGCAAAGCTGCTGTTTTCGTACTGCTCAGGGCTCAGATGTGCTGGGAAGCCTGACTGAGTCCCTTCGCCCTGGTCGGGCTGGTGGTTACGTGCAGTTTCTTGTCCCTGCTTGAGTCAAGGGGCAGTTGAACTCCTCAAGCTGACCGAAGTGTGGAAGCCAAGTGTAACCTGGTGTCAAACCACTTGAAAACAATTTGATTTTGCTCCTGTAGTTACTTTTTAGTGCAGCGTGTACATTATTGTGTAGTGGAGCTGGACCCTAGCTCCCCAAGTTGTTTGTATTTTTTTGCTCCTCTAATGACAAATGCCCTAAGCCCTCCCTGCTTGCACACGACTAAGGCTGGCACTTAATAAAGGGATAAAAACTACCAACTAACAAGCTTGGGATAACCACAAAGGAATAAAGTGTTCTTTCCCAGCGAAGCTCTTTGGCGCAGTGAATGGCAGCCTGCTGTGCTGGCTGGAGGAAAGCAAGCAGCAACCATAAGAGCTGGAAGAAGGGAGGGCAAGAGCTTCCCATCCAATTCCCAGATGGATAAATGGCATCAGGTGTAAGTAGCTGGCGTTGACCAATAATCCTGGTGCGAGATACTCTTCTGTACTGATGCGTCCCTCAAGGATCACAAGGTGAAAGAGCGACAGGCAGGCTTAGGTGTAATGGTGGATTTTGAAAGGAAAAATATAACCTCTGGGCGTTTATTGCAGTTCACAGACACTGGGAAAATGGGGATTTGGGCTCCTAAAATAATCTGGTTTCTCCCTAGGACAAAGTAATCCCCTGCCAGAGCTTGCTGTCTTGCTGTGCTCTGGAAATGCAGCCCCTTTGAGGCATTTCAGCTGAGACTCAACACTCTCCAGCAGCTTTGGGGAAACTTAGGCTCAAATGGCCACTGAATAAATAAACTTCATGTGTGTTTATATAGACGGAAACCCGCTCTCAGAAAACAGCCTTAGATCAGTTCTGGAAAGAAACCTATTTTCCCCAAACAATTTCTGGAAATTGAGAACTTGGGCAAACAAGTACAATGTGGCTGCAGAGAGCGGAGGCTGTCCCCATTCTCCAGCCCTGGGGTCCGGTCATCTCTGCTGTATTTTCCTGCCGTGCCTGGTCTGCTCGGCATTCAGATGGAACCGGCTCTGCCGGGCTGCAGCGATAAAGAGATTTGCTTGGGGAGAAACAGTAAGGCCTTGAAATGACTAATAGCCTCAGCATCCTCGGGGCTGGTGGTTGCTTATTGAAAAACAGGAGGGACCGTAGGCAGAAACGGAGAGTTAAAACTCTGCCCGGAGAGCGCGGTCCTGCGATGAGTTTGTCTTTAAGGAGTGACCAAGCCAGGATCCAGGAGGACGGGCTGGGCTTCTGGGCAGGTGGATTCCAACCAGTTTAACTCTTGTCCATGGCCAGAGAGGGATTCTGCACGTCCCTGAGGGGGACACCGGGGTCAGATGCCCAGGAGGGAGAAGACTGGAGCTGCCCCTGCTGCTGTTGTAGCCGTCCCCCTGCGCCAGCTGGTTCCACCGGCTGATTTGCTTCCGTAGCTTCCAAGCGGAGCACAAGAGCTGAGGATAGCCACGTCCCTCCAGCACTGGCCTTTCCAACTGCCTGGCTCTGTTGACGTAGCCCTGAGAGTCCAGCAAGAAACAAGACATTTTTTCCTTTAGCTGAGACTGCTGGTATTTAGAACAGAAAAGGCCCTTATGCATATCCCGGCTGCACCAGCTACGTGAGCATAAAGCTACACTGTGTGGAACAGGGCAGCCCTGTGTGCGGGTGTGCAAGGAGTGTTGCTAACAGGGTTAACAAACAGCCTGTTGCAATGGAAGCCATGGTACAGATGGGTTTTCTTTTTCTGGAAACGTGCTCCTAGTTTTGACACTAACAGATCTGATTTTTTTTTTTTCTTCTTTCTTCCCTCTCTTTCTCCCAAGCTTTGCAGTTGCAGCTTCATCAGGGTTTAGTGCGCTTAGTTCTGTGAGTGGTCTTACGCCGTGAGTTAATTTTCTGTCATTCCCACGAGTTTTGTATAACGGGGTGATGAAGATGAGTAGTGAGGAGGGTTTGAACATCTGTGAATGCCCCCTCAGAACCAAGAGACGCAGACCCTGGGTTAGCAGACCCCGCTGGTCCTGGTACTCCTCAAGTGCCTTGTTGCCACTGCCATTCCCGGTATGGCTGTGAATTCCACCTCCCCTCCTTGTGCAAGCAGCCACTCTGCCACTACTTGTGGCCTTTCCGAGTGCACAGATGTCACAAGCCAGATGTGGTTTAATTGCCGGGCATCTCTCCCAAAGGCACAGCCTAGATGACTTAAAACATCCCGAGGATGAATTCATCAGCTGGATGGGCAGAGCAGGGTGGAAAAGTGAGTTTACAGCTGGATTAAAAACAAGCAGAGATTTAAACCAGCTCAGAAACAAGGAGAGAGATTTGCTTAAACCGGTCAAGTGTTCGGGCAGGGAACATGGTCAATCTGGATTTTAATTCCAGTCCCAGCCTTCTACGTAAACAGACTTGGGCTCATTCCCCGAGTTACTCTGCTTCAGCATCCTTTGGCAAAGATCCATCTCCTTGATAGCGTGGGCCCTTGCATTGATCTTTCCTGGAGGGAAAATGCAAGTTACAGGAGAACGAATATTCCCCCAGCAGCCCACTCAACACGGAACAGTACGTGAACTGCCTTTTTCTGCTTTTCTGCCCAGGAAACCTGGTACTGGCACGGAGACGTCAGTGCTGACAGCGTGGTCATGAGCGGGGTCAAGTGTTCGGGGACGGAGATGTCCCTGGCCCACTGTCGTCACGACGGAGCCGATGTCTCCTGTCCCAGAGGAGGTGGTCGCTTTGGTGCTGGCGTGTCCTGCTCGGAGAGTGAGTAACTCGGGGTTTGTTTCATTTTGGCGTAAGCGTTTGCCCTGAGATATGCAGGAGAAACGGAGCGGCCCATGCTACACCTCGGACGTCTCAGGACGGTGGCAAATTGCTGTTGATGGGGCTGAGAAATTCCGTGCAAGGAAGGGGCCGGCCTCCACCTCTGACAGACACTTGTGGGTT
>JAVJGG010000050.1:16775898-16793000 GCA_035590195.1 Aviceda cuculoides | reverse complement strand
GGGGGGGGCTTTTAGCAGCCCGTCAGTTAATTTTAAACCTTCCTTCCCTCCTGCCAGCTGCCCCCGACCTGGTGCTCAACGCCGAGCTGGTGGAGCAGACAGCCTACCTGGAGGACCGCCCGATGTTCATGCTGCAGTGCGCGCTGGAGGAGAACTGCCTGGCCAGCTCGGCCGGCAACACCTCCGTCACCTCCGGCTACCGGCGCCTGCTGCGCTTCTCCTCCCAGATCCACAACAACGGCCAGTCCGACTTTCGCCCCAAGAACGGCCGCCACGCCTGGGTCTGGCACGACTGTCACCGGTGAGGGCCACAAAGACGGTTTTTTGCGCGGTCGGTGCTTCCTTCCATCCCTTTCTGCTGCCCGGCGAGGGGGGGGGATACTGCTTTACCAGGGGAGCGCAGGGCTGAAACCACGGCTGCGGAGCTGTGACGTGTGTTAGGGCAGCTGTGATCACCCGACAGCAGAGGAACCAGCTTATTACAGTGGGAATTATAGTTAAGAACCGGTAGGGGAGTAAGACAGACGTGGAGCTCTCGTTGGGAGAGATGTATACGCAAGGGCAGTATGTACATGGGAGTATGCGTCTATACGGACAGCAGGAAGAAGCGAGAAGCGGGTGCCTACGTACCCGCTGGGTGTAGAAAGCTGCAGCCATCTCTGCGACTCCCCTCACCTGGGAAAGGACTCAAGAACATGGTGTAATTCCGCATATTTTTTTTTTTTTTTAACGCATCTCGGCTCTGCTTCAACTGTGTACAGCTGGGAGATTGGTTTGTGCTTATTTTTGACAAACAGTAAACTCGCCCCCATAAGCGCATCATTTTTCAGGGGGAAGCTGACAGTTTCAGCCAAAGCACACCAGGGTGAGGAAAGAGAACTGGACCCAAGCCATCCAGATGCTCTGCCTCTGAAACGGTGGCTTGTTACAAGGTTGATTTTTTTTTCTCTACTTTGGGGTAAAAGGGAGCTAAGTAACTCGGCGCACAGCTCTCGTCCTGCCACCGTTCAGACTTTTCCCTCGTGAAAACATTAGCGCAGCAAATTCTCAAATCGAACGGCCCTTCGGTCTTCGCGAACGGCGCGAGCGAGGCCGGACGCGGGGGTAGCACCGCACGAGCGTCGCGGTGCTGCGGTGCTACCAGCCCGAAGCTTCAGATGGTGGCGTTGGGGCAGATGTTGGCCGCTCACCCCGCAGACGGGTTGGTTCGGAACGTTGGCAGTCGGCGGCGCGAGCGGAGCTGAAACCTCGGCAGCCCGGAACCCAAGGTAAATAGGTAATGGTGTGGTTAGGGAGGAGGCAAGCCGGACCAGTGCAGCGTGAGTACCTGCCTCTCTGGCCCCGTTGGGAAGGGGCTGGGGGAGTACGTGGGTACCGCAAGGCTTCGAGCACGTCGCAGGCTGGTTAAAAAAGGAGGGCGCTTGGAGCGATTTGGGAGAGGCTGCCTAAGGGAGGTGAGACTGGGAAAGGATCAGGAAGAGGCCAAGAGCCATCTGCGTGCTTGAAACTGGATTCTGTTTATACGGAGGAGGATGAACTCAATTCCTCTTCAATCTTTCCAGTCTGTAAACACCAGAATGTAAACACCTCTTTGAATGATTCAGACATATTTCAGAATCTGAGTCAGACTTGAGAACCTCAAACTTTTATCAGAGGCAGCCAAACGAGACAGCCTTAAAGTCAACAGCGCAGCCGCTGCAGAATGCCTCCTCTTTCCTAGCTGCCTCACTCCATCACTAGGAGCTTGTGTAGTTGGCTTTTGATGTGGAAGTAGAACAAAAATGGGAAAGACCTGTAGCAGGGAGTGAAAAGTGATTAACTTCTGGCAGGTGGCAATTTTTTAAATTTTTTTTTTTTTTCAGGGGAAAGGCAGGAGGAGGTAAGAAGAAACCCACCCTCTAGAGGAAAAATTTCCTCTGCTTCCCTCCTTACTCCTTTATCTGTAAACATGTGAGCACAGTGATGCTGCGACAATGGTGGTTGGAAGTTTTTAAGCCATGATTATTTTTACAGCTGGAAAGGAGAGGATTTCTGCACTTTTTTTTTTTTCTTCTTTTTTCAACTCCAGAGCGATGGCTTTTGAATTAGGGCCTGTCTGTACAGTTGCCTCACTCCTCAGAGTCGAGCTACGCCGATGAGCCCTGCTGCGTCTCAGCGCAGCGTTCCCATAGTTGGGGTCGACGTACAGCGATTTCTCGCACCCACGGCTGCTCTCCTGTTGCCCGCCACGCGCTCGTGCTGTGGGTTTACTCCCGATTCCAAAGCTGGGATCAAATTCAGTGTGTTGCATCAGCATGACCGCGTTTATGTGCCCAGCCCTGACCGTGTGGAGCACACGACTGTTTTAATCCGGTATTTCCATCTGCTTCCTGTTCTGCTCGTCCCGTGCACTTCAACGGGACCAAAGCACAGGCTTAATTTTTTTGCTGAACCAGCAGTGTGGCACAGAAAAAGTCAACGTTCCCAAGTTTAACATCACCCAAACCCTGCTGTGGTCTAACTTTGCTAGTTAGGACAGACCTTGTACTGGCTCCCAACTGTTGCTGCGCCCAGCAGTGCTGGAGCCTTCCTGATAGCAGCCCAGGCTGAGTTGACACTGACACTTCCCCGTTTAAAATTATGAAATGTATCATGTGTGAACCCAGCTGTCGGGTTGTTTAGATCTGAGCGGAGGGAGTGCTGAGAGAAGCTGGTTCCATCTGTTGTTAGTTTTCTGCCAATAAATTTACATTTCGCTGCTTAAAAATAAATAAATAAATAAGTAAAAATAGCCGGGTTGCTGCTCTGGGTACATCCAGCTCTCTTTGCAGCCTCTTGTTAAGGAGCAGGTGAAATATTTCTTGTTCTGGTAAATGACAGGGCCACTCGAAATGGTGACCTGACTGATGATGGCTTTGATTTTCCCCTCCTTTGCCGTTATAAAACGCAGTGTGCTTTCCCATGGAAAAGCTTTAGCACTTGATGTGTAAACAAACACCCGGGCCAGGAGCCAGCACGAAGGCAGCACGGGCGATGGTGCCATGTAGGATTACGCCCAGGGGAATATTTCCCGGCTGTGGTTTCTCTGGCTCTACATCCTGCGGCGCTGCTCGGTCCGCAGCGCTTCCCGGGTTGTGTATTTACCCCCGCGGCGTGGGGCTGGGAGGTGGAATGCCTGCCCCGAGGGATGCACCGGCACCGAGAATGGAGTCTGGGCTACTCGCATCCGAGTTGTTGTGCCTGAGCTGCTGGAGCGGACTGTGCAGCCCTTTAGAGCCGGTAATTAAAGAGGTGTGTGTTTTCCCCAAAGATAATTCTCCCTGTCTGTGCCTTGCAGGCATTACCACAGCATGGAGGTTTTTACCCACTACGATCTATTGAACCTCAATGGAACCAAGGTGGCCGAAGGACACAAAGCCAGTTTCTGCCTGGAAGACACCGAATGCGAAGCAGGTACATTTGCCAGAGCCCTTTGTGCTGGGAATTTATCGCTGTCCCCATACAGGTGACTGGCTCCAAAGGTGCTGTCAAAGGCCTGAGCAGGGCTAGAACGTGGCCTGGCAGGAGCCAGAAACCAGTTCTGAGGTTATGGAGTGGTCTCTACAGGTGTAAGAGAAGCCCCGAAGGCCCCATATGCTGAGGTTTTCAGATCTCAGCTCCTTACGTCCTTATTCTGAGCTGCCCTGAAACCTAAGCGTGCGTCTCCTAGTTCCTGTAAAGTGAAATTCCAAAATGTGCCTCGGGGTGATGAGGTGTATTTCAATACAAGATGTTGAGCAAGACACTTGTATTAAATCTCGTCCAAAATACTGTGCCTGTAGCTTATTGTGATCTACAGGAGCTGGAGAACAACTAGTCCGTCCTCTGATGTGCCCGAGGGCGGGAGTGTAACACTTTGTCTCTTTAACTCTTACCGTTTAGATGTGCAAAAACAGTACGAATGTGCCAATTTTGGTGAACAAGGAATCACAGTTGGATGCTGGGATGTGTACCGTCACGACATCGACTGCCAGTGGATCGATATTACTGATGTCCCACCAGGCGATTACCTCTTCCAGGTATGGGGAAAAAAAGGGACTTGAGACATTTTTGAGAAATTTGCTGTTGCTTTTATCTTATTCATTAGGGATGTCAAAGATGTAACTGACTGGTTTATTTGTACATCTCCTACAGTGCTATAAAGTTCCAATTACAAAGAGATTATATTCCCAGGATACCTAAAAGATAATTACGGAACAGGACAACACAGTGTTAGCAGATCACCTATTTCCCCCAAGTGAAAAATCAGGGCCAATAACCACAGTTTAGGGATGATAGTCCTAAGAAATCCACGTGCGGCTAATAGTTGCTAGTCCTACACAATCCACGTGCAGCTACAGTTGGTAACACACTGTGTAAGATGTCCCAGTATATATATGCACAGCATCCCACTGTTGTCTTATCTAAGCTTTTGAGCTGTTTGTAAGCAACACTCGCTGCACTTGGGGGTTAAATAGTGCTATTCTTGTGGTGTTTGCATGAGGAGTTAAGATTATGCCTACAGTCTGTTTTGTGCAAGTGGGTGGAGTGGGGGAAATTCTCTGGTTCTAAAAACAGCCACTTAAACTGGAGAGGAGTGAAGGGAAGAGGAATTATTTTTGCCTGCTTTGCTATGGTGTGAAATGTAGAGAAGGTGTTTGAGGGTGTATGTTGGTGCACGGGGGAAGGTGTGATCTTGATCTGGCTTTAATCAAGTAGAGTTTCTGTCTCCTTGCACAATGAGTTAGGTTTTTCCTGTTAAAAAACCAAAAAGTATTATGGCGTAATGAAAAAGCTGATTCTGTCTCAGTCTGACTAGCAAGTGTCATATCCAGTCCACCTTTAAATAACTTTATGCTGTGTTTCTCCACCACTCCCTAGGTTGTCATCAACCCAAACTACGAAGTTGCTGAATCCGATTATTCAAACAACGTGATGAAATGCAGGAGCCGGTACGACGGGCAGCGCATCTGGATGTACAACTGCCACATAGGTGAGCGTGACTCCTGCAGGGGAAAGTTTAATGCCTGTCGCGCATAGACCAGCCTGCAGTGCTGGCTCTTGGCTAGGAATTCTCTGTGCTTCCATTGCAACGAGCTTATGTGCTTGGAAGGATGAGACACCGAGCCATACGGGTGCTATTTGCTGTAGACTGTTCAAAAGCAGACACCGCTGTGTCTCCGGTACGGGGTCAAGCTGCAAAGAGGAGGACGGTGGGATGGGGGTGGGACAGCTGGTTACGTAGCGCTGCGTCCGACACGTTACTGGAGCAGCGAGCACGACGCTGGTAAAACAGCTCTCCGCGCAAGGTCCCAAAGAAATGCCTCGGGCTTGGTAGAACGGGGATAACAGATGTTCCAGCTGTATCTCTTCTACAAAGCATTTTTCCCTCCCAAGGCTGTCGGACATAAAGAAGGCTCTCATGCAACCTGAGAACTTGTTTAGAGTGCCCGAGTAGGTCCAGGCAAACAACTACACCTTCTTCCCAGACTCAAATTATTACCAAGCTGGGACTGACCTCTTCGGACCCCAAAGCTTCTCTTTTGTTGAAGAGCAAACGAGGACAGGGGTGGGTGAAGCAGAGCAGTGGAAACGAGCCCTCTGCTTGAGCCAGAAATGAAAGTGCTCTGCTGTCCCTTGAATGCGAGGGAAAACTGTATTTTCTTGAATACATGTAAAACATTACCATTTGGAATTTTGCAGGGTCTTGGAAATATCAGAGCCAAACTTGTTTAAATTTGCATTAATAGTCAATTGTCAAGACCATTTTAAAATGGAATTAAGTTGGGGGCTTTGTAAGATAATATATTTTCTGTGTTAAAAACAGCTTAACGGCAACTGCCTGCCAACCTCCAAATAAAACCAGTGGTGAAGGCAATTTCCAGAGCTGGCTGAAGTTCTTGAAAGAGTGTTTTTCCTGAAAAAAAATCCATGTAACCACTGATTTTTCTCATTAATTTTGGTTTTTTTTTTTTTTTAAGAAAATACTTGTCTCATATGTCAAGCTTCAGATTGCGACCTAGTTCAGAAAAGCCAAACCCACTTTATTTGGATGAACGGGCACTTAAGTATTGGATAGGCTCTCCAGCTGAGCTTGAAAATATTTCTATTTAGAAATAAATGTGTTTAGCTTTTATTGTTTCTCCACTAGCAAAAAGTAAAAGCATGGTCCTACTTAAGAAGAGTGAACAAACCCCACTTACCATCAGCCTCAAGGAGGAGAGCATTTCACAGGTCCTGCCAGTCATCGCCTAATTTTTTTAAGCAACAAAGATTAGCAGTGAAATTGAGGGTAGGTTGTAGTCTAGCCTTCCAAATACATAAAAGACTAGATCCAGTACTCCTGGGGACTCGTGGCTGTTCCAGTTATGGTAAGATTTAATTAATGCTTAAATTAATTAGCCCAGGAAAATCTTTGCTCTTCTAGTACTTGCTTTGAGCCCTTCATTTTCACAGCATCTCTTGCAGATTACACAAACCCCCAGTGTGTTCTCTGTCTTGTGTCGCGAGCTGCCTTTGCTGCCTCCTGCTCAACCCTGTGCTCTTTCTGTAAATTCCCCAGGTGGCTCTTTCAGCGAGGAAACGGAACAGAAGTTCGATCACTTCAGCGGACTCACAAATAACAAGGTGTCCACCCGATAGAACGGCAGCGCCTCCCACCCCACTATTTAAAGAACCGAGGTTTCCTGCTTCGGTGATTTCCCTAACCACTGCACAAAAAAGAAAATCAAGCAAACAATCAAACTCTAAATTAGCAAGGTAAATTATTTTCTAAAGATGCCTTCCTTCCCGGTTTAGGTGCTCAGACCACCGTGTGTCTTTTAACTCCAGTCCCTACTACGGAGGTAGTTAGGAGCAGGCTTTTAAACTCTATTTGGTTCCATATCTTCACCATTCCAACCTTCTCCACAAAGATTTCTCCCTCCACGTTGCAGCGCCGTCTTTATTCACAGATGTAGGTCCAGGCTACAGCAAGCACAATTTGCCTTTGTTTGGGTACTGGCAACCTAAATCTGCCTTTACCATTCACTTTCTTCAAGGCATTAATCTTGGTATCTTTAAGCTCTTTGACTCAAGCTTGAACGCACCATTGAAGCAAACGCCTCCATTTGTGACGCTGCTTCTTGAACACAGCTAATCCTCAGTACTGCCATGTCATTACTGCATTTTAGCAAAGAAACACAGGAAAGGAAAAAAAAAATTGGAGCAGCTTTTTCTGGGCAGAACAGTACAAAGCGTAATTTAATACTGAAGTGAAACTCTTGTATTCAACAATCAACTCCCAACGTAATCTCTTAAGCGGAGCAGCTAATGCAGAACTGTTTTCTACAAGTGCATCAGGGCTCCACGAAGCTACACCTCCCTTGTAACAGCTAGAAGACGATGCAGATCTCCTGATGATGAGGCCACTGGACTGTGAATTTCCATTACACAGTAAGCTATGCGCCCAACGGATTCTATGTACATCATCTAAATATTACCTTCTAATTCTGGATATTCACTCTGTCTTTTCTTTAAAGGATAAATTTAGTTAAGGCATTGTATCATCACTGTACCTTACAGAGGTAACTTCATGGCTTTCATCATCAGGGATCTGGGCCTGTGCTGTCAGACCCACCTGTGTAAGTTGTTCTTTAAAAGGATTTTTACACTTGGTAAATTCATAATGGTGCTACGTGCGTTCCTCTGTTTGTTTGAGGACACACATTGCTACACATTTTCAGACACAGCTACTTGAATAAAAGTGTTTTACCCAGAAAAATGTTTTATATGCCATTTGTGTATTTCTACTCCATGAAAGTTTAAGGCCTTGTTCACAATTCCTGGTACTGAAGTTTGTTCTCCCTCTGTGTTTGTACAGAAGACTTCTACAAGCAGCTAAAGTTAACTGAGTACTTACAGCTGACCATTTCAATCCACAGGGAGAATTTAAACTGGCTGCATTGAACTTGTGCTCTCCATAACCTACCTCACAGGGATGTTGTGGGGCTTAAAGAATGCAGAAGTCTTTTGCTAATGCCTGGTCAGAGTATTTCTGTCACTTATCCAGTGGCCCAGAGGGTAGCATCTAGCAAAGGTTTTTAGCCTACTGTAAGCTGGAAAACTCCATTTTGTTCTCAAGATGCCAGACTGTGTAGCAAAAGCAGAGTCTGAGATGTGCTGGATGCTCTGTTGCTGCTGCCACAACAAAGTGTCTTGCAGCATCTCTTAACACCAGGATCTGGGCAAATCACAACTGGCAAGTTCTGGTTTTCTTTTCCTAATCAGTGTATGACAACTTTCCTTACTAACAAACAGTGCAACAAAGCAAGTCAGGCTCTTTAAATGCTATGTAAATAAGGAAAAACCCTGAAACTCACTTGCATTCAATGCTTGTCACTTCTGTGGGATATTTTAACAATAACATTACAGCAAAGTAAACGTTAAACAGATTTTTTTTTTTAACTCCTGCAGGTGCTCTGCTCTTGCTTACAGCTGAATTTTGGCCAAGAAGATACAATTCCCTTACTCTAATGCATTTTTGTAAATTTATAGAACAGGCTTTTCTGTAAGCAGCCTTAGTTTCTGCAAGTGTCCCAGTGAATAACAGACACTTTGAAACAGAGTAGGGCAAGATGCTCTCCATAATGAAGAGCTAACAGCAAGCCTCACAGGGCCTGGCTCTTGAGCTCAAGATCTCACTAATAGTAAACTTTTTCCCTTCTCAATTTTAGAAAGAAAAGACAGCGCTAATCCATAAGAGAACATCCCTGCGGCAACTCACTGTTCTGCATGCAGTTTAATATCACAGCCATGCTCATCTATACATCTTTTGTTAGCCGAGATGGTTTATTCCTCCTGGTCCAAGCTTTCCGGCAGGAGCATTTCGGTGCCCAAGAGGCCCTGCTGCTTGTGCTTCAACCCCAAAGCCCGGGTCACCAGCCTCTTCGCCACCGCAGTGTCAGTCTGGGGTCTTTCTTTTGCAAGGTGAAGGAGCTCTAGGTAAAAACGGGTGAAAATCATGAAGTTAGTGCTTGTTGAGGAACAGTCTTTTGGCTGAGCCCAAGGACTAGCAGACAGAAGGGCTGATTTCTACTTCCTTAGTTCCTTTACAAAATTAGCCCAGGAGTATGAGCAAGTCCTTCTATCCCTATCCAGTCAATTGCCTTTTCTTTTAGAAAGATGTGCCTCCAGAGTTGTACTTAAGATTTTTCAATGACAGTTCAAAAGCTATTTGGCTATGATTAAGCTCCAGGCCTCTTCTGCAGTGGAAGAGAGAATTGTTCCCCAGTTGCTTTCAGGAACAGCTTCCTAACGGTTCTGGCAAAATTCAGCAAGTCGCATCTCTGAGAACAAAATGAAGGCACATAGTCCAACCAATTTATTCATGCACAGTCAAGTTTGATCTCAATTTAGACTAATCAAAACCAGCGGTCTAAATCCTTAGAAAGCAGCAAGGAAAAAAAAAAATCTGCATTTTTTTTTTAAAAAAGCTAAATCTATCAGCTGCTTTGGGAAAGCCCTTTGGCCAGTAACCACCATTTTCTGGTAGATACCTGCCTTGCTAGAGTTTCAGCTTACAAGAAATTAATACACCAAAACTTTACCAAGTCCACAGTAGTATGGATTTGGCAATTACCTGATCATTTATCAGCAACTGTTTGCAAATTTATTATCCAGTTAGCAATGGGGGCTTTGCTTGCTTTTTCAGAAGTTTATTAATAAAGGCAGCCCATCAGCAGCTTAAAGAAAAAGGGGCAGACTCAAAGCATCCGCAGCTTGGAAAATAAAACTGCCACTCTTTCTTGACAAAGCTCAGAAAAAAAAAAAAAAAAGCAAAAAAAAAAGAGAGACACTGTCAGCTAATTAAGATCCAAATTTGTATTTGGAAAAAAAATTGCTCCTTAAACTGACTACAGAGTTTATATATAATGTTCCCCAGAAGGCGTTTATAACCTGATTCAGAAGTGTGCCAACAGGCTAGAGCAACAAGAATCAGGAAGCACGAATGAAAATACACAAAGAGGGGAGTGCGAAACCAAATCCAATTCTTTGACATTTCATTTAAATCTAGCAGTCTTAAGAACTCAGGAACTTCTAACTGTGACAGTGTCCCTTTAAAGCAGTAATACTGATATTTGTTTCAACTGCAATGTACTGTAGAAATAACGGTATAGTTGTTGTACATTCAGCAAAGTCTCTACTGCTACAAGATTCATGGCATTTCTTTACTGTGGCAAGTATAACTGATTACAGTATGATTTTAAAAGGCAATAAAAGAAATAAAACAATGTTAATGGCTAAGCTTAACAATTTTTTTCCTTCACCTGATACTGAATAAAATTATGCCAACCACAAAATGTAACTGCTGTGGGTTTTGTCTCATCTATTAACAGCTACACTCGTCTGCTGAACAATACAACTGCTCACTTAAAACTTTACACAAGACAAGCAAGTAACCCAAGAAAGACTAAGCCTGAATTTCAGCAAACCACTTAGCTGAAGAGAAAACAAAAAGCAACAGGATTTGATGCTTTTTTGATCCAGTCCTTGTATAGCAGGAGAGAAAGAGTAACTGAAAAGCATAGGTAACAGCTGTAGTTATCTCTCTTGTAAGTAAAATATAATGTAGTCTCGTTCTGCAAATTTGTTTTTGTCATCACATTCACCTATGCCAACCACTCCTGCCTGCTGCTAACAAGCAGAAACCAGCATTACTGACGCAGTAAGTTTTAACATAACTATGATACAGGTTGGCTGTAAATACTGTAAAAAACAAAACCAAAAAAACCCACAAAACCAGAAACATTTGCAGGCTTTTACGAAAGACTCCACACAACAGGTCACTGTCCTAATGCCAATAAAGCTATAACAACAAACGAACAAAAGAAATACTGGTCCTTAGTATATATTTCCCCATTTAACCTGTCATCATGACCACTCAGGATACAGAAGTCTGGTAAACCAAGAAATACTACTAATAATAATTTAAAAAAAGATTATCTTACTTGGTCGCTGAAGTGCCTTGATTTTAGACTGCTTTGTTGCATGGATCAATGGTCGGATCTTTAAAGAAGGATAACGTCGCCCCAGGGCTTGAGATGCTTCAAAAGAACAAAGATTGCTGAAATTAGCAGGCTGAATATTGGTGGCTTTAATCATAAAAATCAGTACATGTTATGACACCACCGAATAACTTGAGCTTCAGCAGCTGATGCATTATCATCTCGGGACTTGTACTAAAACAGCTAAGCTCATTCTGGTCATCTCAGGCTTACTTGTATCACGCATTCCTTGGCACTGGAAGAGTCCCAAGAAAATATAAACACATTTTAAAAGACACCTCTGTCATTATTAGACTGAATCCCAAGAAAAGAGCCTAAGCTTTTGGACTACATATGCTGCTGGATGGAAACTTTTCTTGGGATGGCTCTGACCTGAGCTTGGGGTGTTTGCCCTGAGCAGATCAGCTTGCCAGGAGGCTTGGTGTCCGACCCGCGTGCCACTGCACGTGTAATGTCCCCAGGAGGTCACGAGCACTCGTTATTGTACGCTTGCAGGAATTTTTGTCTGGTTCCAAAAGAAAAAAACCTGAACTGGCAAAACAAATTACTTTCTAGAAATGCAGCGCGAGTGCTGCACACAAAAGGTGCCCCGGTTATTATCCAAGCCAATTAAAAACCTGCTCTTCTTGCAAAGCAGAGTTTCCACACACCACCACGGTTAATTCCAGCTTCTCAAAGCCTTAAAAGCCTTTCAAGTTTGAAGCACACGGGAACAGACGTGATGAACCATGACCACCTTTGGCAACAGCTTAGCCTGCGCGCAAGACTCGGCAGACGCGCGTCGCAAACCGCCGCGTCAGTACAGGGTCACTGAGCAAGAGCAGAGAAACCCCAGCGGCTCTGCAGGTCCCTGAATCACAGCCCCGGAGAGTCACAGTACCTGCAGACAGGCTGGAGAAGATTCCCAGGGCGTGCGTATCATCCACCCACTGGATTTTGAAACCACTTTCGCTAAAATGAAAAGACAACAGAATAATGTTCATCGATAAGAAAGAAAAAAAACCCCACACGATAAAACCCATCGGCCACCTTGAGTTAGCAAGAGTACTTAATATTTTTATGTAGACAGCTGGTGCTTTTCAAAGCATTGTACCCATTTTACATGAGGGGAAAGAGAAGGAAAGGAAGGCACAGAAGAACAGTAGTTGAGCCCCTTTCAAGGCCACAATGTGCAATTCCCCCATCAGCTGTCCCCAAGAGCTCTCCTTCTTCTCTAAAGGAACCCTTGGCCAAAGTCAACCAGTTTCAGGGGCTGTCTTGTAACACAGAAATATTGTTTGTCATTTATGTAGTGCTCTATAAACACAACCCAATTGCTCAGACATCTACAATAAAACGCAAGTGATTTATAAAAGTGGTTTACAAAGCTTAGGGTGAAGAAACCAATGTGAAAAAATCTAATAAAGTGTCAGTGGAAAATGTGAGTTTGGGAGCAGAGAGTTCCAAGATTTTCCTGCAGCACAGAAAATACAATCCACTGCTCAGATTAGATCTGTCAATTTTCAGCTCAGTTTCACTGTCACAGCAAGTGGAAAAAATACATTAGAGGAAACACACACAACAGACACTAAGTCAGCTTATTGAAAACGTAAGTCATGTTTTTTAATTTAAGGGATCTGAAGGGGTGAAGTGTTCACATCTAATCCATCAGGTATGTCAAAAGAGGAGGAGGATGGTGGGAGGAAAACAAGGAGAGGTGCCTACAGACATCATATCTGCATACTCTGGCAGAAGTGAGACTGATTCAGAGCTGTGCCAGCACCGTTTATCACTAATGAAGGGCTGAACTTTGCTCTGGTCCTGCTCCTAATCCAATGTCACTCCCTTCAGCACAGGGCTCTGTTCCCCATTATTTACATAATAAATCTTATCTCCGACAGCAGGATTGAGCCCTTTTTCTTGCAAAGACTTATGTAAGCATGTAATTTCACTCAGGCACTGGAATGCAATAACAAAGAAGCTCCTAGAAAGTACCAAAAGACTCTCACTGAAGCCAGAGCAGTAGGAATAAGCCCACACGTAGATAACTGTGTGTATGACAGAGCCCTGAAGAACCGGTCGTGTTTTAAATTGTGCATAAGCCACAGGAAAACGTCCTTTAAGGCACAGAAAGCGTGTAAGACATAAGGGCATAAAGGTGAAACTAAAATTTAAATTTAATCAGGTTCTGTTGTGCATTCCAGTCTGAATACTGCTCCCTTTGTACCCCTGATGTGCTCAGGCTCTCGGAGAGGTACTCACTGGAAATCTGAGAACACTTCTAACAGGTGCTCCGTTTTCAGCGATGGGGAGAAGTCATAGATTTCGGTTACGTGGCCAAAATCCCCCTCGCTGAGCTGTGCATCTCCGTAGTTGGAATAATCAAAGCTGATCTTCTCAATGCTTATGTCCTTCACGGTTAAATAACCCACAATCTGAGAATATTTAAAAAAAAAAAAAAAAAAAATCAAAATAATTAAAAGAGAAAAAGAAAAACAGACAAGGTGTTACATCAAAGAACAATCCTCCAGGGCCCCACCTCGGTCCCTGCAAACCACTTCTGCGGTCACACTCCTGCCAACAGGTTCAGCAGCCACCTGAGGCAGCCCCGGCACAGGGGCTCTCCTCCCACGGACTAATGCCTTCCCCTCGGGCTGACTCCCGAGCCAACCTCTTTTCCCAAAAGTTGCTCCCCACAACAATACCCGTGGCAACACACTACCTCTGTGAAAAGCTCTGCGGTACAGTCGTCCTCGAGGCTCCCATGTCCGCAGACGGCCGCGCTCTCCTCTTTATCGCCTGCAGACAAATGCAGCTCACGACACAGCGCGTCGGCCAAGCCCGAGCACTCCTTGTCCTCTTCTTCTGCCACGGGCCCCTTCCCGCTGCGGTTCTGCACGGGAGCATCCTCCCAGCGCTCATTCTGGTCCTCAGGAGCTGATGGGTCAGCGCCACAGACCGGCTCAGGTGCGGCCAGAGGCTCATTTTGGGCTTCTAGAGGGTTCTGGCATTGGGTATGCTCCACCTGGCCAGCGTTGGGGCACTCTCGATCTTGGCTTTCCAGTTCGGAGAAACTTTCGCCTCCCTCCATCACGCCGGCATTCACAAAGTCCTTGCCCTGTTCTTCAGGCTGTGACACGTTTCCACCGCTCTCCAGGCTCTTGGCAGCAGCGCAGCTCTTTCCTTGGTTTTCCAGCACCAGTGACGCGGCACTCGACTCTGCTACAGCCGGGTCCGTACAGCAGTCATTGCCGCGACTTTCTGATAGGGAGGAGTTTTTGCCGCACTCCAATACACCGGCATCCCGGCTGTTTTGGTCTTCAGCTTGCAATTGGCACAGGATTTTGCTATCTTCTGGTATAATAGCATTGTCGCAGCTCGAATCTTGCTCTTCTGCTTCAGTTGGGCTTTTACTGTGTACAGAAGTAAGGGGATCTGAACAGTCTTTATCCTGACTTTCCTGCCCAGAGAACTCATTACCATTCTCTAACGACGGGACATCCGTACAACACGGAGGACATTCATTGTTTGTGCCATCGTTATTTTTTCCTGAAGCACACTCTTCGCCAGGCTCCTGTTGCTTGCCAAGGGCCAAGGAGACACCACCTGGGCTGCCTTCAGACTTGCCCAGTTCCTCCTGGGCATCCCCGACTGAAGCTTTAGGGCAGATCTCTTCTTCCTGTGCCATATTCCCCCCTGACTCGGTGCCAGCTGCCACCGGGCTCTCCTGCTCCCCCCACTCTGCCTTCTTGCGCATCGCCTTGGGGACGTACAGGGCTTTATCCGGCTTCTTTCTGGGCGGCCTTTTTATCCTGCCAGACCCCACGCAGGCTCGAGAGTTGTCTCCGTGCATCTCCCCGCCGTGCCGCAGCCTGCCGCCTCGGCCCCCCCGGCCCCACGGCTGCGGAGGTCGGTGCGGTCTCGGAGGGTTGCTGCTGGGTTTTTGGTCGCCAGTCTCGCTGGGCAGCCTGGGACCAAAAGAACGGCAAGACGTGAGCGGGGAGCAGAGGAACCCAAGTAACATGATATTTGCAAAAGAGAGAGGAGGAAAAGCACCAAATCCACATAGAAGTCAGCAAATCGGGGAGGGGGGGAGAGCCTCTGCTTCCTTAACGACTGGAAGGTGCTATCAATCACAGACACCCCCCTCTTTGAAGAGGAGCAACACACAAACTTTGTGCTTGTAAGCTTGAACAAAAACCCCATGGCCAGAAAGAGAAGCACCATTACATCCACTGCACTGTACCTTACGGCCGAGTGACAGATGACCGTCCTCCTCCTCCATCCTTCTCCCACAGAAAAGCTGCTCAACAAATCCACGTTGTCCACAGTCCGATGGATCAGGTACCTGAGGCGACTGGACAGCGGGGGGAACAGGAGCACTCTGAAAAGAGATGGGTTGAGGGCATCAATTTGCAGGAAGGAAAAGGACAGGGATGTAGCAAGAATTTAACCACCTCTCTTTCCCAAGTCGTTCCCAGCATAGGGTTTAATCCAAGCCCAAAAGCCAAGCAGGACTTTCTGGTATTAAAGACACAAAATCTCTTCTCCATCTTAGATGTCTAGACAGATGTGCCCACTTTGCACGTAGCACTGGGAGTGCGGGGCAGCTGGGACTCTCATTCCTGCCTGTATCCATTCTGGGAATAGCTGGAAAGTACCAGCAGAAGGCTGCTACTGGTCGCCTTTCTCCCACTCTGAGTGTGCTCCAGAAACCAGCAACTCAAAGAACATGAATGGATAAATAAACACCACATTCAATTCCATTGCATTTAGACACATTTTCACAATTCCGGTTTCATTCCTGAGCATTTTACAATTGCACAGGTACTTTCTCTGCCATGTGTTTTTTAAGAAGCAATGAAACAAATACTTAAGGTCGTTACAAGCTGGCAGGAAGTTGAACTAAGCCATGTCACCCCTGCTCCTGTCTGACACCCTCTTTCTGGCCATCTTGAGCTCTTTCTGGCCATCTTGAGCTTTTCAAAGGTCACTGGATCAGGGACTAGGTCCAGTTAAATCCAGCCCGGCCAAAGAAAAACAATGCAGCAATCCAAGGTGAGAGTTTGCTGCCATGGAGGAGGATCTGGCGTACAGGAAGCCCTCGGCAGAGAAGGGAAATGAAAGTTTGATTACAAAGCTATTCATTATAACTCATCAGGCTGACTAGTGAGCTAGGCCAGACTGTGGCTGGTGCAAAAGCCACCAGCGTCAAAAAAAACCCCAACCAAAACCAAAAAGCCCTGCTTGAAGGAGCATGAATAGAGAAGGGCGCATGGCAGAAACCCCACGCTGATCCCTGGCCCGCAGGGATGCTCTGAGCCAGCCTGGAGCTCCGCAGCCTGCCAGCCCTTGCAGCCAGACTCCAAACGCTGCCGCTCACACCCAGCCGGCGTTTTCACCCCGCTGAACCGACAGAAAACACGAGACGAGAGTCACGACGTGCCACCGCTCCCGGAGCGACACGTGCCGTCGCCCAAGGACTGGACACGGCAGCAGGGAAGGGGTCACCCCCTGCAAAGACCACCCTGGCCGGGCGCTTACCTGTGGTGCTGCCCTTGCAGCATGAAGTGCTCCAGCTCCTCGGCGATCCTGCCCACGAACTCATCCTCGTTGGGCGAGAGGAAAACGCCATCCATGCAGCGCAGCGCCAGGGTGGCGGCGGACGGGAGGCCTGCGAAGGGACGGGGACGCAGGGAGAGCTGGCTGCGAGCTCCTCTGCCCCCCCGTGGGTGCCCAGCACCCCCTGCAAACCCGACCCCCCCCTCTGTGCAGCTGCCTGCACCCCGTCCCTTTCCCTGTGCACTCCCAGCACCCTGTACGGCTCCCTGGCCCCCTCGACCCCCCCGTGATCCCCCTTCCCCATGCACCCCCAACACCATGCTGCTTTTTACGCCATGTTACTCCCTTCCTTGCGCCCCCCCACCCCGCCCCAGCACCCTGTACGGCTCCCTGCCTCCCTCGACACCCCTGTGCAGCCCCTTCTGCTGCTCTTTGCACCGTTACCCCCTTCCCCGTTGCACCCCCGGCACCACGTGCGGCCTTTTGCACCCCCCCCCCATCCCCGTTCCCCCCCGCATC
>JAVJGG010000050.1:16753716-16774786 GCA_035590195.1 Aviceda cuculoides | reverse complement strand
AACCACAACAACAAACCCAAACCCCCAAAAAACAAACCCCTTTTTGTTGATGCCAGACTCACCCCAGTCCGTGGAAGTGGCAGCTCACACCAGCAGGTACCACCTAGAAGAGTTTTGAAGCTGGGACATCCTTTACTCTCTTGTTATCCTTAGCACAATTTCCCCAGAAAGAAATACTAACGCTTTTCCGTAATCTCACAGGTTCCTCCAGCCAAAAGTCCAGAGTTTTGCTCCGTCATCTTCTTCCTTAGGGACACCGTGGCACAAAGCAGTCAGAAGTAGCCTCTGATGCTGAGAGCCCGACTTTCAGGATGACTAATGGGAGATTTGGGCCTGTTTCAGGAGTGCCAGGTGAAGCCAATGGGACTTACAGGTGCTCAGCATTTCTAAGTATTCTCGTAGTTTCCCATTCCCTCCCTGATGAGTTAATGCATAAATCCTGGGGGGGGGGGAGGGAGGGGTAATTTGCCCCAGGTGACAGTTTCTGGAAGAGTAAGGGTCTCAAGAATTGGAAACATTGCACAGAACAGAAATGAGGACAGCATCACACCGACTGACTGCTTTCCCAGGGTGTAATCCGTCGCAGAGCTCAGCAAAAGCGTCCCAATTTTGTCACTACATGGCCCTGAGCTGCTCCCAGCTGAGAAGTCGCTGCTGTTCAGTGTGGGAGCCAGGTCAATGAAAAGGAACCACATGGTTCGTTAGCAATATGCTCGAAGGTAACTCATTACCCTCCTTATTTCTCTTGTAGGAGCAGAAAAGAACTGTGTCTGGGCTCCTTTACGTGCTGCACGCACTGCGAGTGACACAGACCAGTCTGAGGCAGCACGGCTGGTACATCAGAGCCATCCCCGTGCCGGTGCCAGGAAAGATTCTGGCCTTGCTCTTACAAAATCTTCTTCGGCAGGGTTAATCTCTCCTGCCTCTCTCCCCTTCGCTGACTGATTGCTCAAAATTACCATATAGATTGAGAAAGCCAGGCCTGTGATTTCACAAAAGCTTCTGCCAGGCTCCTCCAAGCACCTGGAGACCCTCATTCAGTCTTGACCCCCGTCTGGAGCTGCTTTCCTTGGAGACCAACCCTGGCCTCTGCCTGATGAGAAGAGCAGCTGATGTTTCCAATTTGGAAGCAAAGTCAGGCAAGACAGCAATCTACACCAGCCATCCCACTCCCCTCTCCTGCACTATTTCCCCCTTTCTCTGCTAAATCCATTCCTCCTAAACCTGAAAAAACATCTCCTCAAGGGCAACAGCTGTTCCCTGTTCCATGCCGTCCACCCAGATATGCTCCTGCAACCCAGCTGGGAAAGGAGCGGTGGGCACGACTCCGCATCCATCTGCTGTGGCAAGTGCACCAACCACCCGCACACAGTTAATTCCCAGAGTCTTCCTGCCTGCCCCCAAGCCGACATAATAAAATGTGCATTGATTTCGTGATCGCACAAACTAAGACAGTGCCCTTTTCCCAGCCTCGCAGCATCCTTTCCAACCTACACGGATACAAGCAGGGAGGCACAATTTCCAGCTTAGGTTTGAGACACAAAAGCCCTGCTCTCCTTTTTGCCTTAGAGCCAGACCGAGATGACTAGCCCTGAACGCAGGACCAGCAGCACAGCCTTCCAGAACAGGAGCTACCTCCACTGCAAACCAGAGTCAGGGCACATGGTGCCACTGTCCTGTGTCTGCAAACCACAGCAGTGCTGGCAGCGAAGCCCCCCTCACGCTCCTGCTGGCATTTGGAGATGAACCACAGACCTTTCTCTCCACGGCGTTTTTGGGCAGTCTGCTGTGTCTCACTGTAAGAGCAGTAAATGTCTCTGGGGTGCTTGCTGTTCATCATCGCAGCAGGAACTAAATGGGGGAAAAAAGAAAAGAGGAAAAACCCTGCAGAGCTCAAAGGAGCCTAGAGCCCATGGCCAGAGCTTGAGACCAACAGTCCCCTGGAAAGATGGGACCACGCTTGCTGCGGCTTCAGACAAATGGGATTTTTGTCTGCGCAGGGCTGGGGAATGGAAGGGGAGCTACAAGAGTGGACAAAGCACAGCAGTGCCTGGTGAGGCACTTCGACCTGTCCATAGCATGGGCCGGGGGCAGCTCAGAGCCCCCGTGCCGGGGCAGCCACCTCTGTCCCCAGCCGGGTGCCGTTCAGGTCCTCCTTCCCCAAACACACGCTTCCTCAGGTTGGGAGCCGAGTCCTGGCCAGCCCCAACAGCTCACCTCCAAGTCACAGCACCAGTCCCAGCAGCCCTGCCCCTTGTCTGAGCTCTCAGGACTGGCTGCCAGCTGCTGCTCCTTCTCTCTCAGGAGCAGCCTCCAATTTCCATTTAAATTGAGATTTTAATGCTCCTTTTCCCTTAGTCCCTGTGTATCCAGGGTTAGCAAGTGGCTTCAGACACTTGAGTTGTGCCTGATGGGTCCCAGATACCTCTCCCTAGTTAATGATATCTCTCTTCATGTAACCAGGCACCTAATGAGATAATGTTGGGGCCCCGGTACCTCCACAGCAGCTGCCACAGCAGCAGAGGGACTCTCAGAGCATTAAAGATGCCAGTTTGTTACCTTACTCTGCAATCCAGCTCACATCAAATTGGATTTGAGCTCCTATTTACTCATTTTATTCTTATCTAGACTGCTCAGTGCTGACAGCTGCGCTCACCCCGACAGCCCCCAAAAACCACCCACCTTCACAACCTGTCTGCAGAGTGAGCCAGCAGTGCTGCCCCCAGTTCACCCACACCAAAACCAGAGCTCCAGAAAGTGAACTGGCTTACCTGGGATTACAGGGCAGGAACAGAGCTAGCAACAGCACGCACGAGTCCTGACTCATAGTCCCTGCTCCAGGATCAGCCCGAGGTAGGAATTAATTTCACTCACCTCTGAAATACAGGCAGGGATGTAGCAGTACACTGTACAACTTTAGGATGGGAGGAGGACGATGCATCCCAGTGGAACTGCTGAGGAGACCTGTGCAGGAAACCCACAGCAGGAAAAAAATGAAACCCATTCTGAAACCAGCTAAACAAGGTGTAGTTTTGCCAAAGCAAGCCCGAGTTACAGTTTTGGAGCTGTTTGTCCATTTCCCAGACTGACCACAGAAATGTCTGTGACGTGCAGAGGCCCGTTCCATACCCTGGACGTTTTTGGTTTAGCTCATTGTCACCACCTCGTCTCTCCTGATGCCGATGCCAGGAAGGTATCGGCCATCCAGCAACCGGCCGGGCCACAAGCCACTGGTACAAGGTCCAGCCGGAGGGAGCTGGTGCACCGCACTGCTGGCAGAGAAGAACCCCCGTGCTTGGGAGCTGGGGACTGTTGCAGTGTTCCCCAACACGAGTTAAATGTAGACAGTAACTAGACAAAAAGAAAGGATCATATCACCCTCTCCATTGTCTTTTGTTTGCAGGTTCACCCTGCAACTCATCACAGATAACAGCGATAGGTTGAGCTGCTTGCTTTTCTCCAGTCTCTTTACTAACAGTCATGGATTAAGCTTCAGAACTTTGCCACGAGGTTGAGTAAACTCTTCAGAAACAGGGAGATCAGGACAGTACTGCTTTGAAAAAAAGCTGGGTATTCTGACTCCCTCTCACCACCAAGCCAGGAGTCCCAAAGTAAAGTATAACCATACTACACATGCTACAACACCCTGCTTTTAGCGTGGGAAATTATTATATGTATTGCAGCAATGTTCAAATGAAATTAGTTGCATTGGGCCTCCTAGAAACACACCACATGATCGTGCCCATCTCGGAACAACTCCTTCTCTTAAGTTAGGCTGTACTGTCCTCCCAGAGCTGAAAAGCCCCAAGACTGTCTCGGTTTTGACAGCTAGCCACCGCTGCTACAGGGAGAGACTGTTATACATGAAGTTCAGTCTTACCAGTGCTTCCCTAGAAAAATGCAAGCATCGACCTTGGAGACACGGTAAGCTCTGCTTCCCTCCCACGCTGATTATGCTGTAACTTGACTATAATTGGGCTCTATTTAATAATTACCGTTACTCTATAATTATCACTTTTTGATTTTTTCTCTTTGTTAACATTTGCTGGGGAGGGGGAGAGGCTCTTCTGCTGTGCCAGAGAAGTAAAGATGTCTCGGATTGAAGACGACATGGATGTGCCACTTGCTGCTGCAGTGTTTAACCAGGCACCGATCAAAACACCTTTCTAAAGTCACTCGTGTCACAGCCGGCAGTGAAATGCTGGGGGCTGTTCACTTGCTGTTTCTACCCCCAGCTAACCAGACACAAGCTCCCATATGCACTGGAGAGGCTAATTAAAGAGTACAGGTGAGCAAGGAGTGCTTCTTAAGAAGCCATTATTATTGAAATGAGACAGCAAGGGAGGCAGTGGGGAAGGATCCTTAATGAAATGGGGGAGGAAGGGAATTAGAGGGAGAACAAAGTAAAAGGGAGAAGAAACAGTCTAGGAAAAGGAGGAGGACCTGACTGATGAAAGATGTGGCGGAGGCACAGAAACCAAAACAGCAATGTACTTGCTTTAACATCTGATTTTCTCCTTTACCCTCAGTCTGAAGGGCTCAGACACCCTCATTCCCAAAGGCTCCAAGCAAACAGTCCAACATCCTGGGGCTAAAACACAGTTTGTGTTCATCCTAGGCTGCCCTCAGCTGTGCATGTCCCAGCTTAGAGAGGCTGGCTCTTGCTCCAGGGGCCAGAGCAGACCTTTAGTGTGCCAAATCCTTCCCTGCAACACACTCCAGACAAGCTGCTACCAAGCACAGCCTTGGGGCTCCAGGAGAGGTGGCTGCATACCTGTCCAGACCTGCAAGATAATTTGCCTGAGCAAGAGAGACAGTCAGAGGTGAGCCTAAAGAGAGTTACCCTAGGAAGGCCACCACCTCCTCCCTGCACAGCCCACTAGGAACGTGGGTTTCCCTAGCTAAAGGCGGCTACGCGTTGTCCCACTGAGCACAAGGCAGGATTATCTAGTTCTGCCAGCAGCAGTTATCACCAAGCAAGCAGTTGCATTTGGCTTGTGCCCATTTAGCAGCCTTGGGCCGATGGCCTTTTGGACACAGGCAGTGGCAAAACCAGCCTTTCTTCCCCACAAGCACAGCTGCATTTTTACTTCACTGACTATGGAGAGGCTCAGCAGACCACACAAGTCTTTGCTTTCTCAGCTGAAGTCACAAGGAAAGTGGAATTTGAGCCCTTGCATTTTCATCTTTTGCAGAAGGCATTTTTCCGTGGGTCAACTAGAGAGCAGCAACAGAGATCCCTACTGCCCACTTGGGCTGGGTCTGAAACTGTGAGTTACAAAACCACGTATCCAAACCTCTTTAGCCATCTGGAAAATCGCTCTGGCTATTCCACACTTATTAATGCAAACTCCTGGCCAGGCAGAGTGTGCGATATCCACGTTATCCTCAAACTCCTCAGAAAATAGGCAACTACAATAGTGTCCCTGCTTCCATGTCTCCTCGAGACCATCCAACCACCCTTTTCCCAACCCTGTTTCAATCGAATGCATTGCTGGTGAAAGGTGTAATCTTCTCCAGCGAGACAGCCGTTTCACACTCCACATGCATCACTGCAGGCAAGGCATCCACAGGGCAGATGTTGTGAGAGGGCTCAGAGACCTGAGAAACCTTGTCAAAGGACACCTCGTTGTTTTCCGTCTGCAGAGCAGCATGAGGGAGAAGCTGGGGGTAGCTGAGGGTCACCACTTCCTTCTGATATGTGGTGTCGTGGTGGTAGGAGACCAGCTCATTGCTGAAGTTCACGGTCTCCACCGCATTGCTGGGGCAAAGGCAGCCACAGCCCAGGATGGTTGCAAAAGCTCTCCGAAAGTCTGCATTGAAGGCGTAGATGATAGGATTGAGGGAAGAGTTGGCCCACCCAAACCAGACGAAGATGTTGAAGACAGTCTTGCTGACACAAGGCAGCTCTCCCGGCTCACGAAGGTCAAGATTACAGAAGGGCACCATGCAGTTGAGCACGAAGAAGGGCAGCCAGCAAAAGACAAAGACACCCATGATGATAGAGAGGGTCTTGAGGACCTTAGTCTCCTTCTTGAAGGAGTTCTTCAGGGAGGCGTCGTGAGGGCAGTCGCTGCCCTGGCAGTTTTGGGCATGTTCCACCGCCCTCTCCAGGGAAGAAATCCTGCGGATCTGCCGCTGGGCAATGCGGAAGATGCGGGTGTATGTCACAATCATGATGGCAACAGGGATGTAGAAGCTCACGAGAGAAGATGAGATGGCGTAAGTCCTGTTGAGGCTTGCATCGCAGTTCTCCTCCTCGCCAGTGACGTTAAAACCTGGCTCCTGTTGGCTAAGGAGCTCAGGATCCTTGTGCCACTTCAGCTGCACAGGGATGAAGGAAATCAAGAGGGACAGTAGCCAAGCCACTCCGATCATGATGAAAGCCACGTGCTGCGTCATCTTCCTCTCATAGCGGAAGGGGTTGGAAATGGCCCAGTAACGGTCCACGCTGATGATGCATAAATTGAGGATAGAGGCTGTGGAGCACATGATATCAAAAGCCACCCAAACATCACAGAAAGCCCCAAAGGGCCAGAACCCGGCCACCTCGGTGGCAGCCTTCCAGGGCATCACCAGTACAGCCACAAAGAGATCAGAAACTGCCAAGGAGATAACGAAGAAATTGGTGACCTTAGAGCGCAAGTGTCTGAACTTGACCACTGCCACACACACCAGGGTGTTGCCCAGGAGCGTGGAGAGGATGAGAAGGAAGAGTAAGGCTGCTGTCACCACACGGAAGGACAACTCTGAGCTGCCTTCCTCTGCCCAGCTCTTCCTACTGCTAGTGTCATTGATCATATCCTGCCCATCTCCTTCCGCGGAGGAGTAAAAACCATCCATGGGTTCCCCTTTGTTCCACTCCCTTGAGAGGTTTCACAGCTGTTCAAGTCCCCATCGGCATCCAAACCCCCTTTTTACTGCTCCGCTGACATCTCGGAAGCACCAACCGCAATCCTCCCAGCTTCTCACACCCCGCCAGATGACCCGGCACAAGGAAAAGTGCTTGAAGCTCTCGCTCCTTTCCAAGTCTCCTGCTGACAGCGTGGCGTTTGTTTTTCTCCCTCTTGCCTCCCACCCCACTTCTCTTTCTTTGCAGCCTGTCGCTCACAAAGAGCTGGCACTCACCTCCGGCACTCGAGCGAGCCGGGAATGCTGTGCCGCAAGCCTTCCTCCCTCTCCTCTCTCAGCAGCTCTTCATCCGTTGTTGATCTGGTGCCTGCTACAGAATCCCAGTCAATCCCTTCTGCACTGGCCAGGCTGGGACTCACTGCCAGACGCAGGAGGGAATCTGAGCTCTCTCAGCTCTTGCAGATGGACCTTCTCTGCTCATAAAACAGGCTGCTCTGCTGTCTGCTCTTCCCTCTGTTGCTAATTGCCTCTGGATTTCACACAGGTGAGATCCTTCCCTGCCTGCACACCAGGTCCCCGACTCACCAGGTTGGTCCTCTGCGAGCTAAGAAGAACGTGGCATTGGGAGTCCACAGCTGACAGGGTAAGTTGCTTGGGAATTAGGCGATAGGATTGAAGGGGTAAAATAACAAACATTCAAGTGGGATTTGAGGGTCTTCAATGCAAATCGGGATAGAAATTCAGTGTGCTTCATCTCTGAATAAGAGATGTCTAAATTCACTGCGCAGGCATTGAGCCACAGCTCAGATATATGACCCTAAGGCAGTTACTCCCCCCTGTCCTGAGCTCCCCAGCTGCAAGTGATGCAAAACTGGCATTTACTTTCCACTGCAAAGCTCCTTCAAGTCCACAGAAAAAAAAAAAAAGGAAAAAAACCACACACAAAAAAAAGCTTGTACAAATCTGAAAGTTTTTTCTTTCTGAAAGTATCAGACAACACAGTTTTCAGACAGTCTTTCTTTCAGTAGGGGTTACGTGTAGAACCAAAGAGGATGCTGAACACGGCTTTGATAAGTTTTTTAACCTTAATAAATGTGAGTACTTTCAGTAAAGTGATACAGGGTAGCTCCTCTTTCGAGTTCACCATTCTTTCTTTAATGCCTAGCTAATTCCACATTAATTCCTAGCTAATTCCACATTAGCAATCGACTGACAGCTGAAAACATTAACCAGAAAATCAAGATGTCTTTCCAGCACAGTACCCAGTCCTGTCAGCAAACAGTGGTCACCCCCAAGAGGTCTCCTTGCTATCCTTACCAACCATTCCACCAAAAGCACAGGAACAGCTCTTCTTTCTCGCACAAGGGCTGAGTAGAGCCAGACAGCCCCAGCCTGCTGCCTTGCCTGTTGTGCCAAACGTGGGGACACAGCCTGGTAGTCTGCTGGGACCTAAAGGCAGCAATCACAAGCGTCGTGGTACTGCAGAACTGGGGGCAGCTCTGGAGGAATGAGCAGGGCTATCCCCCCTAAAACTACTCCTCTTCCTACGCCGTGAAGCTCTCACTCCAGACTGACAAGCAAATGGCTCTGCAAGACTTCTTATGTCGAGGGGAAAAACACCACAGTATTAGGAACCATGTCTGACCTACTAAGGCACAGGTTAGCCTTGGAAGCACTTGGAATCCATCACTTTGTAACTAAAGCCACTCTGTAAGCAAAAGGGCTCCTTTGATCAAGAAATGTCAGAAAAATCCTTCAGGAGGCAAGTTTCCTCGAGAGCCAGTTCTGTAAGGGCTGCTTAAACGGGGACCTGCTTTTGAGAAAAGCCTTGCTGGTAAACTGGCCAAGGTGGGAAAGAACAGTGAAAGCTTTCCAAATCAAACTGAAAAAACAACCAGGCAGCCTAGCATTAATTCACTCATTACATTGATAGTTGCTGTAGTGTATCATGATGACCTCTGCCTTTGCCTGTCACGTACACCACTTCTGAAGAAAGCAGCAGCCAATCTATACAGAGTCAGCTCAGCTGCACTGAGATTTAATTAACTTGATTCTGTGACCCAGGCTTTGCATAAGCCCAGCTAGAGCAAGAACTGCCCAAAACCAACTTTCAAACAAGAGCACAATTATTCTCTTGAAGATACAGCACCAAGAAGCTTACTCCTAAAGTAAACAGCACGCTTGCTTTGTGACAGGTTAAAGAAACTTGTTGCCAGCATGTCACAGCATTTACTTCTGAAGGCTTTGTTTAATTAAGCCTCATTAGTTCCACCGTCTGCAGCCTGCTCCTGCCAAGTGCCTATGCCAGGAAGAGCAGCTAGATGGCACCAACAGCCGGCTCATGGCTCAGCACTTCCACCTGGGTTTTTTGTATCAGGCCAGCTCCCTTCCTCCTTACCAGAATTCCATCAGAGGAAAAGGAGGGCCATCTAGTTGCCCAGACACCACAGGACCCTGGCAGTGCACTAACCCGTGCAAGGATGCATGCAGATACAGTGTCATCTGTGCCCCAAAGGGCATTTTTCTCATATTCCCACTACAGGGCACAAATATTTTTGAGATGTAAGTTGCAAGACACAAACAACAGGATGCTTTCACTGCTCTTCAAGTCAGCAGTGATGGCAGGTGACCTGTCATACAGCATTAAATCACGGCAGAGGCTTAGACTGGGAGCTCACGGCACACTTAGGTTGCACCTGCTAAAGCCAGGAGGCATTCCAGGCAATCACTCCTCAAGATAAAAGGAAGCCTTCCTCCTCCTAAGGAGCTTAAAAACATCCAAGGAAGGATCTCACCCTTGCACACTACTTACACTGAAGCAGACATTCAAAGCTGGGTTGGTGGGGGGAAGATGGGATGGGCAGGGATCCAATACATTACCCAAGTTCTGTGCATCTCAGAATACATGGAATGAAGGACGGACCATTAACTCAGCTGTCACAGGCAAGCAGAGTTACTCAAACAAAATACAGGCAGCTACTCCTGCCTGCTAGATGCAGTCTTCTCTACTGAGAAAACTGTTCTGCTGCATTATATTCCTCAACAGTTGCACCATTTCCTTGCATAAGCACCTGCTATTTTTTCTGAGAATCAAGTTAAGTACTATTTTAAACAGCACTCAAATATGATAAGGTTCCAGTTTGGTGGCAATTCAGCTCTACATTTTTGTATTTAACTTCCTCACCCAGCAAGAAGCTGCCCTCTATTTCCCTTCCCTGCTGTCTCACCAAAATATACTTAAAATTCTCTATTCAGCCATCTTGATTACATTCCCCACTTTGCATCAAAGGAAGAAAATTACAAGCCACTTCAAATAAAGCAGCAGCTGCTTGGGTTTAACTCTTATCTGCCTCTTTCAGAATGGTGCTCTCAGCTACATTAAAGAATTACAGGAGAGTGTTTATTCCTACAGGAATCACTTTGCACTTTACTTCCACAGAAGGTACAAGTTGTGATAGCAGGGTAGAAATAAGGGGTAGTCAGATCCTTAAAAAAAAAAAAGATCCAGTGATATTGGCTGTAGGCAAGACCCGAGCCCTGCAAAAAAACCAAACCAAAACAAAAAACCCCACAGTAGTTCTCCAGGGATCAGCATGCCAGTTCAGATCAAACCTCTTGCCAGAGGAAACAGGCCTGACTGCCTGCAAATTCAAAGCTTACTTCAAGCATCTTAGTATCAGAGGGAAGTAGGAGTAATGTGTTTTGAATAGTTTATATACCAGGTTACTCCATTTAGATTCACTGTCTTTAGGCAGAGGAAAATACAATAGTCTCCTCAGCTGCACTGCTTAATTACAATCAGAACAAGAAGCTGGACAAAAAACTGTCCCAGAATAAGGCTTAACCAAGAGATCGGTTAAGAGAACTGACTTCCTGGTATAGCAGTTTTCTCCATGGCCACAGCAAGGTGGCTGAGGCAAAGGACTGCGTTCTGCGTGGCCCCTGAAATAGCACTAGTTTGTGAGATGCAATGATGAAAAAGTGGAAAGCTAAGACAAGCTGAAGCAAAGAAGCAAACCTTTCCAAAACAATACTCATAAAATTAAAGCGCCACAACCAAAAGCCAGTACAGGCTACTTGGTAAAAACAAACAACTTGTTCAATGATAGTAACTGTTGGGCTTTTTTAAACACAGAGAAAAGGCTCAGGGAACTCAATGTCTGGTACAGTAGTTTGGTTTTTTTTTTTTTTTTTTTTTGACAAAGCAGCCCAGGAAACTGCCCATTTACTTTCAGCAGACAAGTTTTATAGATGCAGAAGCACAGCTGGAACAGCACTAATATGGCAGTGATCTGTGGTACAGAGAAAAGGAGGCACCACAAGGGACTCTGGTTCCTCCCCTTTATTACACATAGGCAGAAAACACAGTGGTTTTTCTCCTGTTTACTTACAAAGGAAAGGAATACAGAGCTTCAAGTCATTTCACATAATTCCGTGTGCAGCCTGGGTAAACTGCTAGCTGGCTACTGCACACTTTCTCTGGCAGGAGTCTGCACTCTTGTACAAAGTGACTGTGAAGGCAGAGCCATCGCAGCACCCTAGTGACACCTGTAATTTCTTCTGCTGTCCTCTGGGGCTAAAGCTGGCTCACCAATAATTAACAAGACATGGGAACTCCAGCCCTAGTTTAGCGTTCACCCAAGCTGTCATCCACATGGCTCAAGCCATGGAGCTTGGTAGGGGAGGCAGCGTAGAAATGAAGACAGGAATACATTCCAAGTCAGGGAGAGGTGCAGAGAGAGGAGGACTGGTAATACACCAATGCGTAGCTAGTCACTCCCCTGCCACACACAGGCTCTGTGTGCAGAAAGCCCAGTTAATAGCACATTCCCCTCCTGAAAGAATTCATTTATTCATGTTTGGTATCAGGCTTTCTGCTCTTCCATGTGCATACACGTAATAAAAAAGTGACCTGCAAAAGATGAGTAAAGACAGCCTCTAAGAAAACACCTTCAGTTGCTGTGCTTGGGGTTTTTTTGCATGAGAAACATTTACAGAGTTTTGTTTTGGGGCTTTCTGGTAAACCATAATCCTGTGGAATCACAACAAGACTGAAGGCAAAGTCAAGGCTGTTGTATGAAACCATCCTCTTAAAGAGAAAATGATGCATCCCTTCTCCTCCCACCCCAAATCACTCAGCATGAGAGCTCAAAGCAGATCACCCTGCAGCTCCCAAGAAGTTTTGCAAACAGGGAAGATAAAAAAACCAGCAAGCAGCTCAAGTTTCAAGTAACAGCAAGCAGAAAATTGTATTACAGTGACCGCAAGCCTTTGTCACAACAGGCAGCGTAAGAAAATCCTTAATTTAAAATCTTTTGCAGGTCTCCCTTTTAAGGCCTTAGTGTCATTACAGAAAGAGGAATTATTTTTGTCTTGTGCTTGCAGTTGCTGCCCCCTAGAGCAGCAACAAAATCTCCTACAATTTAACAGTTACAGTGTCTAGTTGTCCACGACCGTGCAAAATACAGACAGGGAGGGATAGAACTATCAACAGGTGTTTAAGCTTGTTGCAGATAACTTATGTCAAGGACAGTACTTATGTGCCAAGTGTTTTAAACAACCACACAAACAGCCAAATGTTGAGCAACTGCAATATCGCTGCAACTCAGATTCTCAACATCAGCCACAGCAAAAGAAAAACAAACAAAAACAAACAAACAAAAACAAAAAACCAAGCACTGTTATGGACATAGAAGAATTTATCTTCGCTGGGCAGAATAGTGAATTGCATTCCCAGAAGGAAAGACTGGATGTCGCAGAGTGACTTGGGAATCACAAGTCAAATTGAGACCAGTGCAGATGTTGGCACAGAGATGACAAACACCAGCTGGGGCCAGTTCCAGAGTGGATTGTCATGGCAGGAGATCCTGTTGCTGAGCAAAGTGATATCCATGAAGAACAGGGGAGTGTTACTCCTCTCCCCAGAAGTTCTAGTCATTAGTTAAGGAACCTTAAGACAACTTCTCAAACTGCAGCAACAGGATGCTGTTGGGTCTTTAGAGATTCAGTCCCAGAGCTGTTTTGGGTTCAGAGGAAGCAGAGGGAGTCTTTTGTGCCAAATCTATGAAGAAAATTGCAACAGAAAGAGATCAGTTTTCACCAGTAAGAGGGAGTAGATCAACCACGTCCATAACTAACAAATACCTAACTAACAAATACCATTTCAGAGCACCTCAGTGCTTCAACATTCAATTGCATTCTCTTGGAAACCCATGCTTCCTGTTTCATATGGAATGCTGAGCATTCTTCTGCACTGAAACTTGAGATCATCAGCTGCCCAAATAAGAAAAAACTATATGGACAGTCCTGTGTAATTGTTCATTTACAGATTCCTGAAAGGAAAATTCAAGTCTATTTACCCTGTCCAAGACAGGTCTAGGGAGAACTCAGCATGCAGTTCATACCCATAAGCTCTGGTCACTCACTGTTACTAAACAAAGACTTGTTTAGTACTAGTTTAAGCAGACATCATACCTATAACACGTAAGACATAATAAGCATTCTAGGACAGAGAAGATGCTGCATGCTTGGCAGCAGCAGGCATGAAAATGCTGGCCTACTTTATCACTGTTAACAGAACGTACAAAAAACACTGCCTGGCTTTGTTAAACAATGACAAAAAACCAAATTAGTCCAAGCACTAGCTCCTTCATAGGGCCTTCAACTTTTCCTGTACCCCATGGCAAAAAGTCCAGGCAGAATTTCTAGCAAAGAGGGCAGTTCTCTCAAGACCGAGTCTGATAGTAAAAGACAACACCACTGAGCACCTGGCAGGGATACCAGGAGGGCTTGCTTTCAACCTTGTAACTGAAAGTGGGAAAGACTCTGACTCAGACTTCAGTTCTGCTAGGATCTATGACAGCCTTGCAAAATGAAAAGATGTCTAATAGCAGCTAGCTAACACAGCTTGATAACATCCTTACCTCCATCAGAAACAGAGAGCTTTTCCAACTCGGCTTCAAGCTCAGCATCAGAAATGGGTGGATTCAGCACCTTCTGGGGAACAGGAGGCAGATCTACAGGCTCCTTAGTTGAGTCCTGGAGGAGACTGTCCAGCTCCTTCTCAAGTTCCTCCGTGTCCATCTCTGCCGATTAAAGAAAACATTCAGTTCCAAGCAGAATTTAGTAGCACATTCACAGTACAGACTGAAGTCCAATTTTAATAGAGATATTATTACCCCCATCCATCATTACTCATAATAACAATGAACTCCCTGTGCTTCTTCAAAAGGTGAAAATTCAGTCCTGATCTCAGGGAGAAGCTATTCCTTTACAAGCCTTTGTGCTGAGGCATCTAAGGGCAAGGAAACATTTCAGCAGAGACAAACAAGCTGCAGCACCACACAGGCCAAAGGCAAACGATCTGAAACAAAGCAGCAGCCACTCTAAAAATAGATTTACATCAACGTTACACAACCCTGAACTGAAATCCACCAGCACTTAGAGACTGCAAGGATTTGGAGATGCACGAATGCCAATTCCCCTGCAACCCACTGTCAGAGAAAACTTGTCAGTCATCACTCCTTTCTCAAGGCACCAGTAGCAACATCCTTAGTATTTCAGTAAGTGCTTATCATCCCAGGAAGGACGACTAGACATATGTGGGGAGGGAGCAGGGAAGGGATGGAATCACAAAGGACAGTGGCAAGAGAAGACGAACAAAGGATAAAAACCTCAAAACATACCTAGACCATTGATCCCCACTCCAGCCAGAGTCTGGGCTACTTCATCTTGAGTATCACAAAGCTGAGGAAAAATACACAGCATTTGATACAGAATATAAGCTAATCTTATGTCTTACTGTAGCCACCTATGTCAAAAGTAGAAATTACAAAAAAATTCAGAAGTAGACTTAAAGGCAGCAGGTACTAGTGCAAAAAGACAGACTTCCAGCATGACTGCTTTTTCAGTAGCAAAAGCAGCAACACAAAATATTACTTAGTAAGTGCTACAAGACCAAGTAGCACGTTTGAGGATCAAACCCCAAACAGAATTTCACAAAAAATTTCAAAGTTCAAAATTTCACAAAGTATTAAAAAAAAAAAAAAAAATCTCCCTAATATTAGCTTTTTTCACATAAGTAACAAGCCTATATTGCAGCTTAGGCTAACAAAAAAAGGAAGCTGAAGACCAATACATCTCAGCTATGAAATTTTACAGACAGCCCCTCAGCTCAGTAGTTGAAGCCACCATTCAAGTACATGGAGCTGAAGGTGCTAAAAAAGTAATCCTTTTCTGTTTTTCACACCAGCTTATGCAGACAGATTACTCTCTTAATTTCAATTCATTCAGAATAAACTTGTCTCCCTTCCCTTACTGAATTGCAGAAGATTATGGGTTAGGCAGTTTTAAGACCCTGTTTTTATGCACGTAGTTGCATTCTAGCTTCCAAAAGGTATGACTTGTACTTCTTAATACATCTTGCTAAACATTTTCTAAGGAAGTTCTGTGCTTGCACAATATCGCTAACCAAAAGAACACGTGAAATGCACAAATTTAATGTAAATTGTGATTACTAGCCAACAATACATAAAACCAAACACAGCCAGTTATCTGAAGACCCAGATCAGCTTGCTGATCTAAAAAGATCAAGATTAAGTCAATTTGCTCTGGTGACATATGGAATAGAAACCAAACAGCACCAGAAGCCTCAGCATTAGTAGCTGGGCAATCTTGCTGTGTATAGCTACACACTACTTGCTTGTTTATTTAGATGTGCTCTTATTTCAGTACCTCTTGTATCTGATCCACCAGGTTCTCTGCCTTCTCCACAGTAACATCCTTCATAGACAGCTTCAGAGCTCCCACACCAGCCTGATAGGCATTAAATACCTTAAAAAAAAAAAAAAAAAAAAAAGGCAAAATACGCACAATGCTAACTAAGAACAAACAGCAGGCAGCGTAAGCTTCTCAAGACCTGTTATCCAAGCTGGACCCTCAGAGAAACACTAGCACACAAGAAGAAAATAAAGCCACAAGCACGTTTATTCAGCACAATACTTCAACACCAGAGCAGAGAATAAAGTCTCACCAGCCAGCTTACACCCCTCAGACATGAGCTCTGACAAGCAGGTAAGGCAACACAAATGAGAGGAGCAGGGCTAACATGAGAAGTACAAGACAAAATTAACACACTACCATCTGATCAGTCTGGGAGGCATATATACGATCCAAGATCCCCTGCACTGCATCCAGCTTGGAATGAAGCTCTTCAATGCGCCTTTCTGTCCTTCGTTTGGATTTCAAACATCTCAGCGCCTGGAGACATTACATATGCAGACTTGGATCACAAACCAGGCTGCAGCCAAAGGAAGTGTAAAAAAAAAATAGCAATCTCTGTGCAGCAAGGCACACACACAACAACTAGTTTTAAGAGCTAGATATTTCAATTTCTCTTCACCACATCACTCTGGACAAATATATTCTTATCTTCACCTTAAGGAGACCTTTGGCCTCAGAAACACTACTTCAATACATCTAAGTTCAAGCATACAGTGGCTAACCCGGCTCATTATCTGCAGTTACGGACCAGCTCCAAGACACCTAACTTGTAGTTCCTCTCAAGTAGAACAGTACTTACCAATTGCTTTTTCCCAGCTCTACAAGCACTCCGGGCATCCTCTTTACACCTGTATAGATGCAAGAAGGAGAAGAAGCTTATTCCTTTGCAAACAGTAGTTATGTCACAAATCTGCAACCATCCTCACTACCCTGGTCTAATCCAGAGGTGACCGCATAACAATGCATTTTGGATACAACTACCCTTAAGCCACTGTTGCTTCTCAGAAGTAGTCCTTGAATGTATTCCAAATCTTTGCAAAAACTTCTGACATCCATTCACTGCATGTTGTTTTCATGGGGACAGGAAACAAAGACTGAAAACCTGCCCTACCACATGACTGTGGCTGCTACATTTACTGAACTGCACCTTCAGAAAGCAGCAGCTTTGTTCTAACTATGTTATGGGAATACAAAGTTCTACATCACACAGACGTTATTCCCACCACCCTTCCCCAAATTACTTCTCTGCTTCCTGGGAAAGGGACTCCACCTTCTGTGACAGCAGCTGTTCGCTTTGCATCAACTGATATACTCCAATGTCCACATCATTCATTGGGGAGACTTTGGCATGAAGACCTCGGGCAAACTTCACTATCTAAAGAAAGAGAACCACATGCTCGAGTCACTTGTCTCCAGAATCTGTGCCTGCGCTAGAAATACTTTCACTCTGATGGAAGGGAAAGATGCTTTTAGATCCCCAGTTTAAGCCTTGTAATAGGTCAATGAGGACGTACCAGTCACCATAGAGTCCAATATTAAACTAGACAGGATCAAGTAACATCAGTGTGAAAACAGGAAGCCATAATGGAACACCCTAAAGATTTAAAGCTGTCCTGGTGCTCTGAACAGTGTATGGCAATGCCACACTTTGAGTACTTCAGTATGGAACTGTACGGCGCAGAACGCTACAGGGAAACATGCCATCTTAGACATGAGAGTGCCTGCATCTCTGTAGTTACTGACAGACAGGAAAACCTTTTCACAGAAAGTGGAACACTGATTCCAGTGGCATGGAACGATTTTAATGTGGGTAGCCGGGAACAGTCAACCTGCAGGTAGACAACTACAGTATCTGCTGATTTTCTAGCTGTTAAATTATATAGGTAGTATTACAAACCTTTGAAGAACCCATCACGCAAGAATGAGGATTTAATCTCATCTATAACCAGGTTACAATGTTGGAGTACATAGAATTTCCTTTTCCAAACAAAGAACACCCATATTTAGCCAACAGAGTATTCTTTCCAGGCAGGTGAAATGCAAGACAGGGATTATACCACCCAAAAGCAGTCACCTTTACCCTGTACCTTCTCTCCATTCTGTTCCAGGATCGTGACCCTCTTTTCCTTTTGCAGCTGGAGAAGCAACAAGTAGAACGTCCTTTCATCTGGACAAACACTGGCACAGAGGGAACGCAGCTCTGAGAGGGCAACAACAGGGTGAGAAGAAAGCACAGAGTTCTGATATAGGCGATAAACTTCCTCTGCTTTCTCCTGAAAGGAAGCAACAGAGCTGTCTATTAGTTTACACAGCACTCTTCCTTCTTTCACAACAGCTGCCAAGTCCACACCTGCTTCCTCCCACTCACTGAAGGTGAAAAGTTAGATGCATCATATTTTGGGCCAGATAGACTTTCAGAATGAGTTGTATGTTCACTTTCAAAAGCAATCACAGTGCTTTAAAAATATCACCATTAATGGAATGAAAAACAGTACAGTTTTCCACAAGAAGCAAAACCACACTATTCACATTCCCTGTGCAAATGCTATGGAACAACATAAGAACTACATAGGCAGCAAGCTGGCTTCCTGGGCCCTTCCTTAAATGCCCCTGCCCCCCCCCCCCCCCCAAGTTTAAACCCAATAAAAGCTTTTCTTTAATCCATACTGTAATTGTGCTCTTCGAGTCATTTTGCATCACTTGTATGTAGGCAGAGGAAAAACAAAATTTTTCCCCATTTCAAGTGAGAGTTAAGGTCCACTTAAGATTATAGAAACAACTCTTTCCATCCACCCCCAGATGCCACATCAAGGCTTGTGTTTTTCCAGGCACCTTTTTAAAAGGTGTCTCTCCTCTCCCATGCACACACCCTCTGAAAGGGCTGTGGAATACCCACTGCAGAGGGAAGACACCATCTGGTATCGGACTAACTACAAAGAAAGGAACACATCTAAAGAGTTCTTGCATTTCTACTAGTTCCAGTCGTTGAGACATCACTTGCATGCAACAGCAGCAAGTCTTGGTGCTAATTTTAACAGTCACACAGCAACACAGAGAGGGACCCAAGGTCTCAACTGTCAGCACTGCACCATCCAAGTCAGACCGAGCAACAACGAGTTACATGAATTCACAATGCAAACCACAGGTCTACCACTAACAATGTGCCAAAGAAAGGGGTCTTTGGAAAAGGATCCAAGGGCAGTTCTAATCACGTCTGAAAAGGCAAGCTGAAAGCACAGGCTTTGAAGTGAAAGCAGCCTTTAATAACACACATGTGAGTTCATCTTGGTGATCCATTGGACTGACAGCCAGCAGCTTCTACGTCACCCGTTTCTCCCTACAATGGATGGCACTCAATCTGCCAATACGCAATACTACACTTGCACAAACTCAAACCTGAGGTTTACAGCGGTCCCACAGCACACTACTTGCCTTCCTAGACAAGCAAGCAAGCCTGCCCCTCCCATTTCTTGGAAGTCAGCAAGAAGTCACTATGTCAGTTTCAAGGAACATCTGTAGATATAAATTACCTCTTATCCAAGTTATTCCATCCATTTCTCTACAGGCTTTTAAACACCTAAGGAGTACAAATGAAGGCCTATTCAACCCTGATCCTTCCTTGATAGCACATAAAATGACTCATGATTTTTCTGGAGATGCATATTCTTGAGAAAGCTCTGAATAACACTCACCTGAAGCAGCTCCACATAAATCAGAACTTCCTCCTCCTCAGGTATTTTACTGTCACCCAACACACTGGAAAGAGTCCACTTCAGGGGCTTCAGAATGAAGACTCCCACACCCCAGGAGATCCAGCTGCTGTCTACACTGGCCATGAAGTCTGACTCCCTCTGCAGCTTGCCACGTCTAGAGAGAAGACATGCATGCAGAACTGAATACGGTCAGTCCTAAACCCTTCCACTGGCAGCAAGCAAGAGTGCCAGCGTGGAGAATTTTTAAATGAAACATTGCTCTATGCTTTGTACATCCACAGTCCTAGTGGTGTTTTCTAACTAAAAGTTAGTTTCTAGCTAAAGTTTGACATCTTACTACTGGGTATGAAAGTACACAGAGGTCTCCACTCCTCCACTGGACACAAGGGTCTTTTGTTTACTATTTTTCCACTTTGGCAAGTTTCTCCAGGTTTTCCGACTTGAAACTGATGAGGCATCAAACAAGGAAATTCATGGTGAGGGTCACTTTTTAGAGGGGACAGTTGCACATTTCAGGATGCTTCACTTGCATGTTAAATTGCAAACATAGTTTTTCTCAGATCTAGAGATTTTATTTGTTATGTTACAGACATAGACTCCGCTAGCTCCTGCTGTTCTTGAGTCTTTTCAGGGTATCCATCCCAGGCTCTAGTTTCACAACACAAAACACTTGGTTGCAAATACCAGTGCACCGCATCCTCACATGCCCATACACCACTACGTACCATTCACAGCTGGGTCATCAAAACAACTGTTTCGGGGAACATAACCCAATTTAACACAAAGCTCCCCTCTGCACCTACGAGCTCTCCCATCACAGTATTCCCTTGGGCTCCCCTGCACTCCCCATGGCCCACTGCCCTCCCACGCCTCCTGCGAGCCCCAGGGTGAGCACCTCTGACTCCCTATCCATGCTTTACCTTACACAGGTCTCCCAAATTCCCCCTGCACAACATAACCCTATATTCCCTTGGACCTCTCTGCGCTCTTTGCTCTCCTTTACGAGCCCTGGCACAGCAACAAAACCCGCTCCACACTCTCAGCACTTCACACAGGCAGGCACAACCCCCCTTCCAAGAACAGCACCAAGCCTTCCCTCATGTTCCCCCTCGCACCCCTCCATTTATCCAGCACCCTGCACTGCTCTCCCTGCCATGCATACAGCGAGCATCTTCCAGGCTGGCACACCATGGAGCTCTCCCTGCATAAGCACAAAGCTCCCTTACACCCCTTCCTTCTGCAACCACCCCTCCTCAGCGTCGTCCCCCCTCCCCAGAGACCCCCCCTGAGGCCTCCCCCGCAGCGGGAGGGCTACCAGGCCCCCCCCCACCACCGCTGCCGGTACCTAAGGAGCTCCCGGAGGACGGTGCCGAGGCCGAGCGGGAGGCTGCCGCGCCGCTCGAAGCCGTGCTGCAGGTCTCGCAGGCAGGTACGCACGGCTCCCCGGCGGCGGCCGCGGGCCAGCACCAGCCCGACCCAGAAGGCCATCTTGCTGTCCCACTCGGTGCTGTTCACCTCACGGCTCTGCTTGAAGGCCGAGAAGAGGAAAGCCAGACGCCCGGCGTCCGTCTCCCACTCGGGCGGCAGGTCCCCCGCCGGGGCCGGCCCAGGCGGCTCCCGCCCCGGGCTGCACATCTACGCGAGCCCCCGGCTCCGCCGCGGCCTCCGCCCGGCCGGGACCCGCCTGGCTGCCGGGGAGACACACAGAGCGCATGCGCACTGCT